>JAWZYV010019114.1:0-413704 GCA_038373885.1 Cheiracanthium punctorium | reverse complement strand
CTTTATTGTTCTAAAGTTAAAAGAAATGTTTAAAAATAGCCCCTTTTTAATAATTCTTTACTTTTTTCGGGGGGGCCCTCCCCCCTCCTCAAATACCCCCCTGGTATTTGTTTATTAGAGATAGTTTTTTCTAATTAGGATAAAAAATATTTTAAATATAATGTAATGCAAACTAAACTGTTACAAAATTTGTCTCCTAAAAATAGCGAAGTAGCGACTAAATTTCAAAAGTGTGTAGTAACTGCTTTGTCAAAAAAGTAGTTGTAGATAACTACTTTTTTCAAAAAGTAGCTGTAGTTGTAGCGCGCTACAAAAAAAAAAGTAGTTTTTCCCACCACTGGGAAGTACATAAAAATTTCCCAAAGCACTGTACCTGTACGATCCATAGTTTACAAGAAAAATGAAAAACAAAAGCAGAAACGTCATATCCAGTGTACCGAAAGAGTCTTTATTGGAAGCATGAACATAGGTTTTCTTGCATATGCTTTCATAGAATGATAAAAATTCCACCGTGACTATCGAGGCTTGGGTGCGGCGTGTAATGGCTAACTGCTTGCTCTGCATCAATCTGGTGCCCATATAAATGCACGCAGAATGAAGGGGAGGGACTGAATCACTTTTTACTGTAATTAGATCAATCCTTTCAAACGTTTTCATTGGAAGGAATTCAAAGGTTGCAGATCTGATGAGCATAGCAGTCCCCCCTTATCCAGTCCAGTGTCCAATTTAATGTTTCTAATTGATTTTCCTTGCACTGGATGTGACGTCATAATTTGATTTTCCTATTTTTCTCAAAAACTATAAACTATAGGTCGTACAGGTACAGTTCTTTGGGCAATTTTATGTGCTTCCAACGAGGAATCGGGCTGTGCAGAGTTTAGACGCTATTTTTGGGACCCCCTGTATATATATATATATATATATATATATAATATGACTAAAATTAGTTACATTTCAAAAGCAACAAAATGGCGGTATGTCATGAAAATTCCCTTGTGGTCATGAATTTTTTTTTCTGCACTCCAGTAGATACTCTGGTATAACTACAGGGGTATGTCCAGGTCGAAAACGGACCCTTCACTTACCCAAGACTTATTCCACTATAATATTAATAAGACTAATTGCCAGAAGAAAAGGTGATGACAGCTGTCATTCTCGGGAAAATTACAACGTTCTTCATGAATAAAGCCAGTGGCGTATGTGAAAAGGACAGCCAGGTTGGGGAGGAGATTAAAAGAAAGCACTTTGTTTTCCAAACTGGCACATTTATGCACCATGTTGTAAATGTTCAGATATTGTTTGATGCAATCTCAAAATGATTAACTTAGTCCTAAATCTTATTCCTAAAGACAGACATAAATTCAGAAAAATGCATGTTTCAAAATCGCGCAAACTTTCTAACTCTCAATAAGTTGTTTTGCATTTTGAAATGAATCCGTAATTCTCTAATGTTTAGTAAATATCTGTAATAACTATAAATAATCTGAAGCAGAAAACCATGTAATGATTGCACTAAAAGCAATCATTAAGAACAACTTGCAAGAGTGCATAACATCCAATTCAAAACAATGAGAGCTGCCCTTCATTTATGTGCCTAAGTCTAAGCTTATTGTTTACTAATTCACAACTACATACTTATCAAACATAACATCCTTATGGGTGAAATCCTTTTAATTAAAAAAAAATATTCAATTCTATTTCGTGATTGCTTTCTTGCTCAATGAAATAGAAAATTGGAAGAAGTTCACAAAATAAGGAAAGATTCACAAAAATAGAAAAAATTAGGTAAATTTTCACAAAAATAGGACCCTGGGAAAGAAACCTGGACTGATCCCTGAATTGAGCAATATAATTTGTACTTAAAAATATGTATTAAAAATAACTTTTTCTCTTCGTTCTGCAATTATTCAGCCGAATATCTGTTCAGTATTCGGCAAAACAGCTGAATACCGAATAGTGGCCGAATATTCATCGCATCACTGCTTAAAATACTTGGAAATACATTGAAAACTGCCTTAATTCATAATGTCATGTTCTATTAACTTCTGCATCTAAGGAAACAGAACTAAAGCACAAGTGTCATCTGCTGTGGAGTGATATATAATGAATATAATCTTCACAAATATATTATATAAGCTTCTTTCAGAAAACAAAAATTTATTCAACATTTAAAAAATTTTGTTTAGATTGTTATAAAGGATACTATTTTTTTCCATAAAAGCTACTATGTTCTAGCCTGAAGGCTACTATCAGGACACTATTTTATACTCTGAAAACTACTAAAGCAACTATTTCTGTGTCTGTGCTGTGGTGGGCATCTTGATAACAGTATATTATTATGAATATCATGACTAGAATTTTGTGCTTACAATCTTACTTTTCTCTATCAAAATCAATTTTTGATTGAGTGAAATATCAATCCTGCGAAACGAAAAACAGTGCGAGATTGCATTCCTAGTCACAATCAAGCCATTACTTAGCTTTAGCTGGAGTTTCATATCGGGCTAGAGCCATCATTGCAAGCCCTGTTTTGGAAGATTTGGGTATGATTACCGAAGCAGTTACATCGAATGTAGTTGACAGACATAAAGATGTAGGAAATCACAAAAAAACAAATGCGTGTTTTGACTGTTCTATTCTTCTCATTAATGACCAGAAGGTGTGTCTTCTTACTAAATCAATGGTGCTCTACAGCATTGTTGTAAGTGACTTTTCCCCCCTCCAATCTCCTTCCTTTTCATGATAGAAATGCTAACTTCGCAGTTTTCTCTAAACTTTGCACAGGTAATGTACCCACCATTACACAAATTTTCTGCACTAGCGAAAAAATTTAATCGAAAATTTATTTTTTACGTTCCGCCCTAATACCCAATTTGAGCTCAATCAAATGCACCCTATAGACACTAGCACCATAGTTGCCAACTCTTCCTGTTTTCCAGGAAGACGTCCTGATTTAAAACTTTTCTTCTATATTTCTGCAGGAAGATTAAATCTTCCCTGCTTTTACTTTCCTGCTATTTTCCCATACATAGTGTTGAAATTTAAAAAAATAACAACTAGGATATTTCTTAAGTAAGAAGCGTGAAGCTTTCAATTAATTTCACATTTTGAAAACAGCCTTTCTGAACTGTCACAGCTCTCCTTATCTTGCCCCTAGGTTGGGGTTTTTCAGAGGAAGAGCTCTGCTAGTGCTTTCCATTTTTTTCCCACCACTACTGTCATTCACTCTTTCCTTTGCTCATTCGGCAGTACATATATGCATATGTCAAGCTGGTGGCATCAAGCAGCCCGCACACAGATTTGCTAATTTGTCAAGGATCAAGGAAAGTCTAAAGTGCTAAAAAAGAAAGTTGGTAGTAAAATTTAAAATTACTTTTCAACAATTTTTGACACATCAGTTAAGCACAGAGTGCTTATTCACAGAATTTTTAATAAAGCACAATTTACCAGTAAGCGCTACCGGAGGCCCATGATTTTGAATGATGTTCCCCAATTCAGAATAATGAAAAAATATAAATGTGTAGGAATTAAATCTTCTGGAATCATAGTGGATGAAAGAAAAAGTTAATTTGCAAAATTAAGCATTAAAGCTGCAAACCCTTACTTTGACCTAAACAAGCCATGCTGTGTAACCAGCTATTCACAAAAATTAGCAAATTTCAGCTTCTTTCTTGTTTGCGCAATTTAAACTTGACTGGAAGAATCTTCCTGTTTTATGGCAAGATTTAAAAAAAAAAAAAAAAAGGTTAGCAGCTATGTAGCACACTTACAGGAATTTCCGCGCATAGGCCATGATGTAAAAGAACACTCATTTGTTGCCCTGTCAAAAAACTATAAGTCCTATACCCAGCAATATCTATACATGTGTGACGGTGACCTATAATATACATACCCAATTTGATCTTCGAATGCACCATTTAGACACTAGCTCATTTTAAATGATTTGCGTCCGTACCCTGTAATGTTTAAGAATTATTTTTTTGCAATCCCGTGAACAAACTATTATCAACTCTACACACACCAAAACCTATGCAGATCATGTGACTGTGACCTTATATACATGCCCAATTTGTCTATGTTAAAATACGTTTTACTTAATTTTATCTTGCTAACAACTCCCGTTTTGATTCTGTTTTTGTGTATATATAGAAAAAGTATGGAAGTTTGAGATGACACAATCTCAAATGTATCAAAAAATTATAACATTTAATATTTCGATATGCATTTGACAAAGAACTGCCGTCGAATGGTTGGATGAATTCTGTGTTTTATAGAACAGGATTCCTACAGATCGGTTAATTACAGCTCGAGTAATGAATTTTCAAGATTCCTATTGAAATCATCATACTTTATTACCACATTTTGTATTTTTTTATTTCCCGCCAAATAATGAAAATATCAACAAGCTGGGTTTAATTTTTGAAATATTTTTTTCTCATCCTATTTGGCGATTTATCGCAAAAGTCGCCAATTTTGGTGACTTCTGCGAAAATTTTACGACTTTATTCCCCATTCAGAACACTTCACATAGTAGGATAATATTGTGCTTTAAATGGATACCTGCCTAAACTGCCATCTACTGCCAAACAACGTAATCTATTGGAATTATTTTAAGTACTCCTGTAAAAGATCTATTATTGATGCTGCCACCATTTTCGGTGAAGAGCATTATCTTGTAATCCTTAATCAGTTTTGTTTTATTTGAAATAGACAAATATCTCTAAAGTACACTGTAAAGAATGACTGCCCATAGAACGTAATTTATTGGAAATCTTAAGCTGTCCGGTAGAACTATAAATGCTATATGCACCATTTTCAATTGGGCACATGGTACGGTACATAGGAATAACAAATAAATTTCATAGTAATCGGGCCTCACCGTGGTTATGTCACTGAAAATGGTAGACGGCCGAAGTGTGAAGGTCCGATCTCGCGGCTGTCAATCTAATGGTCAGGAGTTCTGGTAGGTTTTCTCTAGATGTAACGTGAATATGCGTTAGTACCTCTTAGAAAGTCCTCCTACCAAGGCATCTTCCATGCTTAGCAGATTGCCCAAGCGTAGCCTTGCCACAATCACACAATTCGTAGAACCGAAATCAAACACTTTTCAACTTTGTTGGCGAGTGTTAAAAAAAATCGCAAAATGAAATTAACAAATTGCTTTTTTATATATGTGGATAATAATTAGTTCTGCTGTGGCAACACCACTGAACGAACTATAACTTCAACTCCCGCCAGTTGTTCCCCCGCCAAAGAACACTCTAGACGGAGAACGAGACTGGGCAGACGTGCGATGTTAAAAGAGCAGAATAGCTCTCTTGATGTTATTTTTATTTTTATTTCTACCTCTCAATGTTTTTAAATGTTAGTGTCGTCGTTGTATTAAAGTTTCGTCTCATTAAATGTTTAAAAAGATTAACGTCTATTTAATTTGGAGCGCTAGCTCCATCCTACATGGGTGCTCGCCGTTCGAATCCGCACATCCCCTAGATACAGTACCGGAACTAAAAAAGTTAATACTTTTCTTGTAATATTTATTGTTCTTGTGATTTATATGTCAGCGAAATTAAAAGTGATGTGCTACAGAGGATAATATTTTCATGGAATGCCGAAACAAGAACAGAAACACAAACTGTAAGTACATTCTAATCATATTCCAATTATTTGATGCTTGTTCAAGAAAATGTCGATGATTAATGAAATGCTCATCTCATTCAAGATATAAGAAAACTGAGGAAATATTTCAACGTTATTTCGATGCAAGAATTTTTTAATTGATGCGAAATTCTTTTTTTTTGATGCGACTTTCACGTTGACTCTATTACTTCTGTTTTCTTGGCTTTCTACTTTGATGAATTTATTTGATGATTTCGAGGAATAATTTGATGATTTGATGAATATTTTGATGCGTAATTTGAAAGATTGGTAATTAGAAGTTTGATTGAATTATATACCTTCGTTTTCTTGAACAGCAACATTTGAAGAACACGTATTTCGTATACATTTTGATTTGTTGTGAATTGAATACAGTTTTGAAACATATTATATTGTTATTCTGATGCATATTTTTGAGAACAGTCTCTATATTCTTTTAATGAGATTTAAATGTCTTAATGTGAAGAAAATGTTTGATACTGAAATTCTATTTTAAATTCCGAAGTGTTTGAGTTTTGATCTTGGTTTTGCATATCTGTGTACAGTAACTATTTGAATATATATAATCATGTCTACTCTCAGCGATTACCCCAATATCGCAAAATCGTTAAAAATTGGTAGTACGAGTCAAATAAAGGTTTTACATCGCTTAATTTTTGGTACAGACGGCGATAGACAAAATCGCGCAATATTACGCAAATTTACAGGTTTCCCACAACCATTCGAGTTAGAAGAAACGAAACAAAAAGTACTTAAAGAGTTTTCACTTAAAGACCTAATTTCTATTTGCAATTTACTTCATTTAGAATTCTCAACTGACCCAGATAAGTGTGCTAACACCATTCTTACGAGTCTTAATGATTTATCGTTATTAAAAGCAGATTATTCCGATCTTTCGGAAAGCGAAGTCAATGATTCACATCCGGTTGACAGTTCATCTCAAACAAATAACGTCGTGGGTGAAAATAGTACTCCCTCCCCACCCACCCCTGACGCAAAAGAAGAATTTTCGGATAAGCAACAGACACAGATTCCTTTTAGTGAATCAGCTCAGAATTTATTGCCTTCAGTCGAAACTACGAGTTCCTCTTTCCAATTATTTAGTCTCAAAGACGTTGTTGATTTAATAAAACCTTTTTCGTCTCGCGATAATTATAGCATTGAGAATTTCATATCCGACGTTGAAGAAATTTTTTATTTGTACCAAATAAACAATCCAATTCACCAAATTACTTTTGTTAGAAAATGTTTGACTGGTCCCGCTCAAACTTTAATTAGGTCTATTCGTGGAATCACAAATTGGGAACAATTGAAGCACCATTTGCTAGAGGAATTTTCTGACAAAATTAACAGCATTCAGTTACATCAATTAATGGAATCTCGACGTATGAAACCGTTTGAAACCCTACAAGAATATTTCTTAGCTATGAGAGATTTGGCACACAAAGGATCTCTTGATGATCCCTCCCTGATTGAATATGTTATAAATGGAATTCCAGATTCATCACACAATAAAATTTTCCTTTACGGTTGTAAATCCATCCCAGAATTCAAGGAAAAATTAAAGATTTATGAAAAAATCTTTAACAGTTCTCAACATTTCAGACAAAATAATCAGAAAAAATTCGATGATACCAACCTTAATGTGAAACTCGACAATAAACGTAACCCAAATACACAACCAGTATGTTATTCTTGTGGCTTGAAGGGTCATAAAAGCAACCAATGTTTGATTAAGTCACATGGTAAACAATGCTATGGATGTAAAAATTTTGGTCATGTTCATGCTAATTGTCCCAAAAGTTCTCGAAATTCGAAACCTAAACCTGAATCTCAAAAACCTACTCCTGATAAAACTGTAAATGTGCTATCTCCTCAAACTTCATCGAAAAATTCCATGCATATTGACATTCAACTTGCAGGAATGCAATTGACAGCACTCTGTGACACTGGGTCACAAGCAACCCTTATTAATGAGAAAACACATCGAAGAATCGGTTCGCCACCATTGCATTCCAACACCATTCCCTTTTCAGGAATTGGCCGAAACGAAGTTCATAGCCTCGGGTTTTTCCAGGATTCCATCGAAATTCAAAAGATTACTTTACCTGCTAAAATACATGTTCTAAAAGATGACTTGATTCCTTTTGATGTGATTATCGGAAGCGACTTTTTGCAGCAAACCCAATTTACATTTGATAAAGACGGTATTCATTTATGCGGTACCCTTGATGATAACATTTTCGTTAATATTGCTAATATTTCTAATGACCAAACTTTTCCATTTGATCTTTCACACATTTTGAATTCTGAAATTCGTGAGGAAGTTCAAAATATCGTTACTTCCTACAAACCCCATAAAGTTAAAGACACTGAAATTCAGATGACTATTTTATTACAAGATGAAATACCCGTAGCACAACGCTCTCGAAGACTCCCTTTTGCTGAACAGAAAATTGTGGAAAAACAAATTCAAGATTGGTTAAATGATGGAATTATTAAACAAAGTTGCTCTGATTATGCCGCCCCGATTGTTCTATGTAAGAAAAAAACTGGAGATTACAGACTTTGTGTTGATTACCGCAGGCTTAATAGAAAAATGATAAAAGATAAATTTCCCTTACCACTCATAGAAGAAGCCTTAGATAAACTTGGAACATCTCGGGTTTTCACTACACTTGACCTTAAAAATGGTTTCTTTCATGTACCTATGGACCCTAACAGCACTAAATATACTTCTTTCGTAACTCATGAAGGCCAGTACGAATTTTTACGAGTTCCATTTGGATTATCCAACAGCCCTAGTGTTTTTCAACGATATGTTTATACAGTTTTTAGAGATCTCATTCGCGATAACATTCTTATTGTTTACATGGACGATCTTCTCATACCATCTAATGACGAAGTCGAAGGCCTACAAAAATTGCGCCTAGTTCTCCAAACAGCTGCAGATTATGGCCTCGAATTGAACTTAAAAAAGTGCCAATTTTTACAACGAAAGATAGAATTCCTTGATTATATTATCGAAAACGGAGTAGTTAAACCGTCACTTACCAAGACACAGGCAGTTCAAAAATTCCCACAACCTCAAAACCCTAAACAAGTTCAAAGTTTTCTTGGACTAACAAGTTACTTCAGAAAGTTTATTCCAAATTATGCGCTGATTGCTAGACCATTAAGTGACCTCCTTCGGGATAATGTAGAATTTAATTTTGGCCCTGAACAAATAGCAGCTTTTCAACACCTGAAAAACATTCTTTCACAAAACCCAGTTCTTCATGTTTTTCAACAAGGATACCCATTAGAACTCCACACTGATGCAAGCTCCTTAGGTTTTGGCGCTGTGCTCTTACAAAAATCAGATGATGGACAGTTTCATCCTATTCATTATTTTAGCCGTAAAACTACAGTTCAACAAGAAAAATATCACAGTTACGAACTGGAAGTTCTCGCCGTCGTTGAGGCGCTAAAGAAATTTCGCACCTACTTGCTAGGTACAAAATTTAAAATTATCACAGATTGCGATGCTTTCCAAAAAACGATGCACAAAAAAGATCTACCAGCTAAAATTGCTCGATGGGCATTGATGTTAGAGGACTTTGATTATGAAGTTTGTCATCGATCCGGTAGACAGATGAAACATGTTGACGCTTTAAGTCGTAACCCCATTCTTGTTATTACCACAAATGATATCACTCAAAAGGTGAAAAATGCCCAAGATCAAGATGAATTTATAACTCAAATTAAATCTATGCTCGAATCTACACCTTCCGATGAATATTTAGTTAAAAACGGCATTCTTTATAAACTTCATAAGGATACCGAACTTTTAGTAGTCCCACAAATGATGCAGAAAGAAATCGTGCTAAACGCCCATTCACAAGGTCATTTTGCCTCACAAAAAACCGAATAAATTGTTTCTCGTGAATTTTACATCCCTCAACTTAAGAAATTGGTTCAAGAAATTATTTCAAATTGTATTCCTTGCATTCTCTCCTCGCGAAAATCTGGAAAACAAGAAGGATTGCTTCACCCAATTCCAAAAGGTGATGCACCTCTTGAATGTTACCATTGCGACTTTTTAGGACCTTTACGATCGACAAAAAAATGTTATAAATATATTTTTACAGTAATTGATGCCTTTTCGAAATTTATATGGATCTATCCCGTGAAGTCAACCTCTACGAAAGATGCCTTGGACAAACTATCCTTGCAACAAACTACATTTGGCAACCCTTCAAAAATCATCACAGACAAAGGTAGCGCATTCACATCTTCAGAATTTCAAAGCTACTGCCAGGAACAGTATATTGAACACATTTCAATTACGACAGGTGTACCACGTGGAAACGGTCAGGTTGAACGCATTCATGGCACAATTATCCCCGTTTTAACTAAGTTAGCTATAGATGAACCTGACAAATGGTTTAAATACGTCCCGCGATTGCAACGTATCTTAAATAGTACCACCACACGCAGTACAAAATTCACACCTTTCGAACTTTTAATTGGTGTTCAAATGAAACAACAGGAGGACCTACAGATTAAACAACTTCTTGACGAGGAACACCAGCAAAGAATTATTGATGACAAAGAAACGTTACGTATCGAAGCTAAACGAAATATCCTCCGTTTACAGGAAGAAAATATACGACAGTATAACAAACGACGTAAACCAGCCTGTAAATACAAGATCGGTGACAAAGTGGCAATACAACGAACTCAGTTTGGAACTGGACTAAAGCTGCGACCCAAGTTCTTCGGACCCTATGAGATCACAAAAATCAACCCCAACGATCGTTACGAAGTTCGGAAGTTAGGACATCATGAAGGTCCCACCATAACGTCAACTGCGGCAGATAAAATGAAACAGTGGTGCAACAACTGAACACCCAATCTTATTATGCTTTGTTTTTCAACTTTTTTTTTTTTCTCCCTTTTTCTGCTTGTTTTTCTTTTCTTTTCAGATTTTTTGCTTTTTCAACCCAGCCGCGGACGTCTGTAACCTCAGGACGGCCGTGTGGATAATAATTAGTTCTGCTGTGGCAACACCACTGAACGAACTATAACTTCAACTCCCGCCAGTTGTTCCCCCGCCAAAGAACACTCTAGACGGAGAACGAGACTGGGCAGACGTGCGATGTTAAAAGAGCAGAATAGCTCTCTTGATGTTATTTTTATTTTTATTTCTACCTCTCAATGTTTTTAAATGTTAGTGTCGTCGTTGTATTAAAGTTTCGTCTCATTAAATGTTTAAAAAGATTAACGTCTATTTAATTTGGAGCGCTAGCTCCATCCTACATATATATTCACACTTCTCATACAAGAGTAACTAACTGGCACGAGCGCGAGGAAATTGCGGTCTGGCCGTCTAAAATTAATGCTTACCATGCTAAAGAATCAAAGATTACAGTTTCGTTGCATGCAAAGCGGCTAGTTACAGGGCGAGATATTAAATTAATTTTCAAAATTTCCATTAAAATCGCCAAACCTTACTGTTCTCACATTAGAGATTTTTTGATTTCCTGCCAAAAATGAAAATACAGTAGAACCTCGATTATCCGAAGTAATTGGGGACAGAACCTACTTCGGATAATCGAGAATTCATCAATAATCATCTTGTTTAATATATACAGGGATGTTAATTCTGCGCCAAAACGCAAATCTTGCGCCGAACATATGCGCGTTTAGCCAATTTTTGCGCCGAATACGTCATTTTGACTCTGTTAATTTTTTGCCACGCTTGCAAACTTTGCTTTTCTTATCTGCATTTATTGTAAGTGTTGACTCTAGATTGATTTTGCAGGGCGCAGCGCCCGGCGGCCCTATTTCTTTTCTTTCTGCGCCCTCCTGCTTTTACATTTTTTTATTATTAGTCAGCAATCACCACTTTTTATTTCTTACACACCATTTGCGGCCCATCACGAAAATAAGTTAATTAAAACGGCTCCTTCACAGAAATACGATTGAGTACAATAACTCCATCATAAAAATAGGTTTGATTGAAAGCGGCCCTCTCACGAAAACCGTCTAATGAAATCGGATCTTTCCCACAAATGCCTTTTTCAAATATTCTATTCTTTCAGATCGAAATACTGTTACTGCCTTTTCATTGTTTTTGCGCGAGCCGAGTAACCCGAAATGGGGCCTCTCTAGTATGTTTTGTTTCTGCTGTCTCAATGAGAAGCGTGATCGACAGGGCAGAACTACCTGGGCATTTCACTTAGGAGTTGGGGGAAGAAAATACGGTTGGGAAAATCAAAATTTTCTTAAGTTATCTTAAAAATTGCGATTCCATCTGTCAATCCTCAAATATCGGTAGCTACGTTTGATAAATAAGTAGTTGCGAATTATCAAAAAATCATTACTCCAGAGCTCGCCGCCAGCTGTATATAGTTATTGCTCTTCTCTATGTTTTTAATAGTTTTGCCCACTAGCAAGTTTCTTTTTTATTTCCCCCCTAAACGATTTCCTCTTTTTAATCGGCCTTCTTAGTACATACTATTCTTAATGTATAATAGCTATTTACTAACCATGCATAATTGAGGATGATACAGAAAGTATGTGTTTGCTTTTCAAAGCATTTTTTTTTTTACCTTTCTTGTCACTGCACTTAATGCAAAAACCTTTTTTTCAGTAATTATACTTCGTGATTAACGTAATAGTTTAAGTTCTGTAACTTCCCTTTAAACTTTGAAAATTATCGTACTTTACCGTGTTTTAATGGCGGCAGTACTTCTGGCAAATCTAAAACCTTTTGAATCATCTTTATTAAATCTTAAGCAACTCGTAACGGCGGTACCGCTACTCAAATTGCGTTAATCTAACTACGCACGCACTTTCTTTCGGCTGTTAAAACGTGCAGTGATGCTAATTTGCCGCCCTCTTACTAGAGATGAGACGGGCTCAGCCCGAGCCCGAAAGCCCGAACCGGGCTCGGGTTCTGTAATTCACAACTGCGTGCGGGCTCGGGCTCGTGAAAAATTTCTTCTTTATTGAACATACTCCTTGAAACAGATTTTAAAAAATCATTCATGAGGAATATAAAAGTACTTATAAAAAAATAGGGGCACCACGGCGCACTAGCGGATTCAGGGGAGGGGCTACGGGGCTTCAGCCCCCCCCAAAAGAAGGGATTGCTAAAGGGTAACATTCTGCTTCATTATGCACTTTGAATATGTTAAGTGATCTTTTTTAATCACTTAGCCCCTCCCAAAAGTTTTTACATTGGTTAAGACTAAAATTTTGCTTTATTGCATATTTTGTTTGGGTGAAATAAGCGTTTTCCAAACTTTAGCCCCTCCGAAAAGAGAATTTCTGGATCCGCCACTGGCACGGGCGCCTAGAAGGTGCGTGAAGCTCTTTGGGTATTTCAGAACGGCGGCTTACATTACTTAGTTAGTCATGAGATCCGACATTATTTGATAAACATGGATATAAAGAATTAGAAAGTGCATTGAGAGTTTGCAACTATATTTGTCTTTAATTTGCATAAACGGCAAAATTTATTGTATTCTATCAATGAAGTAATTGAATTTTTTTTTCTTTAGCTGAAATTTCGGGCTCGGGCTCCGGTTTAAATAATATTGCTCGGACTCGGGCGGGCTCGGATTAAAAGTCCTCGGGCTCGGGCTTCAAAAAATGAGCCCGAACTCATCTCTACCTCTTACGTCACTATGACGCTTTTCCCTCTCGGCGAATGACGGGTAACTTTTTGTTTACTCGGTCGTCCGCCAGGGGCCTTTAAATGCTGTTACATTTAGTGAAGCTTTCTCTTGCCGGTCAATGGCACGAGATGCTGGGTAGGGCGGATTAAAGTGCTCTCTGGCGATTTGGCGTGCAGTCAGACTCCTTTGGCAAGAGTCGTTCCTCCCGCTGTTATACACTGCACGCTAGGGGTTGCCGCCCGCACCGCAAGTTGATCAGCGAAAAACAGTAGTTAGAAATTCCATGTTCTGTTCCTAATATTTTTTTTATTTTATTTGTTGATTAATTGTTCTAAATATATATTTTAATGCATTTAAAATTGCAGTCTAAAATTACAAATTTAAAATTTTTATTCATATTTAAATGCATGTATTTAAATATGAATAAAAAATTTTAGATTTGAAGGTAATATGTTACGGAAATAAAAAAGAAACACAGTGGACAGTTAAAAAGCAATCATTTGGCTTTTGTATGAAATTTACACACGATTAGAGAAAAAGAAAACCCTTCTTTATTAAATGTTTAGTCCGGGTTTTAGCAATTACTAGATATGGATTGTAGATGCAGATAAACTCTTCGGGTTTAAACCTATATGTTCCCATGGATGCAGATTGAAGCGAGGACGAAAATTGCATTACTGATTCTTGTAGGATACTGAAAGATTAATATGGACTCAGAGCCTGATTATGACCAACAGGGGCCCCGGGCATTGGCGAATTTGGGGGCCCCCATCTATGAAATTTGTTTTATTTTTCATAAAATTTTGATGTAAAAAAGAAAATTTCAGAACAACATTTGATTTTGGGGGCCCTTTCGAGCCGGGGGCCCTGGGCAAAGTCCCGATTTGCCCATGCGATAATAAGGGTCTGCATGGACTAGCAATAATCAACAAATAAAATTTTAAAAAAATATTAGGAAAAGGACATGGAATTTCTAACTCTACTGTTTTTCGCGGATCAACTTGCGGTGCGGGCGGCAACCCCTAGCGTGCAGTGTATAACAGCAGGAGAAACGACTCTTGCCAAAGGAGTCTGACTGCACGCCAAATCGCCAGAGAGCACTTTAATCCGCCCTGCCCAGCGTCTCGTGTCAATGGCTTACTTGCACGGCAACTGGTCAGCCGTTTTTGTTCCAGCCTGCAATTATGGTTTTTTGTTTGCTGTGACTCCAGCACAAGATCTGTTTGTCATCATGCATTTTTTTAGACTGTTTCTTTAAACAACCTGCTTCCTCTGCCAATTAAGAAAAATCTGCTAGTTTTAGATGTTCGATGTCGACTTTGAACAACAGTATGCCATAGCAAAACGACGTTTTGCGAATCGAAAATTTTGCGGGATTTGCTTGTTTGTTATGGCAAGCCTAGACAGGGAAAACTCCTAAGGGGGGGGGGGTGCCTTGGTTGGATGACTTTTTAAAGAGTTCTAACGTGTATTGACGTTACATCTGATGAAACCGACAAGAACTCCAGACCCTTCAACACTTCCACCGTCTACTATAATCAGTGGCTTTACACTCAAACCGATCTCAAAAACGTGCGATTTGCGACGTTTTGCGAATAAAGCAATTGAAAGACATCATACTTTTGCCAAAAAAAGGAGCATAATGATCTTTTGTTTTAGCAGTGTAGCGCTACGGTTATTGGCGCGCGGTGCGGTCCTTCAGTTTGCCGTCCCATTCATTCTAAGTTTCAGCATTCGGTCCCCATTTAGTTTTCCACCATATTATTTTTAAGTGTCCTGCCGGCCACCATCTTTTTTTTTTTTTTATCTTGCCACCCGGGCGCCCCCCCCCCCCCCGGGACGTATCCAGAAAAAAATTTCGGGGTGGGTCCAAAAATTTCGGAGGGGGTTCGGACCACCCCACTGGGTACGTCCTTCCCCCCCCTCTTATTACGCCACAGTTTTAATTATATAAAAGTAGAGTAACTGCAGAATTTAGTAAGTCAGACTATTGACACGATTTGGTATTCTAAATATTCATATTATATATCTTCTGTTTTTTTTTTTTTTTTTTTTTTTTTTTTTTTTTTAATTCTCACATTTTAATGAATGAAGAAAAAATATTAAAAGCAAAACTTAGCTAGTTCTGGGAAAGGATGTCTTAAGAAAGCAAACTGTCCATAAGTTAACAGCTACGTTATTCGTAAAACAAACTGTCATCAATTTAAGCTTATTTTCAGTTTTTAAAAACTAAAAAAAAAAAAAAAAATCGAAATTCTGGAAGGTTTTGTAATATATAATTTGTTTGAGTACTTCTGGCAAGTGGATGTTAATTATTTTTATTTTAATTATTTTAAGCTGATTAAAAACATTTGATAGTTAAAATAAAATATTATACTTTTTTTCGTTTTCAAAAGATTAAAGCAAGGTTTAAGAAAAATTTTTTAGAGACCTTTTTAAGTATGTTACAAAAAATTAAAAATAAAGCTTTATGAAAAATAAATAAATATACATTTAAAATATAGCACTAAGAAAAATGCGGCTCAAATATTGGAAAATAAGTTAAACAGCGCTATCACTAAACTACATTCATGGTGTACTGATAACAACATGTTTGTCAATACAGAAAAAAACAGTATACCAGACTTTTTCATTGTGCCACAAACCACTACAACTTCAAATAATCTACAACAATACCGCACTTCCGCGCAATGAGAGCACTAAATACCTAGGAGTGACTTTCGACCGCAAACTTACCTGGAAATACAATATAGATGATATCATAGAAAAAGCTGAAAAACGAACGCGCCTCCTCAAGCGCCTGGCGGGTGTCAGACGGGGCTGCACACCACATACAAAGCTTTTATCAAGCCTGTCATAACCTAATGCGCTGCACCACTGATAACCGCATCTCAAAGCCAAATTGACAAATTAGAGCGAATTCAAAAACCACGCTCTGCGGTTGGTTACTGGGGCCAGTGAGGTCTACGCCAGTTCATGCCTTGCTTCTTAACACGGGTGAAATGGCCATTGAATACAATATTAAGAAATCTGCATTAAAAACTATATCAGAATCTAATACGAATGACGCATAGTATTCAATGGGCCACTTCTGGCACATTCCCCCGTAGGCTAATGACCCAAGAGGGATTCCTGCAGGCTGTCTAGACCTTGTTACAACCTGTTTCAAAGATATGGGACTGCAGATCAAAGCACATATACGGTAAGCACGCTCACTTAGTGTTAAATTCCGGGTGCAGGAATGGAGACAATCCAAGTCCGTTTTCCTCCAGATAAATGGATACATGTATACACATAGACGGCTCAAAATTAGATAACTACGGTGATGTGGGAGCCGGTATCCATTCAGATTATTTCTCTCACTATTTGTCCCTGGGAACTGCAAAAACAGCATTTGATGCGGAAGTTATACAGCAATTGAAACCACACTACATCATTTAAATGCCCAGCCGTTTCCTTTTGATCGGGCTGTCATATTTTCTGATTCGCAGGCCGCATTTCTTGCCATTGCTAAATGTTACCAAGCTCCTGATACTGCCTCTATTCAGCAGTGCAGATCCCTTTTCTGGAGCCTCCATGGAAAAGGCAAAATAGTGGCCCTACAGTGGATACCATCGCACTGCGGTATACCTGGAAACGAAGCTGCAGACAAGTTGGCCAAAAAAGGGTGCACCATCTTAGACTCCTTTAGGGGATGTCTGCTACAAATCAGTGTCCTCAAAGATTAATCTGGCCCTAAAAAACCTCTACACATCTAAACTGGATGAAAGAACAAAGGAGAAATCCTGGAATATGGCCATCCGTAACATCCCAACTTACCCTAGATACAGAGCCGTCGCTGCCTTCCGACTGACAACAATGCACCCTTTGCAGCAGCAATCGGGTGATGACTGCGGATCACCTCCTCCTCTGCCCCGTATTAAAAGAGAGTATTTACTCCCGCTACTGGGAAGCAAGAGAACTTTTATTTCGTTTGCTGCCTTGATTTTCTATATATGTTCTGCCTTCGCTGTCTAGTTATTTCGTCTGTTTGTGTGCTTTTCCTTTGTAATTTGTGCTCTGTATCCACCTGGCGATAGAATTGTGTTCAAGCTCGCCTGCTGCATTGAGGGGGGGGGGGGAAACATTTAAAATATGTTAAACTGTATTCCATACCTTTGGACAATTCTGTGAGTTAAAAAAAATATTTATTTTATACCTGCTAAAAAAACTTACATGTAGTAATTATTTTTATTTATTTTAAAGAATAGTGCGCTTTTTAAAAATCTTATATTCACTTTTCATGAATGAGCAAACATTAAATTAGAGGTGAAAGAGGAAGACCAAATAAATTTCAATGATTTGATATGGTGTTGTACATTCCAACAATTGAATGTAATACAAAATTTGCATGACTGTCATTTATTCTAGCAATCTTCTGTGTTCCGAATTCAATTTTCCGAATTTCTATAATTATCAATTGTTCGATGCAATTCCAAATAATGTCTAATAGTAATAAAGGTATATATTCAGTAACTTTAAAAATTCTTTACTTGGTAATCATTCAATAATTATTGCGAACAAAAGAATTTAAATAAAATTATGATTTATATTATTAAATTTTATACATCCTGCACAGCAGAAATTTTATTATTTTTATTACATGCTAAACACATCTATCCTAATCCACTTACACTGACAGTCCTTTTCTGTTTAAAAGTTTGTACCTATATAGGTGAACTATCATATATGAATGTGATCCAGTAATTGTGGTCCAGTAGTGATGGTGTGATTGAGGAACAAAAATTAACAGTCCCTCTGTCTTCCCCTACTGCCTAACAAATCATTCCTGGCTAAAAATTTCTGAAACCTTCTCCAATAAATGTACTATTCTTATAAACATCTACATCACGTAATTTTGAGAGAAAAAAAAAGCAGAAAATTCAAAATTACTTAGATTAAAACTTCTTTTTTTTTTTTTTTTTTTTTTTTTTTAAATCAAAAACTTAGTTATGTACAGATTTAATTCACATATTTATGTCATGTTTAGAGCAAAATATTATCAACAAATAATTTTTCCTATTTCGCTTACACTTACTTCTACAGGATATTTTCTCCAAAAGAAGGGGGGGGGAATTAAAGACAAACTGAAAGAAATCTAACTATGCATTGCAAGTCAGAACACATATTACAACTCTACATGTTAAATTTTCGGGGATCAGATAGTTTCAAACCAGTTTCTAGATATTCTAGAGTCAACACAGAATCTTCAATTTTATGCTCCAAAATCATGTTAATTCTGACCCCAAATCTTAGTTTTCCTCGCGGAAGCTACACTGCTGGCCATCGTAAATGCAACACCCTGAAGGAAGCATGCAAATAATATGAAATTTACAACATGCATTAGCTGAGGTGAGATATGCAAATGATTAGAATTTCAGCGCAGACGCACATCAAGCGCGCCTGTGGCGCCACCTCAAAGCGCTATTTAAGGCTTGGAGATTTCGACGGTTTCAAGTACAGCAATTGTGTTTTTCTTGCTTTTTTTTCAAAAAAACGATAAATTATGCCTCGTAGGAAACAACGATCATCTTTTGATCAAGTATCCGAGTTTGACAGAGGAAGGATAGTGGCATACCGAGATTGTGGGTTATCTTTCAGGGAAATCGGTCGTCGTATTGGACGAAACCAAACAACTGTGATGCGGATATGTGATCGTTGGGTGCAGGAGGGTACGACGGACAGACGTGATCGACCGCATCGACCTCAGTGCACCACGTCACGTGATGACAGGCAGATTGTACGCATGGCAGTGACGGACCGCTCAGTCACATCACGAACCATATCACAGCAGATTCAGTCTGTAACGCATCATCCAGTGTCTGCGCGTACCATTCGACGTCGTTTACAGCAGAATGGTCTGTCCGCAAGACGTCCGTTGCTTTGTCTACCTCTGACGCGGAACCACAGACGTCTCCGCCGCCAATGGTGCGATGAAAGAAGGATGTGGACGACAGAATGGAATGAAATTCTCTTTACTGACGAGTCACGCTTCTGTATGCAACACCACGACGGTCGGATTCGAGTCTGGAGACACCGTGGAGAGAGGGATGCTGAACAGCTGCATTATGCACCGTCACACTGGTCCTGCACCGGGTATTATGGTATGGGGCGGTATCGGATATCTCTCTCGCACTCCTCTAGTACGCATTGCCGGTACTTTAACCAGCCAGCGCTACATCTCCGAGGTGTTGGAGCCAGTTGTCCTTTCTTACCTTCAGGGCTTGCCAACAGCCATATTTCAGCAGGATAATGCACGGCCACACGTGGCACGCATTGTCCAAGGGTTCTTCGTCAATCACCAGATTGAATTGCTTCCCTGGCCGGCGCGCTCTCCGGATCTTTCGCCGATAGAAAACATGTGGTCCATGGTTGCTCAACGACTGACCCAGAGTTCATCCCCAGCTGTCACACCAGATCAACTTTGGCAACGTGTGGAAGCTGCTTGGTCTGCTGTACCCCAAGAACACATTCAAAGTCTCTTTGAATCAATGCCGAGGCGTGTGGCAGCTGTGATCTCCAACAACGGCGGCTACTCTGGGTACTGATTTTGGCAGGAACCACGCTTCATAGAATGCTGTAAATTTAATCATTTGTTACTTGGTCAACATGTTATCTACACAATAAATTTTGTTGTGATATCTCTTGTTTTTCTTAGTGTTGCAATTTGGGTGGCCAGCAGTGTATATTTTTGTGCTCTCAAATGGAATTTTTCTGCTCCCAAATGAATTTTTTTCTGCTCCCGGGTGCTCCCAAATCGAATATTGGAGTTAACATCCCTGTATATAGTATCGTCATTATTATGACTATTAACTGTTAAATGAATTAAAATTATAAATGAAAATAAATTTATTTCTGAAACAAAAACCTACAGTGATTTAAATGGAAGCTTCATCTGGTGTACATTGGCCATCCTTTGCCGTGTAGCTCTATCCCGAAGTTTTCTTAAAAGCATGAGTTCAGAAGAATTACACTGTTCCTTTTGTTACAACCAAAGAAAGCCTTTTGAGAAACTCTTAAAAGCATCATTGTTACTGAACTTATTTACTCCAGATTCATTCTCAACTTCTTCTTCTTTTGGAAATTTTTG
Source organism: Cheiracanthium punctorium (assembly GCA_038373885.1). Lineage (NCBI taxonomy): Eukaryota > Metazoa > Arthropoda > Arachnida > Araneae > Cheiracanthiidae > Cheiracanthium > Cheiracanthium punctorium. Next base: position 393,253 of record JAWZYV010019114.1, on the reverse strand, counting down.
GACTTGAGCAATTAATTCCTCATCATTGAGAAACTGGAAGCCTGCATCTTCCACGTCACAATTCAACCACTCTGTGATTTCTCTATCCCCACAATTTTCAAAACCTTTCATTGTGCTAAAAAGGCTTGAAAACTCAGTAACACTATCTTTCACAAAGTCTATAGCATTTTCATCTGCGCCAGTTTAGAACAGGGATGTTTGAAAGTGGGGAAGAGAACACTTATACCGAGAATTGAGCTTGCGAGGAGGAATTCTATAAAAGGGAATTAAAAATATTTATCTGCACTCGTAGTTTGGAAAGGACGGCTTGCATACAAAAGGAATGTGGGGGAAAAAAAAAAAAAAACTTTAAAAATGCATCTTTGTTAAGAGAAAATTTTGGATGATAGTAGAAAGTGAAAAAAAAAAGTGAAGAAGAAACCGACTTCGGTTAACGGAGAGTTTCGGATAATAGAGGTTCTAATGTATCACCAAACTTTTATATATACCGTACAAACACACATCAGTAAATTTAAGCTGTGTCAAGCAATGTATTTTACACTTATATTCGGTGTATAACACGCACACGAAAAAATGAAGTAATTTTTCCAAGTTGAAAGTGCATTTTTTTTATATGCCGAGATATACACGGTAATATAAAAGTTTGGTAAGTATATATCGCCAAGCTTGGCGAGTTTGAGCGATATACCGTCGTCGGACCACGGGCTAACTACATGGTAGGATGGTATTGTGCTTAAAATGGTGGATGAATGTCTAAAACTGTTATTGACCGTAATGTATTGGAATTCTTTTGAGTACTCCTCTAGAAGAACTAAAAGATACTATTTTTGGTGAAGTTTCATTTTGTAATCTTTAAGAACATGAATTTTGTTTTTTTGAATAGCCGAATATCTCTAAAATACGCTTTAAATAATGACTACCGATAGAGCGTATTGGCGAAATTATTGTGAATGGTCCTGTAAATAAACTATCCAGTGCATTGAAACCAGAAAGGGGGATACACAACTAGATGTTACGACAATCCTAAATATAAAATTTCAATATTCTACGACTAATAGCTTTTGAGATCAGTGGCGTACCCAGAAATTCATTTTGGGGGGGGGGTGCATATCACCATTACCATGAAAGAAACAATGTGCCAATTGGTGAAATCTAAAGAATATGCTATTATGGGCGCCCATATAGGGGATGGTATAGGGGTTCGACTCCCCTCCCCCCATTGCAACCACCGGTATAGTAAAGAATTTTATAGCTTACTGAAATCTCTCAAATTAAGTTTTCAAGTGTTTGAAAACTCAATATGAACTCCTGAAAATACATGGACGGCCCAAATTATCGCCCATGCATAAGTTTATTATCTCTCCCATTTAAACCTCAAGAATGAATATAATTTTTATCAAGTTATTAAAGGTTACAAAATTGAAGATAATGAGAAAAAGTAAAGATACCATAAGAACAAAAATTCGCATTTACCAGAATGGGCGGAATCTAACATCGTTGAAAATTCGATAAAAGTCATCTAATGATTGAATAAACAGCCAAAATTTAAAGAATCGTTAAAAAAAAAAAAAAAAGTTGTTATAATAAAATGAAAAATTTCATACATATTATTTTCTACAAGGTTATATTTATTCTCCCTGTTTGTTTTAGTAAAATATTTAACACTTTATTTACAAATACATTTTTTTATGCATGTATAGCAGAGACAATTTAAACGCATTTCAAATTTACTGTTTCTTAAGTAATTATTGAAATATTTCATAAGTTTATGGATATTCGGGAAAAAATCAACGTTGCATAACTGTAAAGCTTCTGTAGCAGTTAATCTAATCTGGTGTGCCTTGTGCCAGTAATTTTTTTCGCCACAGCTGGTATTTTATAATCATTAGCATTCGTAGCATTTCAAATTTATTTCCATGCGTTGGTATGAGGTTATTTCCAGCGAAATTAAAGTATTTATTTATCTCAGAATTTCTTTGTGTTTTCTGAACTTTTCTTTAAGATCTAAAATTACAGCATTCAAATATTTATTACTGTTACTTGAAATTGTTATTTAATGTACACTTTTCTGCTTCAAATTGATGTTTGGATTTTTTTTTTCCACCAGATTTAAGAAAACTTAAAAGCGACTACTGATTTCTTCTACTAATTCTCAGATTTAAAAAAGAAAAAACAGAAAAAAAATGAAACGAATTTAAAGTTATAAAATTATGAAAATAGCAATTCGAGCAAAAGAAAATGGATTGAATGAGATTTTCCGACTGCTCTCCGTTTATGAATAAGAAATCGGAGATTATCGCTAACTGTTCGGAGAGGGTGGAGGGGGACATTTTCCATAGAAATAATATAATATTCCATAGATATTCTATAGAGGTGCACCCTCCACTTCTCTCTCCTCCTGCAAATTCTGATCATTGACCTCGGCCTCATGAACACAGAGGCACAACATTTTCAGAGTAATCAAAGACTTTCTATTATTTTTTCAAGATTTGTTTTCCTTTCATAATTTTTTTTTAAATAATCGGGTTTTCTCCCACCTGAAATATTTCACTTTTGAGAAATCCTGGGGGGTGGGGGTGCATATGTCCCTTTGCACCCCCTCTGGGTACGCCACTGTTTGAGATATGCAAGTTACGTACGGAAGTCAAGAAAAGCTATTCAAAATGGACATTGGTTGTACAGTACAATGCTGACACCAACCAACGCCACTGGTTCAGTACACGCGCAGGGAGACCATAACAGACGTATGCTGCAATAACTTTCTCGAAATAGATTTTTAATATTAAAACGTTAATTTTAAATAAAGGTGCAGGGGGCAGCAATAGTCTCCCTGATTCAAGACACTGGTACCATATGGTTAGAATTTAAGTTTGTATTAAACATAGAGATTTGCTCATGATCACTTTTTTGACATAAATTTCAAATGATTTACAAAAAATTTTACCTATTCTATTCGAAAACATTTCACATAAAAAAAAATTAATGTACAATATAATTTTAAATATGCAAAAATATAATTTTAAATAGTTAAATCATTAGTTTTGTTTTTGCTAAATACGAGAGCAGATCATTCATACCCTCAAATATGTCGTTTAGAGCTTATCAGGCCTTTGATTCAACAGTAGAGATTTGTCGGCACTAAACTCCGTTCCCATAAGAACACGGCAAGTGAAGCACCATCCGGTTTGGCCAGTGCTTGGGATGGTCAACTTCCTCTCAGCTTGACTACTGTGGGACTGTGTACGCTAATGGGAGGTGGTGCATGTAAAATCCGTCGTGGCTCCAATGCCCTCCAAGTTGTTAAATGACACCTCTGGGGATGCAGATTTCAGGTGGGGATGCAGATTCCCTCCTCTGGAATGGGTTCAAAATTAGGGTAGGGAACCACCGGGCTAAGTCGGACTTCCTCCCACTGGGACCCACTAAAAATGGAAGGCGCACCCGTCTCTGCCCATCGCTTCCGTGTGCGGTTGTCAGAGGGCATAATAGAAAAAAAAAAGTAGAGATTTTGTTTGATAGACGTGTTTCAACATTATTCTTTTAGCGCAGGTTCACTATTTTAAAATAATAATTTAATTCTCCTTTTTCTAAATGAATTTTCGTCCTTATCTACTTGTACCATTTTTCTCTTTTTAAATTTTAACTTTTTAAAGGCCAATGTTCCCAATTGGAAACATCGAACTAAAAATTTGTTCAAAAATGAAATTTTATCAGCATTGACTTGACAAAATTAGTAGATAAAGTTTAAATGTGACTTGATAGAAGTTACATTTCTGTCATCAGTGGGAAACTGGAAAAAAAATATGAAACTAGCCATTTTCATAAACTTTTACAGCGCTATCCTGATGCACCCTCCCCCCACCCCCATCCCCCTTCAAACTTAATTAATATCTTTACTTAAATTTAAAAGTAAATATTTCATTAATTCTTAATATTTCATTCATTATTTAAAGTACCCATCAGTTTATTCAGTTTTTGAAATCAATGTAGTTGTAGTTAGAAATTACCCATGGTCCCAACTGGAAACATAGTGAAAATTTTATTTAAAAAAATACCCCCTCCCCATTTAAATGACTAATATCCTTTTAAGTAACGCATTAGAAGACAAAAAGTTCAAAAAAACTAATTTAAAATATGTCTGGATGCTAATGTTGTCTGTAAAAGGTTAACTAATTTATTATTGTTGCCACCTTTATTAGCAATAACGCATTTTATTTATTAAAACATTCAATTTCTGTTATATAGCAGGAGGTAATTTCGTTTTATAGTGCAGTGAGACTGAAAGCGTCCGCGCTTTCAATATGAAAACCTGATGAAATTGTTTTTCAAGTGGTGCAATGTGTAGTTATCTCCAGTTTCAGATAAAATGCGACATTGTTATGACGCAAGGTTGGAAATTTTATGCAACAGATAATGTGTTGTCAAACTTAAAAATATTCACAGGCCCAGTTTATTTTAAGTACGGCATTTCTAATTTCTAAGATTATAGTATATCTCTTCGAAATACGTTATTTAAAGAAAGCACAATTTCCCCGTGAGTTATAGAATTTCATCTGCCTATACTAAAACAAATAAATTTACGCAGAAAGCAGCGCATTTCGTGTCTGTATTAAGGAATGCAATTCCGCACTATTTTTCATTTCGCGGGATTTCGGGATTGAGACTTGTTGATCCCGCGGGATTGACATTTTATTCAATTAAAAATTAATTTCAATAAAGAAAAATAGGAAAAAGTGAGATTTTAAGCACTTTCGAGTTTAACTTTAATCATTATAATTTCTTATTTGATAAAAGTTATTTCTTATTTACTAAAAAGGAAGAATGTAAAAAAGACAACGTGGGCGCAAAAAGAGGCACTCGCCTTCCTCGTGTTGATCTAATTTTTGATAGAGAATACAAAAGGCTTTCTTGTTTGTTTGTTTCTTTTTTTTTTTTAATGAAACCCTGAAGGAACCATACATTTTGCATGGTTAAAGGCCTTTGCAGATACACAGAGACTGTCGCGGCTACAATGTATTTGAACGGGGAAATTTGACCGGGTTTGGACGCTGCGACCCTCTACCGAACAATAGATGGGGTGAAAACCACAAGTGTGAAAACCGCAATATTATTCACGGTCCCCAATTACCTATTGTCCGGAGTATCTCCTGCTTTCTTCTCGTGCGAAAAATTTATTGCTTACAAGTGATAATTGGCCAAGCGGCCAGCGACGGTCTCTGGGTATATGCAGCAGTGCGTAAATCATAACAATATGGGAGCTTGAGGGTGGGGGCGACTATGTCCGTCCCCCCCCCCCCCTTGCCAATAGGTAAGAACGTCCATGCTGACTGTTTCCTATTCTTCATCTTTTGCAAAAATTTTTGGCCAATTGATGATTGGGAAGGCAACGTGTAATCTAAAAGTTTTAACGTTGGTATGTCATGGACAGTACCGTAAAGTTTTCGTCACCTTGAGCAAGCCTAATAATTAGGCCCATACGAAAACTGTTATAGAATGTACAGAATTCCATAATTGTTCTGTGTAAGTATGGCTCGTTTTCCTACTTACAGAATAGGTTTTGTAAAGGGGACATCCCTGTTCATGTTGACCGTATCGATGCCATGCTTTCATTTAAATTATTTGATACTGTATTATACTAAGACAACTCTGCCCCCCCCCTCCCCCCATATTTTTATTTTCCAGCAGTTCGACAGTTTTCTTTGCTTGCAGTCATTTATGGGTGGAGTGGAAGACGAAATAATTTTCAACCAATTTAAAAAAATGGGGAGGTTATCAATTCCTCGGAATCTTTTTTTTTTTTATACTAGGGGCCAAGGCCCCCAGACTCGCTACGCTCGCTTTTCGTATGAGGCATTCGGCCCCTAATAAAATCAGAACATATGTTTTAGCTGTATTTTTAATAATGTAAAACCTATTGGACACCTTGCGAATTTGCCACCCATGGCGATTTTTCATTATTTGGCGACTTGCGTACATGTAAAGTTAATAAAAGCTACGGAACAGAAAAAATGGGGAGGTTATCAATTCCTCGGAATCTTTTTTTTTTTTTTTTTATACTAGGGGCCAAGGCCCCCAGACTCGCTACGCTCGCTTTTCGTATGAGGCATTCGGCCCATAATCAGGCTTATTCGTTAAAAAGGCGTAATTTCAACAGACAAAAACCGAAGATTGGATCAGATAGAATGTTACTGAGCTATACATTGCTTGGTTCTTGCAGGTTCATTGGTACATAAAAATTTAAACTTCACACTACAGTAGACCCCCTCCTCCCCCTCATAACACGGAAGATATTTTGTTATGGGAATCCGTGTTGTACGGGTCCTGAGCTATACTCCACCTGGAGTGCGGACTCCGCTTATAATCGCTGGAAAAATTATTTGCACTCCTCAGAAACACAATGATATTTAATGTTGCCATTCAAAAGTTATATTAATTAGGAGCTAAAGCGTAATAAAATCAGAACATATGTTTTAGCTGTATTTTTAATAATGTAAAACCTGTCAGACACCTTGCGAATTTGCCACCAATGGCGACTTTTCATTATTTGGCGATTTACACATGCTCACAACCTATATTTACTGTTCATTTAAGGTTACCGGAAAACCGTTATAAATATTTTCATTTACATAATCGTTTGCAGATAGGCGTACTAAACACCACGAATTATACCATCTCGTCGCGCTAGCAAATATCCAAAGTGTACTATAACTGCTATAATGGCATAGTTAACGCCGCCAAATATTTCTACTGGTAGCAAATAATCCAGCTGGACGAGTAAACACATTTGTGTAACACATTTTGAGTTACTTATTTCATATAGTTTTTATTTTGGCGTAAAATGGGCGTAATTCTAACTCGTGTAAATTTCACGCAATTCTAGATACTTGGAAACGCTTTGTTGCAAAGGAATGAATGATTTTATGCCAATTCTGGCAACCATTCGGTTTATTTTTTCAGTTTTTTATTAATATCTTCTAAAATAATTCGATTTTCGAAATTTTAATCAGCTTTGCAGGTTCCTCGGAATTTTTTGAATCTGTGGGCACCTTAGTCGAAACTCAAATCCCTACGGTTTAGGAGGAGATAGATCCACAAGCTTTGCCAGCGCCAGCGGCCTTTACTTTTTTTTAGAATAGAGAGATACTTCCTTGAACGAAGTAAGAAGAAGTATGGTGATCACAAAAAATTCGGTATGCAGATTTTGATGAAAAAAATTGATTTTTATTATCTCTAACTTTCCTTTGAAGATTTTCGCGAGGCGTTCTCAATGGAACGCACGCACGTATCTTTGTATACGCTAGTATGTATGTATGTCAGTGGCGTTTTCTCAGGGTGTGCAAGTCGTGTGTTAACGCCCAATCAAAAACAGAAAAAAAAAATCCTGCAATTTACTTGACTGTATTGTGAGAATCCTAATGTTTCCCCAGTTTTCCCTCACACCCCCTCCCCTCCGAGCTCCGAAATGACCAGACTACGAGCCTTCCTGTGTGGCAGTAAAACATGCTTGTCCAGATAAGCAAGGCGTTGGAGACGACTCAGCTATATTCCCATCACTACTAATTGGAGCATGCGCTGTACGTCTTCTACCTCTTGCTTAAGCTAATGGGCCACATTCACGTACAAACCGATCGTACGACCGGTCGTGAAAGCTATTAGTGGTGGGGGGATTTTCGTCACCGGAGCAGCGGATATTTGGCCATAAATCTCAATTTGTGGCTAAAGTGGGAATGTTTTGGGTCAAGGGGTCAGATCGGATGTTTGACGATTTTGCGTTCGACCAGTCGGACACTTCAAAGGCACCCGCTCTAAAAGGTTGCTAGTTTAGCCAGATATAGCAATTCAGCGACTTAGTGGCGATTTTTTTTTTTTTAACGTGGCCTATTTTGTCAGTAGTTGTACAATAATTGATCAAATTAATTTTAAATCAAAGGCAAATCCGCTTGTAGGGCGGGGGAGGCACCCCCTCTGAAAAAATGTCTGGATTGCACTCTTATTAAATGTATGGACGCCCGTATTAGTACTTTTGGTAAAAAGCGGGAACTTACCTTGGTCTTTCATTTCTGTAATTAATAGAGTTCATTATGTTGTAATAAATATTTACTACACCGACGACTTAACGAGAGGGTTCTTTGAGTCTCTACCCCACCTTTTATAGGTATCCACTATTAAATGTACCCACACAAATACATGCATACATATAATTTTAAAAAATGCTGGAATATAAATCTTAAGTTTTAAATTTCATATAAATGAGTAATTATTATAAATAGTTCACTGGATAAAATTAAAAAATAAAACATTAAATCTTTGTTTCTTGGGATATGTCTTACAGAATCATTTACGATTCGGTGGCTAAAGGTGCAATTATATAATTATTTATTCTATTTATTTAAGAGTATACTATGCTTTTTCATCACTGTGTGGTTTTATTATCTTATTTTTTAAAGTTTATGAAATAATGTAACTTAAAAGCAGACTTTCAAATTATATGCAGCAAGCATTAAAATTTATTGCCTATACTAATGTTAATCAGTAAATGTAGAATAAAAAACTAATCGGAAAAAAATTGTACGTGAATATTCTTATAAATAAATAAATTGTAAGGACTGAAAGTTTCTCTTCAGGATTTTGTGTGCAATAAAATAAATTTTTCTATGCTGTTCACTGCTATTCATAAAATGTTAAAATGTTAAGTTAAAATGATGCCATAATTTTACTTATGTATCTGTATATAATATGCATTTACAAAAGAAAGAAAAAAAAAAAAAAAGCCTTTCCAATTACCGAACAGTTTGAGTAGAATGTTTGCGTTCTTAATTTTTTAATTTATCTTTATATGAAAGTGCACAGTTTTACAGCTCTCCAATTTGGAAGAAATAGAGATCCACACATGTCACAAATAATATTCAAGTTTTGGTGATCTACCTGTTGAGGATCACCAAATCATTAGATCAAATAAAGAACTTACATAGTGACTTCAAATTTACTGGATCAGCGTGAAATGTATACAGTGTATTTTCCTCCCCCACCCCCAATTTAGCTTTCTTATTCTAGCAATTAATATTCGGTCAATATCCCTTTAGTTTAAAAAAGTATGGTAAATTTAGATTAAGGAAGTCTTAGATTTTTAAGAAAGATAAAGCTAAAGTCAGTTTTGCAGATATATCCAAAATAAATTTTTGTTTGCTTTTCGTAATTGTTCACTCCGTGTGCATTGCAATAATCAAAGTTTGAGCGGTTTTTTCTTTAGTTTTTTTTTTTTTTTTCTGATGGACACTTCTCCTCCTCCAAATGTATTCACATAGGAAGAAACCTTTTTCGCTTTGTGTTCTTTGACTTCAACTGATCTATCGAAGATACTTGTACCCTTGGGAAAATTCATTAGTACGTTCAAGGCGGCAAGTTTCCTCAAAGAATGAACCAACCCTTCTTATCTGTAGCTCTGGGAACCGCCGATTGAGACCCATAAATATCTCCTATTTCTTGTCTATTCTCAATGACTTTCGACTGAGGTGCAATAAAACAGAACTCGATATAGGCGATAGGCCCAGTGAGTGCTCTATTGTTGATGGAAGAACCGGAAATTGATATGCAAATACGGAACTGTCTTGTCACTTTCACTGGAGACTTTGTAAAGACAGTTGCAAAGAAATTTTTGGTCGTAAAGGTGCTTATTTTGAGAAGAAAAAATGTCCGACTACAGAAAGCAGAAGGAAGAAGAATTTATAGAAATCTATAAAAATGAGCCATGCTTATGGCAAATAAAAACCAAGGAATATCATGACAGAGTGAAAAGAGATGCGGCATATGAGAAACTTGTGGAAAAACTAAAAGAAAGCACGATGCCAACTAACGCAATCGCTGTATCTATCGCCATTCCGTGCCAAGTCTGAACGCAAACTGTGAAATGTTTGATCGTGTGGGCAAATGATGAAGGCGTGGAAAGTCAGTTATTTATTGCTATCCCGGTCATAAAAAAACTCCCACCCCGGTCATAAAAATCGCCCGTAACTAATTGTTTGACCGACGAATTGGTATGTGAATGGTGGCTTTAACCAAGGCGTTGAAACGAAATCCAACGCTTTCAGCTAGCCCGTCCCCTTTGGGCTTCAGGTTTCACCCCCACGCATTTCCTTTCCTTTTCTCAGTTTTCTCCCTGCAAAAAAACATTCTTTTTTGAGAATTCGTACTGACCAGTTCTGTATCTCCTCTCCTGCGTTGATTTTCAGCTTTTAAAGATTTTAAAGATGGCTTCTAATAGTGTTATCCAAACACTATTAAAAAGTTCTTTTTCGTCACTTAGTTATGTTAAGAAAAAGAAAATAATTAAGAATGGTCGACCATGCCCTAATCTCACAATTTCGACGAATGTGAAAGGCATAAGTGGTATTGGATTTCAGAGACATTTTCGAATGAATTTATATGAATTATCAGACTGGCTGTTTTTCTCTTGGACATGCTTACTATTCTCAAACAAGAAAAACGTTTGGAATAATCAAGGCTATGATGATCTAAACCATCTTAATACCGCTGTGAAGAAGCATATCGAATCTGAAATGCATCTTTCCAGTTTCATGAAATTTAATACTTTTGTATCAACTCCAGCGAGAATAGATGTTCTTTTAGATTCCCAACGAAGAAAGGAAATTGAGTTTCATAATGAGAAAGTAAAAAAAAATCGAGAAATATTGAAGAGGCTTATTGATGCCGTCTGCTATTTAGCAAAGCAGGAGCTACCCTTCCGATCACATGGTGAGCATGCAGAATCTTTAAATAAGGGAAACTATATGGAATTTCTTATAGCAAGTGCTGTATTTGATTCCACGTTAAAAGAACACTTACAGAATTCCACAGTTTTCCGCGGCACTTCAGCAACCATTCAAAACGATTTAATTAATTCAGTTGCCGACGTTCTAAGGGATCAAATTTATGAAGAAATCCAGAACACGGATTTTGTTGCTATTATGCTTGATGAAATATCTGACATAAGCAACAAATCTCAGCTGTCAACTGGTTTGCGGTATTTTTCCAAAAACGAGAAAAAAAATTGTTGAAAGGTTTCTTGGATTTCGCGACATGAGCGCTAATAAAACTGCAACAGCTCTTTTCAACCATGTCTGTGAAATCATCAATATATATAAGTGTGAAAATAAATTAATTGCACAAACATATGATGGATCTTCGGTGATGAGCGGCCATCTCAATGGACTCCAAACCAAAGTCCTGGAAAAATACCCAAAAGCTTTGTTTACGCACTGCTATGCTCATGTAATGAACTTAGTTTTACAGCAATCATTAGAATCCAGTAGAGAACTGAAAACATTTTTTTCCTGATTAAAATCACTAACCGCATTTTTTTCACACTCTCCAAAGAGGCTACACGAACTTTTCCACTTTCATGTCAAGAAAACTGCCGTCATTAGCCAGTACTAGATGGAATTTTACCTCGAGGCTTGTCCACACGGTATGTGAAAATAGAGAAGCTTTAATTGCGTTTTTTGATCACGTTAGTGAAAGGGGAGATTTTGATAATTTAGCTGCAATGACAGCTAGAGGATTCTGCAGTTTCCTTAAAAATCTACAAAATATATTTTTAATAAAGGTTTTATCTAACCTACTTGCTTTCTCAGATGTCTTATTCGACATACTGCAGTGCAAAAATGTCGATATTTTGTACTGCAGTAATAAAATTACGGAATTTCAAAATCAACTCCAAAAGGAAAGAGATCATTTTGAAACAGTGTGGTCTTTTGTTAATGAAGACGAAGAGTTAATTCAAATAAAAAAAAAAGAAGATTAACTAGTGAAACACAAAATGATTATTGTCGGAGACTTTACTTCGAAATTATCGACAACATTAAAAACCAAATGTTAATTAGATTTGCAAGTTTTGAAAAATTGCAGTATTTTGAACTTCTAAATCCATCGAAACTGGTGTACTTCAGCAAAAGAGAAAATTTCCCTCATGATATATTGAAAAAGCTGCAACAAGTCTATGGGGATATTTTTAATTTTTCTAAACTGCAGAATGAGCTGCACGTTTGGTACGCTTCCAATGAAGGACGGAATAAAACACCTATTGAAGTGATTAATCATTTGATAGAAATGATTTTAGTGAGTGGGTTCACAGAAATCTATAAATTAGCCACATTGATTTCCACAATACCAGCTACAACATCGTCTGTAGAAAGATCATTCTCATCGTTCAAGAGGATCCACACATTCTGCCGCGCTACTCAGACTGAACACCGAATGACTAATCTAAGTCTTGTTTCTATTGAAAAAGAACTGCTTTCTCAATTACGACGTGAAAATAAATCCAAATTTTATTAAGCAGTTATTCAGAAGTTTCTCCAGAAAGAAAGGCGGCTTGAACTAGAATTCAAATGAATACAAGTAAATATTCATTTGATTTATATGTATTGTCTTATAATAATTTTAATGAAATTATCATTTCTAACATAATAATAACCTCCCTTCTTTCGTTTTTATAATTTTATTCTTAAAATGGCAAATGAGAACTTTTTTGCATTTAGATGTGCGAATTAGCCTGCTGAACAGCTGAGACATAAAACTGCCCACACCGATCTATAGTTTTCACAACAAAACACCTAGATATATTGGTAAATAAATTACATGCATCTTAAATTAACATTCAACTTTAAAATTTTGAAACGAGCATATCGAACTGATTTTCTGTTAAATATAGATGAATATTATACAAATTTGTTTTTCTTATTTTGAAAATTCTGTAAAGGGAATCCCCGTAGTATGTTCCTAAAAATGGGAATGGGCAGGTTAACCCTGAGTTCCAATTTCCCCGCAGCTGTTTGAGCACATTTCTGCCCTTTTTAAAACCGGCCACAAGGCTAATACAGTTTCCAACGCCCTAAGTTTAAAGTCACGAGACGCCACTGATGTATGTACATACTGGATAGTGCCAAGTTCAGAAAAAGAAAAGTATTTGTCACGATAAATAGGCCACACTTATTAGTGCAAGTATGACTTTTTATTAAAACAAGAGAATAGACGTCAAATTACTTAAATTGTAACAACATCACGGTAACTCAAATATACTGATACGCTAAAGATTTGCCCGAATACTGTTTATGTGCTCATAAGAATTGGAGAGTTCCGTTATTTTGTCTTTGGTCATATCGTTAGAACTTGACCAAATGAATTTGGGAAACCTGGGTTTTATCTCAGAATAAATAAATAAAATAAAATAAATTGGTTTACGTATATGGTAAATATTTATTGCTAAACATAAAAAAGTTGGTTAAAATAATAATCCCATTGAATAGCGTGCTGTGTTTGGCAATTTCATGCGAAATATACAAGATACCGTCAAACTAAGTTCAGTTTTGGGGCAACTTTTTTTATTCTTTCGACGGCGCTAAATCGCCAAAAATGGTCTACCTTGGCGACTTTTGACATACCACTCAAACGACAACTCATTAAGTAAAATAGGTTGTGTTTTTTCCCTGATATTTCTAAATGATAATGTCATTAAAACTTGACCAAATTACTATGGGACCACTTCTGAGTTACTCCCTTTCCAAGAAAAAACGATTGTCGAAATCGACCCACGTGGGGAAAAAATTATCCTTGAACATGCATAAAAAATATTCCGATGACTTGATAACCTCCTTTTCGGGCCGAGTTGGATAACATACTAAACATAGATTGCTTGAAGTGTGGGGGTCCAAGGTTCAAGCCCACCGCATTCCTGGTCTGGAGTTTTGGGCGGTTTTCTCCAGATGTTGCGTAATAACTACATATCCGTAAGTACGCATTAGAACTCCTTAAAATAAAAATTTTTGTCGAAGGCATTCTTCCCATTGACGGATATCCCTAGTGTGCTTTGCTTTAACTAAACAATCAATCAATCTGCTTTTTGAAAGGTTAAAATTAATGAGAAAAATCTACGACGAGCATCAGTAAGTTTGCATTTTTACATGTAACAACTGGTTAAATGTAAAAATTTGAGATGTGAGGAAAGTCATGAATTAAAATGTAAGGAATTTTCTCCGGATGCTTCCTTTCCACCGCTCCCCTTACCACACACACACTAGAGATGAGACGGGCTCAGCCCGAGCCCGAAAGCCCGAGCCCGGGCCCGAACCGGGCTCGGGCTCTGTAATTCACAATTGCGTTCGGGCTCGGGCTCGTGAAAAATTTCCATTTTATTGAACAAACTCCTTGAAACCGATTTTAAAGAAGTTATTCATGTGTAAAATAAAAGTACTTATAAAAAAAAAATAGCGGCATAGGCGCGTGAAGCTCTTTGGGTATTTCAGAACCGCGGCTTCTATTGCTTAGTGAGACATGAGATCGGACATTATTTCATAAACATGGATATAAAGAATTAGAAAGTGCATTAAAAATTTGCAACTATATTTGTCTTTAATTTGCACAAACGGCAAAATTTATTGTATTCTATCAAAGAATTACTTCTTTGAATTTTATGGAATTTTAATGAATTTTATTTAGCTTTAGCTGAAATTTCGGGCTCGGGCTCCGACCTAAATAATATTGCTCGGGCTCGGGCGGGCTCGGATTAAAAGTCTTCGGGCTCGGGCTTCAAAAAATGAGCCCGAACTCATCTCTAACACACACACACCCAGCTGGCCTATCCACTGATATTTTTTTAGGTCAGCAAAAGAACACTGGTAGCATATTTTCGAGGGGCTCCCCTCAACTGTGGCCAGACGCACCGAGGACATGGGATAAAGAATGTTCGTAGATACTTCACATTTTCACCAGACTGGTGAAAACGGATTTCGAATTTTTATTGAAACATAATCATTTGCCATATGTTTAATTCACATATGATAATCATAGTGTTCTAAAAGTTTTAGCTTTTCGTGCCATCTGTAATGGCAGATTTCGAAAGATAAAATAGGATATTGTTTTACAGATTGTGGTTTGAAAACTACCTCCAAAATTACCATGCAGAAATAAACCTGTTGTTGTTGTGAACCTGTATAACGGATTTGTGTGCTTGGCTTGAAGCCGCTTTTAAATCCCCGTCAGAAGGACAACACAGGGGGGGGGGGGAGTCATTTTAAGCGGTCCTAACCCGTATTCACGCTAAGTTTCGGAGAAGATCACGGAAAACTCCGAACGCTTAGGTCGACGGATGCGCGATGGGGCCCGAACCCGGGACCTTCACACTTCGACTGTCTACCATTTCCAGTTAAAATTAACCTTTGAATACTAAAACAAATAATAAATCGGACAAATAATAAATCTGCTAAGCTAAACTAAGAAGTTTAGATTCTATGTCTTAGAATCTTGTACTGTACATGGTTAAAGTTATTTGATATTCAAACTTACGCTACTATAAAAAAAAAAATAATAGATAATTCTTGAACTATGGCTGTTACACCTTTGCACTAGCAAATATGTTTCGTCATACATATCCTTGCGATCTAAATTTTACTTTTGTATTACCGTATCCTCAGTTTTGGTGTAAGAATAAAGACAATGGCATAACGAAACCTTCCGTCCCCTAGCATTATCAAGTGTGGAAGGGATACATAACATTAATGTACCGTAAAAGAAATTTAGGGGAGTTATAAAAAATTTGAGTATTGAGGGGTGGGAGCGTTCAGGGATTGTAAACCAATGAAATACGGTGCGGCGAGTCCACTCAGAAAAAGCAAACGCATAGGAAAATTTTTATTTATTTTTTATTTATGCTGATTCAAACGAAAAATTTTGAAGCAAATTGTAATTTATAAATAAATTTCTCTGAAAAGTAGCTTTAAATTTATGCAGTAGTGATACTATTCAACTCAAATTTGATGACGCGATTTTTGAAGATTTCAATTTCGTGAATTTTTAACTCTTTTAATTATAAGGAAAATAACTGTTTTAAATAATTAGCGGAACTTTGATCTTTTAAGAACACCTAGAATTTTTTTTCCGTTGAATTATTTACTCGAAATTTAATGGGGTGATCATAATTAGAGACCCTTTATTGCTAAGAGACTGGACAAGTGCAAGTCAGCCGTTGATTGGACAAGCAGCTTTTTTTACCACCCGAGGCGGTTTTGAGTCTTTCGTCAATGGGAGAAGCAAAGGCATGAAGGAGTTCGTGAAATAAAAGATTATTAACAGCAAAATAAAAATAAGATTCGTTCAATGGTACCTTATTTTTGTTAAGACTTGTTTGCTTATTTCTATCGTATAAGTTTTATGTATTAAAATGACGAATTTAATTGAAAAAATACCAAATTTGTAGACATCCGAACACTTTGGGCGAAACGCTGTTCCCTTGTTTTGAGAGTTTTTCTCATTATTTTTAGTTAAAACGTAGTAAAACTATTGCATATACTCTAGAATTGGTAGATTATACGTTTATGTAGGGTAATCTGAAAGTTTCCATCTGTACTTGTGAAGAAATTTCAAGTTTTTTGAGGTATTTGAGGAAGCGATTGATTGGCGAAATTTTCCTTGATGTTGGCTTAAAAGCTTCATTTTCGGCTGTCGCCAAACTAAAGCTTGTGTTTGTAAACAAGCGAAAACAATTCGGAGAAAGTAAACGAAACGAGAAAGTAAATTAAATGCTCCGACAGGTAAGAAAACAAAAGTTCTAAGTAGTAAAAGAGTATTTTTACATAATACAGTAGACACCGGTTTACATAATACAGTAGACACCGGTTATAACGTACTCTCACGGGACCTAAAAAAGTAGTACGTTATAGCCGAAGTACGTTATAAGAAATACCGCCAAGATTCAATATTACACAAAAAAAGAAACTGGGCTCATAATTTCACTGTAATAGGTGTTTTAAACAGGTCTGTTTTTTTTTAAATTTAAATTAAATAAAAAACAGAAAATTCTTTATCACTTACAATTTTTATTGAGATAAATAATCTGTAATTTTCTTTTGTTTTAAATGAGCAGATGCTACTTTAAAAATACCGTTTTGGATATCCATAATAGACTTCTGTAGAGTCTCTGCATCATCACTGCTGCATTCAAAAAGTCGTGATGCTGTTTTTGCAGCATGTAATGCGTCGGGTATGCTTGGTATAGGCTCCTCTGTTTCTTCTTCACTATCATCAGAATCATTATGGATAGGGCTTTTCAGGAGGCATTTACATGGATGAATGCCAAAGAAAAAACTTGGTCTTGTTCTTAGCCCTGCCTAGCAGGGGAAAAAGATAAAAGATCGCTCCCTTCATTCATGCACAATTCATCTCGCCAGAGAATCTGAAAACTGACAACGAGTGTTTTTGAACGTACTGAAATTTACGCGAAAAAGGAGATAAAATGCTTAAGAAAAGCAGAATTTTATTCTTGCTTTGCTATAAAAAGTACGTTATAGCCGAAGTGCGTACTTTTGTTAAGTGCGTTTTAACCGAAGTTAAATAACATTATAAATATAGGACTTCAATCGGGACCTAAGCTTCTAGGTACGTTATAACCGATAGTACGTTATATCCCAGGTCCGTTATAACCGGTGCGCACTGTAATAAATGAAATCACGTGTTTTAAAATTGTAACCTTAACTAGTCAGTAATCAAAAACCATATGATTTCTTTCGTTCCTTTTCAATGTGGGTGTATCCTGTTGAAAATCTGCTTTTGAAAAATATTACTCTACATATATAAATATGGAGATTTTGATTTTTTTAATATAACTAAAACATTATTCAATCTGTATTCAATATTTACGCATCTAAACTAATTTCCTAATACGTAGTTATACATATATTAGTGTGTAAAATACATCTTTACTTAAAAGAAACACATTAAATACGGCCAATAACTATTTTACTCAAAGCCTTTGTATCAGAAGTAATTTAATGTAGAGTATTTAACTTATTAATATTATATTTAGTTTATTATTTATGCCATGTTCAGCACAAATAATTTATACATTGTTCCTGTTTCATAACTTATTATTTTTATTCAAAATTAGAATTTCTAAAATAATTTTAAATTGAAAAAAAAAATATTATTAGCTATAATAATAAATGAAGACATCGTTAAATCTTGGCATATACACTAAAAATTTAACTGTATTAATATAAAGAATCTCTAATCATAATTACCTCGACAAAATCACAGAATTGGGGTAAGTATGACCACCTGATACTTATGCGTACAATTTATGTTGGAACAACTGAGACTACTACTTTTGCTACTTTCCGAATATGTACCATGTAAGGAAAGTATTGTAATCATGAAGAAATTCGAATTTTAGATTTTGATGTATTCACGCGTTTTGAGGTCTGCCGAATTCATTTATACTATTTTTATGGTGGTGTATGCGTGTATATATAGTGCAGTGGCGCAGCTACGGGGGAGGGGGGGTGGGGGTTATAACCCCCAATGAGGATTTTTTTTTTTTTTTTTTTTTTTTTTTGTGTGTGTGATACAAAATTCATTTTCTTCACCCACACACACAGCATATACATACATATATATAAGCTGCAGTAGTCGTAACTCCCACAGTGAAAAATTTCTCGCTACGCCACTGATATAGTGTGTGTATGCGTTTATATGAGTAAGCATGATAGCTTCTAAACGGTGCATTCGATTACCTAAAATTCTTTAAGTACATTATAGACCACTGTCACACGACCTGTATTGATTTTGGAGTGTATAGGGCATATAGTTTTTGTACAGGGTTACAAATGTTCTTGTACATTATGGCGCAAATTAGTGAAAGTGTGCTATCGTCTATATGCTGCATACGATTGAGCTCAAATTAGTCATGGGCAACTCGTCCGGGTGGATGGGGCAACTGCCTCACTTCCAAAAGTAAAAGGGTGTTGCAACCCCCTCCCCCCCACACACACACTTTTTAAAGTTCAGAAGTAACGATTCATCGAAAAACAATGGAGGGGGGGGGGGGAAGCCAATATACAAACCGAAAAAATAAAAGGAGTACGAGCTAGCAAGTTCCCTCTGAAGGTCATTTAACCAGTAATTAGGGAAGGTCATTTAATCAATAATGACATTGAAATCCAATAATATAGCCCAATTTCACAATTAAAAAGATCAGCTTTAGATCCCCCCCCCTCCCCTGCCTACTTACACACTCGCATCTATTCTGACCCCACACTTTTTTGGTGCAACAGCCGCCTATGAAATTAGTTATGCATATCATACGTCACTGTCTTGCATATTATAAAGATTTTGGTACATAACTTACAGTTCTCGTAAAGGGAACTTACAGTTCTCGTGTAGTGGCTCCAATATCCTCAGTTCAGCAGTATTTGTATGTAGCCCAGCCTTCCCTAAACTAAAATCCTGGGTGCACCACTGATCACAAAACACTGCTTTCTCTACAATATCTCAAACGAGGGCATTGTCTTCAGAATTTCCGAGGGTTAAGAGACATCGATCAAGGAAGGGGCGTGTTTCTTGACAAGAAGGGAAACTCAAGGTTATCAAGGAAAGGAAGCCTTTTGTGAGAGTGTTTAACACTCCGTGATACACGCAATAAAAACTCACCGCTTATTACTTTACTCACCGCAAATAACTTTTCGCTTCCACTTACCGTGTCGGGAATTAACAGTGGTTTTCCCGATAGTGATTCCGACACCTCCGTGGTAGCACAGAGGGGTGTTCTTTAGGAATGTGGCACATGAGTGTGGAGAAAGATTGATTTATCCGCTACAGAAAGTTTTCCGATAAGATCGTGGTAGGGGCCCTGGCAAGCGCCTTCAAGAACTGGCAGCAGACACAGATAGTCTGTGTCATTTGGGCTACATGGACCGCACAAATGATCTCCAAAAAGAAATCGCTGTGCAGCATTTCATCATCGAAGGCGTCAGAGACACTAGAAATTCAAAAAGCCCTGATGCTGTCGGATAATGAAGAACAAATTTGACTCTGGTCTCTTGTCCACCATGAAGTTAGAGGCAACAGGCGAAAGAAAAGATCAACATGCTGTTAGAGCGGCGATGGTTCAGGAGTGCACGGATACAGAAATGGAAAGTGCAGTGAATACAGGCCTGGACTGGCTCCTTTGGGGGCCCCCGTCTGGAGATTGGAAAGGGGATAAACTGGGAAATTTAAAGGGAATAGAATATTAGGATATGTAATACTTGAAAATTAGGCTTGCGTGCCTAAAACCATATTTAACTATTTTAAAGCTGTTGAGGGCCTTGATTCTTCTGGGGACTTCTTGCGACGCAGAATCTGTGGGGTCCTCTGCTACGCCTCTGTGTTAAGGTGTAAGATTACACGGAAATGAATAATCAAACTACTTATATTACTCTGATATATATCAAATTATTTTTATTATAAAGGCTCGGGCTCCGACTTAAATAATATTGCTCGGGCTCGGGCTGCAAAAAATGAGCCCGAACTCATCTCTACAAGCTACTGCTCTCCAATTTACTTCTCTAATTTTTTTTAAGGTGTATTAGTATATTACATAAAAATTTTATCAATCGCACAATCACCTCCATACGAACTTTATTGAATTTTACACTCCTCCGTTAGCGCAACGTGCGGCAAAAGGGGCACAAGGATTTTCCTTAGCGTATTTATATTGTTATGACGTCGAGCAGACCCTTCTCCATGCGATGGCGCCATACGTCAGAAGTTGTTTTATTTTCAGTTCGAGAAGGCGCAGAGACAGCGACGGTGTTGAAGAATGCATGGAGATGTACCGCGAGTTTAAAACGGACTCTTGTGGTTGTAGCACATACCTAACACCGCGAATATATGTAATGTGAATGTAACCCTGTGTTTTTATGGATGTGTTTGTGACAGTGAAATAAATCGTCCTGTTCGTCCTATAATTGTGTCCCCATCTGTTTTTGCACGCTACCGTACAGATGAGGAAAACATTTGGTGGCAGCTTTACGGATTGAACCAGTGCATCGAAAACCAGTGTTTTAAGAAATGATTATTTTTAGTGGGTAAGTGCCAGTTCTAAAACAGTGCCTTTTTAATTAATCTAAAACAGTGCTTTTGTATTAAGGTTACTAAATTTGATTTCGGGGTCGTTTTGGAACAGGTTGTGCATATACAATTTAATTGCTTATTTTAGCGGTTGTATTATCGTTTAAGATAAGTATATGTATTTGGTTTCGATTAAGGTAAATAGTGTTAATGCTATTTAATTATTTGTTTTAGCGGTTGTATTATCGTTTAAGACAAGTATATGTATTTTGGTTTCGATTTGAGTAAAAGAGTGTTTATGCTATAATTACTTGTTTTAGTGGTTGTATTATCGTTTAAAATAAGTATATTGGTTTTCCTGAAAGCTAAGCAGAGTGTGAGATGAAAATATTTTTTTTTTGAACATTTTGAGTTAAGAAAACAATTATTATTTTATTGTGAATATACCATTTTGATTAATCTTGATTATATGATTCATTAAGAGTTGCTATTTACATAGGAATTACCTTCTGTTTTCATGAAGTGAATGTGATTAGTTTTGAGAACACTTTTAAATAGTTTTATTCTGTGTATTCAGATTTAAGACTAATTTTCGCTCTCATAAGAAAAAAGAGAGGTATTTACTGAAATTACGTATTTCAATTAGAAAATTTTGTTCTCAGAAAATATTATGAAGGTTGTGTTTTGTTTAAAAGAATATATTTTCTCATACACAGTTTGACTTTGTTTTGAATTTTGTGTTGAATAATTTTGAAAAAAAATTCTTTATGGTTTGATCGCATTATATTGTTTGATTTCATTTGAAAAGAAAAACAGTTTTGGTTTGTTAAGCAGCTTTCGAAGAAAATAATTGAAATCCTCAGGGAATATTATAAGAGTGTTTAATTCTGTTATCATTTTTTTAGAAACGGAAGTAAACTTCGTAAAGTAATTTGTAGATGGGTGTAGTTTGCTTTTGATTTAAGTAGTATCATTAGTAAAATATTAATTAAGTAAAATTAAATAATTATATTGTACATTGTTCATTTATTATTATTTATGTGTTTAATTGGTTTACTAATGTTTATGATTTTGTCGGTATAAGTTATACGATTTTGGCAAATTTAAAGATGATAAACATTTTCATGGTTGCAATTTAAAGTTTTTAAGACATTAAGTGGTTTTTTAGAAAAGTTTAAAATTGAGTATTTTGTGCTTGTTTATTACTAAAATTTTTTGTGGGTCATCTGAAGATCCAGAAAATTAATTTGGTTAGAATTAGCATTAACTTTTCCCTAATTCTATTCGTATCGTTGCTGAGGAATTTCTTGAAAAAAATCAAACTATTAAAATGGCCTATCTCGCGAAGGCGCGTAAAGAGGAATTAAGAACAATTGCTCAAGAGTTAGGGGAGGAGGTTACTGATGATCTTAAAATGATCGATTTAAAGAATTTGATATTAAATAGCAAGAACTATGATGAAGAATTTGTAAAAGAATTTGTGAATTTGATAATAAGTGATAGAATTAAATCTGAAGAAAGGGAAAAAGTTGAACGTGAAGAAAGGGAGAGAATTGAACGTGAAGACAAAGAGAGAATTGAACGTAAAGAAGAGAGACTTAAAGAAGAGAAAGATAGAGAATTTGCATTAGAAATGAAACGGTTAGAATTGAGTGCTTCTACAGGCGATTCGCGTACGTTGTGTACCAACTTCTCAAGTGGCAGTCAGACGGGTCCTAAAGTAGAATTATTGAAAATTAACCCAAAATTCGATGAAAAGAAAGATGAAATAGGACTCTATCTTATAAATTTTGAGCGTCGTGCAGAAATGGCTAGAGTTTCTAAGAAGATTGGGTTGCGTATTTACTTAGTGTTTTGCCGAGTGAAGTAACGAATATGTTGGCTCGAGAACCCGTAGAAAAGGTTAAAGACTACGACTATGTTAAGGAGTTGATACTGAAGCGGTACAAATTAAATGCTGAAAGGTTGAAACAGTTATTTTATAGGCATCAGAAGAGTTTTGAAAAAACATGGCGGAATTATGCTCACGAGTTAAATAGCTATTTCGAAGAATGGACTTCTGAATTAAAAATTACTACGCTTGAACAACTGAAATAGGATTTGTCGGCCTTAATTAATTATTTTTAACAAACTTTGAAGACTGACAAACTTTGAAGATTTTCAGGTAAAAACTTTTCCCTCCAAACTCGTGAAAAGTTTTCCTCCGTGAGGGGAGGAGTATAGACTGTTATGACGTCGAGCAGACCCTTCTCCATGCGATGGCGCCATACGTCAGAAGTTGTTTTATTTTCAGTTCGAGAAGGCGCAGAGACAGCGACGGTGTTGAAGAATGCATGGAGATGTACCGCGAGTTTAAACCGGACTCTTGTGGTTGTAGCACATACCTAACACCGCGAATATATGTAATGTGAATGTAACCCTGTGTTTTTATGGATGTGTTTGTGACAGTGAAATAAATCGTCCTGTTCGTCCTATAATTGTGTCCCCATCTGTTTTTGCACGCTACCGTACAACTTATAGATAACTGAGCCCATCCTCAAGAAGCATTTCATGTTTTATATCTATATAAATAAAATTAGACTTTTGTCTGTACATTTCTTGGAATTCAAAAATTTTGTTATTTCTATCCGTTTCAAGCACCCGGGAATCCGATGCGACCCTAAAAAAAAAGTTTGTCTGTCTGTCATTCTGTCATTCTGTCCATGACGCTTTTTTTGTTTAAGCATCACGTAAAAACGGCTGAAGCGAATGATATGAAATTGGGTGTCATGATAGGTGGTCACTCAATTTAAAACATAGGCGTCGAATTTTTAAAAAATATTACAGATTTTGTGAAAATCGTTTCAAACTGCGTTAATTTGTGTTCAAGCATCACGTAAAAACGACTGAAGCGAATGATATGAAATTGGGTGTCATGATAGGTAGTCACTCAACTTAAAACATAGGCGTCGAATTTTTAAAAAATTTCTGATTGATTTTGAGATTTTGCGAAAATCCTTTCAAACTGCGTAAATTTGTGTTCAAGCATCACGTAAAAACGACTGAAGCGAATAATATGAAATTGATTGACATGATAGGTGGTCACTCACCTTAAACTATAAGCATCTAATTAAAAAAAAAAAAGTTTGTCTGTCTGTCGTTCTGTCATTCTGTCCGTGACGCTTTTTTTGTCGAAGCATCACGTAAATACGACTGAAGCGAATGATATGAAACTGGGTGTCATGATAGGTGGTCACTCAAGTTAGAACATAGGCGTCGAATTTAAAAAAAATCTTGATTGGATTTTCAGATTTTGCGAAAATCGTTTCAAACTGCGTATTGTGTTCGCACATCACGTAATAACTGCAAAGGTGAAAAAATGGTATTTGGTGAAATGATAGGTGGTCACCTTAAACTATAAGCATCTAAAAAAAACTGATCAGATTTTGGGATTTTGCGAAAATCGTTTCAAACTGAGTAAATTTTTGTTCACACATTACGTAATAACGACTAAAGCGAATGATATGAAATTTGGTCACATGATAGGTTGTTGTTCAACATAAAGTATAGGTGTCCAATTTTTTAAACTTTTTATTAGATTTTGAGATTTTGTGAAAATTCTCCCAAAATGCGGTTATATTTTTTCAAGCACCGCGTAATAACGACTAATACGAAATTTGGTGATATGATAGGTAGTTGCTAATCTTAATTTATAGGTGTTGAATTTTTAAAATATTTTGATTACATTTTGAGATTTTGTGAAAATCGATTAAAAATGCTAAAATGTTTGTTCCAGCATCACGAAATAAAGACAGCAGGGAATTAAACAAAATTGGGTGACATGATAGGTTGTCACTCAACTTAAATTCTAGGCTTCCAATTTTTCAAAAATGTTGATTAGATTTTGAGCTTTTGCGAAAATTATTTGAATATGTGTAAATATTCGTTAACGCATCCCATAATTACGACTAAAGCGAATGAAATGATATTACTTAGTTACTCTCTAACCTGTAATATTTTAACAATACATAAAAATTATAATTGCGCTTTCTTTACTTTGGCTACATACTACATCCATTCTGTGTACTCCAACAATGCTGACGAAAGTTCTTGCTTTTAGAAATTTGCATTCAGTACTAACCCGTCAACGACGGGTACTTCAGCTAGTAAGCATCTAATTTTAAAAAATCGATCCGATTTCGAGATTTTGTGAAAATCGTTTAAAACTGAGTGAATCTTTGTTCCCCCATTACGTAATAATGACTAAAGCGAATGATATGAAATTTGGTCACATAATAGATGGTTGCTCAACATAAACTATAGGTATCCAATTTTTTAAACATTTTCATTAGATTTTGAGATTTTGTGAAAATTCTCTCAAAATACGTTTATATTTCTTCAAACATCACGTAATAACAGCTAATACGAATGATACGAAATTTAGTGATATGATAGATAGTTGCTAATCTTAATTTATAGGCGTTGAATTTTTAAAATATTTGGATTACATTTTGAGATTTTTCGAAAATCGTTTTAAAATGCTGAAAATTTGTTCCAGCATCACGAAATAAAGACTGCAGGGAATGAAACGAAATTGGGTGACATGATAGGTTGTCACTCAACTTAAATTCTAGGCTTCAAATTTTTCAAAAATGTTGATTCGATTTTGAGATTTTGCGAAAATTATTTCAATATGCGTAAATATTCGTTCGCGCATCCCATAATTACGACTAAAGCGAATGAAATATTACTTAGTTACTCTGTAACATGTAATAGTTTAACAATACATAAAAATTATAACTTCGCTTTCTTTACTTTGGCAACATACTACATCCACTCTGTGTACTCCTACAATGGTGACGAAAGTTCTTGCTTTTTGGAAATTTGCATTCACTAACCCGTCAAGGAACGGTACTTCGGCTAGTTTATTATATTTTTAATCTGTTAGAGTAACTTTAAACAGCTTAACTTGGTAGGCTTGTCACAGTAACTCGCTAAAATGGAATTTTTCTGCATTTGTATAACCTCAGCAACAAAAATTTACGTGGAATCCGAACATTCAGTGTCGTAGCATAAGTTTCTGCCGCCCGGGACAGATGCCAAATATGCCACCGCTGGCTCCCCAACCCACCATACACACACAAATATCTTTTTATTATAAAGATACTTGGCGCCATCCCTGCAAACAGAAAAAAGGTGCCTCTTTTCACTATCTTCAAAAAAAAAAAAAAAAAAAAAACTTTTCGAAATGGCGCCCGATGCGATGATGCTTATCTTTGCTTATCGTATCCGTATCAAGCACCTCTGTTTACAGAAAAAACTAAACGATAATCCCCCCCAGCAAATCCAGCGTGGATTTAAAAAAAATTACTAGACATCAAACAGGCGAAGATAATTTTAGAATAGAAACGCAGCTGCAAGGTCAAATCTATATAAATAAAATTAGACTTTTGTCTGTACATTTCTTGGAATTCAAAAATTTTGCGATTTCTATCCGTTTCAAGCACCCGGGAATCCGATGCGACCCTCAAAAAAAAAGTTTGTCTGTCTGTCATTCTGTCCGTGACGCTTTTTTTGTTTAAGCATCACGTAAAAACGACTGAAGCGAATGATATGAAATTGCGTGTTATGATAGGTGGTCACTCAACTTAAAACATAGGCGTCGAATTTTTAAAAAATCTTGATTAGATTTTCAGATTTTGCGAAAATCGTTTCAAACTGCGTAAATTTGTGTTCAAGCATCACGTAAAAACGACTGAAGCGAATGATATGAAATTGGGTGTCATGATAGGTGGTCACTCAACTTAAAACATAGGCGTCGAATTTTTAAAAAATCTCGATTAGATTTTCAGATTTTGCGAAAATCGTTTCAAACTGCGTAAATATGTGTTCAAGCATCACGCAAAAACGACAGAAGCGAATGATATGAAATTGGGTGTCATGATAGGTGGTCACTCAACTTAAAACATAGGCTTCGAATTTTTAAAAAATCTTGATTGGATTTTGAGATTTTGCGAAAATCCTTTCAAACTGCATAAATTTGTGTTGAAGCATCACGTAAAAACGACTGAAGCGAATAATATGAAATTGGGTGTCATGATAGGTGGTCACTCAACTTAAGACATAGGCGTCGAATTAAAAAAAAATCTTTATTAGATTTTGAAATTTTGCGAAAATCATTTCAAACTGCGTAAATTTGTGTTCGCACATCACGTAATAACTGCAAAGGTGAAAAAATGATATTTGGTGAAATGATAGGTGGTCACTCACATTAAACTATAAGCATCTAATTAAAAAAAAATCCATCAGATTTCGAGATTTTGTGAAAATCGTTTAAAACTGAGTGAATCTTTGTTCCCGTATTACGTAATAACGACTAAAGCGAATGATATGAAATTTGGTCACACGATAGATGGTTGCTCAACATAAACTATAAGAGTTCAATTTTTTAAACATTTTTATTAGATTTTGAGATTTTGTGAAAATTCTCTCAAAATACGTTTATATTTCTTCAAACATCACGTAATAACGACTAATACGAATGATACGAAATTGAGTGATATGATAGGTAGTTGCTAATCTTAATTTATAGGCGTTGAATTTTAAAAATATTTTGCTTACATTTTGAGATTTTTCGAAAATCGTTTTAAAATGCTGAAAATTTGTTCCAGCATCACGAAATAAAGACTGCAGGGAATGAAACGAATTTGGGTGACATGATAGGTTGTCACTCAACTTAAATTCTAGGCTTCAAATTTTTCAAAAATGTTGATTAAATTTTGAGATTTTGCGAAAATAATTTCAATATGCGTAAATATTCGTTCGCGCATCACATAATTACGACTAAATCGAATGAAATGATATTACTTAGTTACTCTCTAACCTGTAATATTTTAACAATACATGAAAATTATAACTTCGCTTTCTTTACTCTGGCAACATACTACATCCATTCTGTGTACTCCTACAATGCTGACGAAAGTTCTTGCTTTTTGGAAATTTTCATTCACTAACCCGTCGAGGACGGGTACTTCAGCTAGTGATATTATATATATAAACAAGCTGACCCGGCAAACGTTGTTTTGCCGTATAAATTACTAGCTGAAACCCGTCGAATTCGACGGACACTTTATTATATCGAGAGAAAAATTATATAGAAAAATTAAAGAATAAATAGAAAAAATTAAAGAAAAGAGTAAAAAAATCTGAAACACTTTCAGATTTTAACTACGCACTAAAGTACAACATATTAAAAGCGTATCATAATCCATGCATCCTCCATATTTTCTTTGCTTATTCCTGTATATTGGAAAGTGTATCCTTATTCATGAGTGTGCCGTATTTTTCTCCCTTGTTCCATAAAACACATCTTTGCATTCGAAATCGCCTACTAAGACTGTTTTACAATTTTCGCCAAGCATAATTACGACTAAAAATACTTATTGGCCCTTTAAATACTTATTGGAATGTGCATCATAATCTATGAGTATGCCATGTTCGTTTTTCTTGGGTTCATTTTTACTTTAACGCTCCGACTCTCACCAAAATGGCGATAATGAAATATTATGCAGTTACCACGACGATTTTTTGTACGTGGCAACCGTAATTTACTATTAACATGATGATTTGAAACAACTGTAAGTACAGCATTCCATTACATATTTATTTTGGGTTGCCAATTAAAGTAGTTTTAATAATTAAGTGTCTTTAAATTCCTTAACTGGTGCGTTTATCGCTAATTTATTCAATTTAATTTTCTTTAAGTTCTTTTGGGAACGTTGAAACTTGCGCATAATTCCCGAGACAGATCACTGTAAAGTACGCCATTGAATGGCGGTTATTTATGTTGGACAGAGTGGGGGCGTTAAAATAGGAATCAAATCTTTCTTGTTCCATAAAACACATCTTTGTAATCGAAATGTAACTTAAAATCGCCTATTAAAGCTGTTTTACAATCTTCCCCGAGCATATTCCAACAATACTTCACCATTTTAAATACTATTCGGAATGGGCATCTTAATTCATGAGTGTGCCGTATTTGTCTTTCTCGTTGCATAAAACACATCTTTGGAATTAAAATCTATATTAAAATTACCTACTAAAACTATTTCACAACCATCGCCAGGCATGTGTTTCACAACCAAAAAAACATTTAAGTTTTTTTTTTTTTTTCAGCTAACTTGGCGATCAATTATCAAAAATCGCAAACCTTGTCAGACTTATTCTCCCCCCGCCCCCCGTTTCGCGTTATGTGGCAAACACGTTTAAAAAGATTTTCAACATGGCAGTTCATCTCTACAAAACCTGTCTACAAATCATGTCTACAAAACCTGTCCACAAATCATGTCGACAGAGTCGAGTAGACAAAGTCTGGGCGTGAACGAAATAGCACCCTAGTGCTAATAAGCGATAAAGCGCTAAAATAAAGAAGGCTTTTTATGACAGCAAAATGCATTCAATAAACCACAATGCTATTTCTATGGCGAAAAATTGCACATTTGAAGTTCCGCTACGCCTGATCCCTCCGACTTTAAAAATTTTTCTCTTTAGATGACACATCTACGGACCAAGACTTTTTTTTAGACCTCTCAACCAAATTTTTACAAATAGCTGTTCTTTCAATTTAGTGGATACCGGAAAAACATGTTTCAAATTAATATATAGAAAAAATTAAGGAAATAAGCAATAAAGCGCCAAAATAATGAAAGCTTTTATGATTTCCAGATGTATTTAATAAACCACAATGTTATTTCTATGGCGAAAAATTGCACATTTGACGTTCCGCCATATTTGATCTGTTCGACTTTTTCTCTTTTGATAACACATCTACAGGCTAAGGCCTTTTTTAGACACTTTAAAAATTCTCTTACACCTAGCCGTTCTCTAAAGTAGTGGATACAGTAAAAACACGTTCCAGATTAACAGATAAGCGATAAAGCGTCAAAATAAAGAAGGCGTTTTTAGCTGTCAACAATGAGTTTTAATAAACCACAATGTTATTTCTATGGCGAAATATTACCAGTTTTGGCGAGTTATCGCCAAGTTTGTCGTCAAAAAATAAGTCTCCAAGACTAAACTCAATTTGGCAATATCTCCTATACTTCGTGAAAATTTGACCAAAGCCTTTTAATTTAGAATGCGATTAATTTTTATTTATGGTGAAGTAATTCGAAGTCGGTTTTCATTTTTTTTTAATCGCTCCTATTCTAATCAGAATTTAGAACAACACATTTATTATCACTGCACACTGTTGCCACATTTGCCACACAACATTTACAAACGGATGCAATTTCTAACAAATATTTTTCCAAATAAATCAAACCTTGCGGAGCTAAGGCAATCGTCTGCGTTAATAAACCACAATGTTATTTCTATGGCGAAACTTTGCACAATTGCCGTTCCGCCACGCCTAAACCGTTCGACTTTTTCTGATTTTCTCTTTTGATGGCACATCTACGGGCCGAGACCTTTCTTCAGACACCTCAACCGAGTTTATACACCCAGCCGTTCTCTCAATTCGGTTGTCGAAAGAAAAACATGTTTGAAAATAATATATAGATTCCTAGGATTATTTTTGTAGAAAGAAATGACTAACTTATTGTAAGTGTGTGAGGATGTGGTATATGAGTGGAAGAGGCATGGATCGCTGTGAACGATGCAGGAATATAAAAATAACACAATACGAAACATTTATATTTTTAATTCATTGTAATTTATTCCTTAAATTTATATATATCACTAATTACAATAATTTTACTAAAAAATAATATCAATCCCTTAACGGAATAGAGTGAACAATATTTTTTGTTCACTCTATCCATCCCATCTTTAGCTAACACAAACAAACTGGATGGTTTGCCCACTCGAGAGCATGCCACGTATAAATGTCCGTGTGAAAAACATGGTGTACTCGAATCTAAGACAAACAAACATAGTTTGGCCTTGAGACTTATTGATAGTCATTCCATAAAACATTTTGTCTAAAAAAAATAAAATGAAAAAAGAATGAAAATCTGAAAACTTTCAGATTTTAAATACGCACTATAGAGCTACATATTAAAATCGCATCATGATTTATGCGTCGTCCCTCTTTTTCTTCCTTATTCCATTTAGTTGGAAAATGTATTATTATTCATGACTGTGCTGTATTTTTCTTTCTTGGTTCCTAAAACCTATCTTTGGAATCGAAATCTATCTTAAAATCGCCTACTAAAACTATTTTACAAT
The DNA here is from genome assembly GCA_038373885.1 of Cheiracanthium punctorium. Classification (NCBI taxonomy): domain Eukaryota; kingdom Metazoa; phylum Arthropoda; class Arachnida; order Araneae; family Cheiracanthiidae; genus Cheiracanthium; species Cheiracanthium punctorium. Next base: position 362,170 of record JAWZYV010019114.1, on the reverse strand, counting down.
CTTCGGCAAGTATATTACAACTATACTTTATCGTTTTATATATTGTTTCGAATATGCATCATAATCCATGAGTGTACCGTGTTTGTTTTTCTTGGGTTGATTCCTACTTTAACGCCTCGATTCTCGCCAAGTTGGCGATCATTAAACATATGCATTTACCATAACGATTTTTTGCATTTATGTGGCAATCGTAATTTAGAATTAAAATGGCGATTTGGAACAACATGTAAGTAGAACATGCCGTTACATTTTTATTTATTTTGGATTGCCAATTAATGTAGTTTTAATAATTAAGTGTCTTCAAATTCCTTAACTGGTGAGTTTATCGCTAATTTGTTTACTTTAGTATTCATCTAGTCCTTTTGGGAGCGTTGAAACGGTACTTACGTATTATCCCTGCGGTTACTTCCGCCAAACTACTTTTTCGTCAAATTTGCTGGTAAACTGTTGCCAATCGTATTCCAAACCATCAACAATTTCATGTGCCCGGCATTTATCTTGTTGAAAAATTGCTTGTCTTGGCGGACCGCCGGGATAATACGTAAGTACCGTTGAAACTTGTGCATAACTCCCAGAGACCCATGAATTCAAAGCTCGCCAAAGTACGGGGATTTTTTAGGTTGGCGAGAGTGGGGGCGTTAAAATAGGAATCAACTCTTTCTTGTACTATAGAACACATCTTTGGAATCGAAATCTATCTTAAAATCGCCTACTGAAAATGTTTTACAATTTTCGACAGGCATATTCGAACTATACCGCAAAGACATTTTAAGTACTGTTTGGAATGGACATCATAATCCATGAGTGTACCGTGTTTTCCTTTCTTGTTCCACAAAGCACTTCTTCGGAATAGAAATCTATATTGAAATCGCCTAATAAAACTGTTTTACAATATACGCCAAGCGTTTTCTAACTATACTCGAAATATATTTATAATAAATTGCCACGTTTTGGCACCACATTTAGCGATCAATTATCAAAAATTGCAAACCTTGTGCGACTTTCAACATTTTATTAACGCCCCCGTCCTCATCACATTATCTGGCAAACACTTTTGAAAAGTGACTCGACGCGCTAATGTCTACACAAAAAACCTGATTGAAATTAACAGCACTCTGGTGCTAAAATTTTTGGGGTGGACCACCCTTACGATTTAGGGGTATGAGACACAGTTAAAAACCTATTCTCAGACCTAACGAATATACATATAAAATTTCATTAAAATCGGTCTAGCCGTTTCGGAGGAGTATGGTAAATAACACTGTGACACGAAAATTTTATATATTAGATATACAAAGATTTAAAAAATGTCATTTTAATCTCTTTAAAATAAGTCAAAGATTGAGTTTTTGTCGCCTCCAAAAATTTTCTGCACGGGGCGAGCGCCCCATCTGCCCCACCTACGATATGCCACTGCGAACATCCCGTATGAATAACGCGTATTCACATTCTATCTGTAGGAAACCTAACAAAACTACAGACTGTTAGATCGACAGCCGCGCGGTAAGTCCGAACGTGAGACCGTAACATTTCCACCATCTACCATGGTCATTGCCTTATTTATTTATTTATTGCAGTATAATTTAGTTAGATAACTGAGCCTATCCTCCAGAAACATTTCATGTTTTTTATTTATTATTTTTTAATCTGTTAGAGTAATTTTCAACAATTTAACTTAGCTCCTGAATAATTTGCATACAGAATTTTTCTCTTTTCGTTTCAATAATACATCTAAGCAGAAGGGTGGAGGGCTTGGTCGGAAGATATTTTAAGGGTTTCTAAGGCATATTCATGTTTCATCTGGAGAAAACCGCCCAAAACTCTAGGACATTTTAATCTTTTTAAAATAAGTTAACATAGGCGTTATACCGTCTCCAGAACTTTTCTGCCCGGGTCGGGTGCCCCTCCCCTCCTTTACGCCACGCCACTGCGAACATCCCCCACTTCCGACACCCATAACATCTTGTGTTGTGTGTTGTTGCTTATCCTCTTTAGAAGATCTGACATAAGTCAGATCAACTCCAATAGATTGTTGACCGACAGAAAATCAATAACTAAAAGGGGAGCAGATGTTAAGTCCTCCTTAGAAAGTCCGACGCAACTCAGTATGTGCTCTGGCTTTCTGATTGAAATGTAAACGCATCATTTCACGAATCTTTGAAAAGCGAAAGTACTACAAAAGTACTCTTTCTTTTAAATATTTCAAAATTAAAATTGGCCTAAAAATTGGATTGTTCCTTATCTTAAAAATTTTCCGATGAATGAATTAAAAGTCCCCGAAAAGGGAGGGTCACCGGCTCCCTGACAGGGGACACGTGCTCGCCCCCCCTGGATCCTCCACTGGCGTCTACTTTGATTATTAGAATAATTCTTTAAAACACAAAAAGATTAAAATTTACCATTGCCATGGATATACTAAACCTAAACCTATTAATACGAACCAGTGGCGTAGCCAGAATTTTTTCATGGGGGGGGGGGGTTACGACTACTGCAACTCACATTTGTGTACACGTGTGTGTGATAAGGGAGCAAAGGATATGCATTTTGTATGGCAAAAAATTCCTCATTGGGGAGGGGGGTTATGACCCCCCTATACCCCCCTTGGCTACGCCACTGACAGGAACATACGTATACACGGAAGTATAGGGAGAATAAAATAAATAAAAACTTTGGAGAAAAAAGCACATCGATCGTTTCGACCAAAAAATTCTTTCGGTCTTCTTCAGACAAAGCCCTTCGTCTCGGCAGTGGCGTAGCTGGGCGTGGCGTGGCAGTGGCGTAGCTGGCTTATTTCGGCGTGGGCTGGGTATCAAATTCAAAGCTAAAGTTCAATTGTAAGCTAAATATCAAATTGTAAACTAAATAAAGGGTCCCAATTCGAGGAGGGGGCAGCAGCAACCTCAGCCCCCCTCTGGTTACGCTCTTGCGTCTCGGGCTTTGTTTGATCAAGACCGAAAGGATTTTTTGGGTCGAAACGATCGTAACGTATTGTAAGTTACATTTTATGTGTGTTTTTTTTTTACAAAGTTTTTATTTATTTTATCGTTTAACACCAGTATTTTGAGTGTTTTTTACGTATAGCGAGAATGCTGCATTAATATATTAAAATATGCGGTAGTTACGAAAAACAAGTCTTTAAAAAGTATTACAGTCTTTTGGAGATTCAAGTAAAACATAAATTAATATATTTATTTATTATTAATTTATTGCATGCAGAAGAAGCTCCTAAAAAAGCATTGACCAACTAACGATTTCTTAATTTTTTTTTAATATGTGTATGGATGAAGAAACGTTTCAAAATATTTATAGATAAAGATAAATTCTGTTTAAACAAAAGAAAATTAAATATCAAGCATTTTTGACAATTGTAATGCCCATTTAATAGTATGGATTGGCCCTTTAAATCGCTCTATGGCGGGCACAACACTAGCGCCACGGCGGAGAAAATGCCAACTATCGTGTATTCGGATTTTTCGCACCGTTGGATAGCCGGAGATGGGGAAGATGGGAATTAGCTATGGTTCTGGTTCTAGCATAGCTCACTGGGATAAGTACAGGCTGTCCGAAAAGCTCCGCTTTTGTGTATGTGCAAATTTTTGCTTTTTTACCGATTTAGCGCTGTTACCCGTTCGTATCACTGTTGCCAGCAGCAGACGTGCTTCAAACCGGAACTGGTGACCAGCATGCGGTCAGCTGCTGATTGTTCTTCAGTTGAAACTGAGTGGACGATTCGTTAACTTGTTCATCAAGTCAGGTATAGCAGACGACAAAATGCCAAAAAAAATAAAATTGCCAGTTTGCCAAGATCTTTTTTTCCGGAAGAGTTGGCAACAGTGATACCATGGCCATGGCCAAAACCATGAAGCTCGGGAGGGGAAACATCGACTTGTTATCCAACTTGGACCAACTACGCAGTATGAGAATGGACGATATCGATATGACGTCATTTTCCCACCAACACGTGACCTTTCGGCTGTGTTGATGAGTGGCCCTGTAATCTGATTGGCTGAAGTGTATATTTTCCATCCACACGTGGCTGAAATAGCCTCGTCTCAGTATAAGTTTTAATATGTTAGCACTTTTTAATGGGAATCTTTGGAGAGATATCTTTTTGCAGTCATGTACAGGTTCCAGAGAGTTATTGAAACATTCGTAGGCAGCACAATACAGAGGTATAATTATTATTTTTTTGATTTTGCGCTTATTACCAGGAGTCCAGCTCATAAGCCTATGGAGAAATGGTTGTTTGTTTTCCACCGTCACGTGACTTTTATAGCCTCGAACCCAAGGAGGCGATATCCTCCATTGCCGACGAAACTGCAGCTACCATTGATTGCGCCATCTATTGACGCTAGTTCGCTACGAAAAACAACATCGCGCGCGCGCGATGTTGTTATGCAATATTTAATGCTTCTCTAATTGGGATTTATTCATTTATGCTGAAATTTCATGAAGTATACACTAACATTTGAATAAATAAATATGATAATTAATATGCATATATTATAATTTTGTTTCTATATTACTTAGTTACAACGATGTAACATCAGTTTGAAAATTTAATAAATTAATTAATAATTTAAATAAATTCTCTTTAAAACTGCATGCGAACGATATAATAGATCAGTTTTTGACAAATATTTTTGGTAGCAATTCGCTAAAAATTAAAAAATATTCCCTGCCTTCTTTCAGGCTATAAATTCCTCTTATATACCTGCTCTTCCACATTATATTTTATTTATTATTATTTTTTTTTGTCTTTAGTCTTAAAGTTGGTTTGTTAAACCAAAAAAACAAAAACAAATATGGAAAGAGAAAAACATTTAACGCCGTTTTTCAGCACCACCAGAGCCTGATTATAACCAACAAGGGCCCCAGGAATTGATGAATTTGAGGGGGGGGGCATCTATGAAATTTGTTTTATTTTTCATAAAATTTTGATATAAAGAAGGATGTTTCAGAACAAGATTTGAAATTGGGGGGCCCTGGGCAAAGTCCCGATTTGCCCGTGCGATAATAAGGACCTGAGTACCACAAAAAATTACATAAAAATCAATGTCTTTTCAGTATCAGTATCATTTTTCAGTACTACAAAAATTTCATAAAAAAGCATAAAGGAAAAAAAAATATTAATTCAATAAATACACGCATATTCAGTGATTGACTCTTTTGCACGCTTTCACATATCAGAAAAAATATAATATTTCTTTAATTTTGAAAAATTTAGTATTTAAAAAAAACAGACTTTGAATTGAAAATATTTGTTTTTGTATAAGTTTTGCAGACTTATGCCAAAAATATCTATTCATTTGTGTATCTCTTATATATTATAAAATCCCCTCCCCCATCCTAATTAAATTAATAAACAGAAAAATATTATTCATAAAACTGTTATTATTTTTTTAAAAATGGGCAATTTCAAAGTATTATACTGCTGTTTCAATTTGATTATTGGGCCGTATTTTAAAGTGTTCATATTAGCATTATACTACTACTAACATGTACAAAAGGTTTTCTATTTACATAGTGTTACTTTTTATGTTATACATTTATAAGGGGCCATATTAAAGAAATATTATGGTGATGCTGTATTGATGCTGTTTGGAGCTTTAAATAACGTTGGATTTTCCTTCCCGAGCGATACATTTCTTTTTCTGGCTTCTGGATATCCACTGTCACATCCAGGTGCAAAGCAGTGACTCGCTCGACCCATATTCTATCAAAATAATTTATTTTATTAAAAAAATATAGCTCGTTCACAATCAAAACAACGCTAAATCCCTATTGAAGCGGTGCGCTGCGCCTCCTGCCGGTGAAAATGGATCCTGGTCCGTTTTCCCACCTGATCGCCCATTCCCGATGACTCTCCTTAGAGCTTCATGGCCAAAACCCAAAGCCACGCCCAAAACGTTGGAAAAGTTGAGGTTTCGTTTCTCCGAGCGGATCAATGAGTCAAATGTTGCGTTTAACCAGCCGCCGCAACGAATCGTTTGCAACAATCCCGTCTTCTTGCGTCATTTGCATGACGATCGTACCAAATGTTCACTTTTCCTTATTCTCGTTTTTAATTAATAGTATATAATATACTCCTAGCTTCGCTTTCTTCCGGAATGTAATTTTATTTCGAATATTCCTGTAGATAAACTTTGTTTCTGATTTTGAATCATTGTAATCTAAGTATTGCATCATCTCCCATTGAGTTTTCAATGGAATTGATAACGAAAAACTGATAAAAAAAGAAAAAAAAAATCCTTACATGTATTGTTGAAATGTTTCATTAGTTGTACTGCGTCTACAGGAGTAAATAGTTTCCAGCAAGTGGTGGGACGGGTGTTATACCATTTTACTTTTATTCCGAGGAGTTGGTATGCTTTAATTTTAATATTGTTTTTTAGCGCTTTTGATATGGCTGTTATTATTTTCTCTTCTTAAATGCGGCTGAATTGTACACGGTGAAAGTGGTCATAAAGTGAATATGCTACGTGTGTATCTTCAGTATTACATTTGATAATAACGAAATTAGTATATTAACGATCAGCATTCCTTGATGTAAATTGACAGCCTTAATAGCTATTCGAATCTGTAATGGAAATTGAATGATTTTGATAATGCCTGTCAAGCATTTGTTTTTGAAAATTGCACTATGAATTGAAGGTGGGCGGATGCGTTTTGTTGGATTTCCAGAGAGGAAAACAGTAAAAACATTTACTCAGTGATGCATCGCATAAATCTGTCGGCAAAAAATATTCTGGTGAATTTTTAAATTAGTCATAAATTCAAATTTGCCTTTTTAAAAATTACTTTAACATTAACAAATTTAGATGTATATTTTTGCTTGAATTTTAGTTAGTTATTTGTAAACATAGACCTTCAATATTAATGTTATGTTCAGTATTCATCTATTTATATTTTGAAATGTGCTTTCTTCTCTATTTTTCCCATTAAATAATTTCATTTTTAAAATAATTTATTTCAATATGCATAATTTTAAGAATTTATTTCAAATTTGCTAAATGTATCAGCAGAGAAAAAACTTTTGAAGGTTTTGCTTCAATATGCTTAAATTATGATTTGCAGATCCATACTAAGCCAACTGTCCCGAAGCTCTAAAATTTTGGTTGAGTCCAGGTGAACCCATTTCTTGCTAATATGGCAATTAAAATTTAAATGTGGAAACTTTCTGTTCATGTGGTAATCCTTGAGATTATTACCACCATTAATTCAACTTTAAATTTTTTTTTGTATTTATATTTTATTTTTGCATCCATCAACTCTTAATGCTTTGTAATTTTCATTTTCTAAAATTACTATTTTTAAAATTCTAAATTTGTGTTTATTTTCCAGTAGTGTCTTTCTAGTTCGTAGAAACATCATGAAAATATGCCCAAAATCTTATTTTTAGAATTGTGCCATGCAGTGCGCTAAACTAGGAATTGACTAGAATTTCTGAGGTGACCTTTTACAAAAATTGTATTACATTTTTTTTGGTTTTTTTTTAAACAATATGGCGGATCGGATGGCGCTGGTTCCGAGATAGTTGATCGTCGCCGTTAATTTTGCTATGATTTATTTTAATGGCTTTTAAATATTTTTATGAAAAAAAATTAAACAGATAACAAGCTTACATGTACATATAGATTCGGTTTAATAAAATTTAATAACTTTTCTTTTTGTGTGAGGGGGGGCTGTGCCCCCCTCAACCCCCCCTTTCTCTTTTGAGTAGATTAAATTAAACAATGCAAACAAATAATATTCTAAAGGCAATACCTCACAAAAATAACAAATAAAAAAGACAAAAAAATTAAAATACATTTTAGCATTCTGACAAAAGACTACGTAAGCAAAATAAAGAACTAATTCAAATCATAACGAACAATGCTTATCTCATACCTTAATTAAAATCGCTAAATTGTTTCAATATTGAAATAATAAAATCAAAATATCAAATATTATATTAATAACGGAATTATTTGTTGCTCCTACCATTAACAAATAAACAAAGGTAATAATAAATAAAAACAAACAATGCTTATCACATACCTTGATTAAAATCCCTAAGTTATTACAATATGGAAATAATAAAATCAAAATATCTAAAATTATTTCGCTGTATCAAATATTAATAACGTAATTATTTGTTGCTTCTACCCTTAATAAACAATCGGGAACCAACATATTAACCTGAAACGTACTATCAAAAGAATGTTTATTCATACAAAACTGCATATAAACAGTCAGTATAAACCTGAATATCCATTTTAAATTTCAGTAATAATTAAATAATAAAATTTAATCTAAAATAAAGCCATTAAAATAAAACCATAAAGCGTAATGGCGGTTCCACAACTCGAAGCTCCCGCGCGAAATACTGGCAAAGGGGTCTCCAAAAGTTTAATAAAGGAACAAACGCTCCCTATTCGCTGGAGCGAAACCGCGACGTCACGGATGAATGACGTCACGCACCTAGGGTTGCCATGTCCAGCTCCTCCACTCCGGAGCATCCGCCGGAGGGGTTACCATATTGGCGCCGTTATCGTGCCAAAAACAAATCGCGCCAAAGGGACCATACTAAAGCTGTACCGTATTGGTTTCAGGTCAGCATGCTAATTTCTTCCCTGTTTTTAATGTTCATAAGAGACCTGTGGGCCAGATGTAACATGAAACTAGACATATTAATAGCTTGCTGATTCATACATGTTATCTATAAAATAGAAATTTTTCTTATTTTGATCAAATGCACTTATCAGAATATCCTAAATGGGCAAAACAAACTACTGTTTATGAACAGGGCAGGGTACAGCTGATCACACAGGGTCGGGAAATATTTGGGCATACCTTCAATATACACTGTACCTCGATTTTTGTCGATTTTGTTTTGGTGTCAAAATGGTAGTTTCGATGGCACACACACAAAAAAAAAAGGCCTCAAAATCATGTTTCCAAATGTGTTTTACAACAGAAAAATTTCTCCAAAATCACATTTCCAAAAGAATTCAGGGTTAAGAATCTAAACAACACGAATTTCAAAAATATTAACTAACAATTGTTTTTTACATGAGGGGTGGGGTTCTGCCCACCTCGTTCAACAACAAAAAACAATTAAAACTTTGAAGGAAAGGTATTTAAAAAGATTAAAAACAGAATTTAGCAAAAATTTAGAAAAAGGCCAAATATTTTGTGAAGTTATTCGCCTGTGCAAGCATTGCAGAGTTACCGGAGCAAGGGCAGATTAAAAGGGGGACGAGACGGAGGCCCCCTCCCTCCAAAAAAAGAAATTAATGTAAAAGATCTTATTGTACTTTCATAAATTGGATGTATATGTCAATCTTCTAACTAACCGTCCGGCAAACTTGCATTAATTCGCCACTGTACTGGAGTAAGGCACAAGGAGCCTACTTCACGTATCACTCCATAGTATGTAATAAGACACAAAATTTCCATAAAGAACTGTCTCCCACAAAAAATCCGTAAATAACTCTTGATTTATTAACAAAATTACTCATTACAAATATTATATTTGCTACTCTTTCCTTTCCGCATGTAGGTTTATTACTTGACAACTTAAGTATTAAATTTTCCTCATAAATCCTCCCAAACTTCTCTACCACACTGCTAACACTTTCATAATTACTTGAGTAATTAGAAGCCATACTAAAAAGATTCATATCCTTAAGTTTAAACCTTAAATAAGAAATTAAAAGATCACAATACCTTCTTACAATTGGAATAAACAAATGGTCACCTTACTGCTAGCAAGTCTGAAGCAGAAATGAGAGCTCACAATTCACACATTTTCTCGGCAACCAGTGCAGTCCTTGGACTCTCGTTGGCTGGCTGGAGGGGTTGCCATAAATAGCTTCCCTGTAATGTCTCCAAACCAATGTGATAGGGTTACCACAATAAACCATTTATCACCAATTTTGGCACCAAAAAAATATAGGATGTACATTGAAGCTTAACCATTATTTGTAAATGGCAGACTACTTTGCGTTCTATTCTGAACATACATATTATATATTTTGACATGCATGTAAAATGCATCTACCCTGAAATTTCCCGTCTTCCCAGTGGGCATATCCAGGCTTGAATACGAATAGTCTTACGTATTCAGTATTTCTGCTGTACTTTTATGTGTGTAGCATTTCAGACCTATGCTATATTTTAAATTTAAAAGAATTTTATCTAAGTTTTTGACGACTTGCAATATTATTTTTCCCCTTCGCCTTTTGAGAGGCCACTTTAAGAGCCTCTAAATTGGTCAGCTAGAGCTTAATTTATCTAGTAATTTGTTCGATATCATATTTAAAAATGTCTGCATATTGATGATCTATTTTTGTTTTCAACAAATGTCATAGTAAAGATTTTGATTTAACTACAGTAGTGAGTTGAATGTGATACCATGAAAAGAAGTCAACCTCAGTGGATTCCTCCTTCTGAATCTGCCAACACAAAACTTCGACTCTATAACAGCTTGACAAAAGAAAAGGTAAGTAACAAAAAACACTCAAAAAGATAAAATAATAAAACTTTGTTAAATAACACACATGAATGTTACTTGTCAGACTAAAGTTAGTACATGATAAGTACCTTTTATGTGTGTTATTTTACAAAGTTTTAGTTATTTTATGAAAAGGTAAGTAGTTTTATGAAAATAAAATATTTATCACTGTTATAATAATAAAACTTTTTATTTTATATTATTAAAAAAGCTGTAACTTTAGTTTCAAATATTCATATTATAGTAAAATCAATGTTAAAATTTAAATTTGCTTGGGTTTTATGAGAAGCCTGTGATTGAGCACTACTCATTCTCCTTATTATGTAATTGGCTTGTCATCCTCAAATAGATTATTGTTACTGGCTTATTTTATTTTAGGAAGGGGGGGGGGAAGAAAAGTTGCTAGGTAAATTCTGGGAAGAGAGAATTATATCAATTTAAAACTATTAAAACAAATATTGAACTTTCTTCTAGTTGCATATTTATTTAAAAAGAAATGAAAGTTGTATGAATTTTTTTGTTTTTACAGGAGCTTTTTATCCCTCAAAATGGAAATAAAGTACTCTGGTATAGCTGCGGGCCAACAGTATACGATGCAGCTCACATGGGTCATGCAAGGTAGTTTTAATCAAATCTCAAAAGTTAACAATGTAACAGTATTTATTTTTCACAATTCAGTGTAATGATTCTTTTTTTGTTTTCAGATCATACATCTCATTTGATATTCTTCGAAGAGTATTGTCGGATTACTTTGGATATGATGTTTTCTACGTTATGAACATTACCGACATTGATGATAAGGTAGAATTAATTATGTTGGTCATAATTATATAAATTTTTGATATTTTCTTGGTAACTTCCTAAGAGCTGTTAACACCATATAAACACAGTGATAGTTGCTGCGGCTTGTTGACTACCAAACCGCAGTGACTATCACCAACCCTTTTGCATAATCAGCAAAGAAAATTCAAATAATTTTTACTTAATAATTTTAACTTTAAAATACTTAATTGACTGCCGATCACACTCCAGAACAAGGGGGAAAAAAAAAAAGCCATTATCTATCAATACATATTTATGCGATGGGCAGTCAAAATGTTAACATAACAAAAATTTAACATTAATAAAAAAACTGAAAAAATATCAAACTCACAACAAAACAGAAAAAGATTTCATTAAATACAATCACTTACCTAATTTTACCCACTTCTTTTGTTTATATGTAGGTCACGAAACATTATTTTCTTCATCATGACTGTCGTTCAGTTTCCTCATGCTTTTCCTCCTCTCCACTGTCACACCATATCCACCCATACAAACACTACAATATCTATTCAAACTTACCAACAAACAGGGCCTGATTATGACTAACAGGGGCAGGGGCGTAGCCAGAAATTTTTCATGGGGGGGGTTACGTCTACTACAACTCATATATATGTATAGGTGTGTGTGATAATGTAGTGAAAAGTATACATTTTGCATGGCAAAAAATTCCTCATGGGGAGGGGGGTTATGACCCCCCTAAACCCCCCCGTGGCTACGCCCCTGAACAGGGGCCCCGGGCATTGGTGATTTGAGGGCCCCCATCTATGATTTTTGTCTTATTTTGCATAAAATTTTGATATAAAAAAGAATATTTCGGAACAACATTTTAAAGTGGGGACCCTTTCGAGCCGGAGGCCCTAGGCAAAGTCAGATTTGCCCATGCAATAATAAGGCTCTGCCAACAAAAACTCATCCAATCAGTCACTGTATTCTTATTCATTCTCTTTCCAACCACAATCAAACTAGCATTCAATCGCTAAATACATGCACAGCACACGCAATTAACAATCTCAGTCATGCTCATTTTACTTATTCAAATCGTGTATTCCCTCTCGTACTTTTTCATATGTGCATTCTTACCCCTCTTTCTGTACACGACTTATGACAGGTATGGGGGGTTCACAGAAGACAGCTAGGCATCATGACCAGAAGTCTGTTGTGCCAACCCCAAAGCAAAGTCTCATAAAACCTCCTTAGAAAGAGCCATTCTTCTTGCACATATAATCCCGACAAATGGGATCCTCAACAACCCATGTTTAGATGCCTTTTAATGCAAAAATGTCCATTTAGCAGCCCAATGTTCCTACAGAGACTAGGCTTTCCAAATCCTAAGAGCTCTTTGCACGTAATGGCACAAAAACCTTAATGAAGGAACTTAATTAGTTCCTTCGTGTGTCTCGAAAGATACCTTAATAAGGGAATCCTTTATTAAAAGACCCTTAATAAAGGAACTTAATTAGTTTTCGGGATTTCGTTCCCGATTCTCATCACAAATAATTACACTTTGTAAACAAAAACAATATTTAATTAGACTTTAGAATTGCGCTACAAATACACAAAGGAAAAATAGGTATGCCAAATATGCCGAACATGCGGCAGCAAAACAGGGGAAAATCACAACATACAGGCGAGCGCGAGGTCCACAGGTGTACTGAGTGAGAACCACGTTGGAGGTCCAGTCCGGGGAAAACTGGTTGAGTTGTGCCCTAGCCAGTTGCTGTTACAGTGCGGATTCGCAAACCAAGGGGTTTGTTCCAGGGGAGTATGCACCACTGCTAGTTCCTTCGTTTGTCTCGTTCCTTCAGCCTTACTTTTAAACTAGTCTGAATACTGTATCCTTAAAAAAATGTTAAATACAGTATCCTTATAGCAGTTATTGAGCAATGCCGAGGACTGATTTCGGTTTAACAAAAGAACTCTTGACAGCATTGTCTCCATTCAGATAATTGGCCTAGATTAATGCCTGAAGCTTAGTTAGCAACAAAGCAAGCTCTAGGCCTAATTTCAGTTGTATAGATTTAACAAGGAGAGAGCGCGACCTTGGAATCACAGATTTGAATGAAATTTGTTACAAATGTAGCTGATAAGGCATACAAATTTTAGGACTCGCCTTACAGGCATTTTCAAGAAATCATGTTCCAAACATTCGAAAATCAGCATATGCAGCTAAATACTTTTTTGATGTGAAATGAAGCGAGCATCCGTGCCGTAGAGCGCAAACGTGCTGAGTTGCGATACTCGTGTTGGTGTGTTTAATGCCAGCAGTAGGTGAAGTTTTTCTGAGTTTCCCTTTTGTTCATTTGAATGTCCAATTTAATTAACTAATAATATAATATAAATTTTAACTTCAAAGCTTGGGTAATTGAATCAATTTCAAATTATTAATATGATAGGAATTTTTTTTTTCTGTGTGGTACTTCCAAATAGAAATAGCACAGCAATTTAATAAGAAAAAAATAATAAAAATAAACAGTTTAATCCTAGCAAATGCTTCATCAAGGAACAGGTGCTTGGAGCATGCAAACATATCTAATTTTGTAAATGGTTGCATTACGAATTACACTTCTTCAAAGAAAGGTTGTATAATATAGGTGTTGCCTGGCTGTCGATTTGGTATTCAGGATGGTTTTCTCCAAATGTAACGTGATTGCGCATTAGAACCCCTTGTGAATTGAATGGATGTACATATTTGTAAAACACAAACATTTTCTTATATACATATTTTATACATATACATAGTTTGCTCACTAATGATGTAATTTAAGCTACAAAAATGACAAATTTAGAAAAATATATTTAGTTAAAAAATAAGTGCTCATTGTGATAAGATTCTAATATGGAATATTTTAAAACTACAACACCTGTTTTATACGACCTTTCTTTGAAGAAGTGTAATTCGTAGTACAACCATCCACAAAATTAGGTATGTTTGCATGCTCCAAGCATCTGTTCCTTGATGAAGCATTCCCTAGGATTAAATTGTTTATTTTTATTATTTTTGCTTATTAAATTGCTGTGCTATTTGGAAGTACTACACAGAAAAAAAAAAAAAAAAAATTAATAACTTATTTGAAATTGATTCAATTATGCAAGCTGTGACTTTAATATTATATTATTAGTTAATTAAATTGGACATTAAAAGGATCAAAAAGGGAGATTCAGAAAAACTTGACCTACAGCTGGCATCGAACACACCAACACGAGTATTGCAACTCAGGTATGTTTACGCTCTATGCCACGGATGCTTGCTTCGTTTTGCATCAAAAAAGTATTTAAGCTGAATACGCTGATTTTCGAATGTTTGGAATGTGATATTTTGAGAATGCCTGTAAGGTGAGTCCTAAAATTTGCATCAGTGATTGTATGCCTTATCAGCAAATTTGTACCAAATTTCATTCAAATCGGTGATTCCAAGGTTGCGCCCTCTCCTTGTAAGTCCTTAACACCAGTGATCATGAATTTTGACTTAGGGCTTTTTTACAAGAACAGTATTAACAAACCCATCAGCAAGCCTCATACACAAAAGTTCCGAGGCATTTTTACTAGAATAAAAGTTGATTTGATCAACTCCTATTCTATCCACAATGGGGAAAAAAACAACTATAAAGACTCCCTAATATTGGCTGGCCTTGAGAGGGAACTATCCTCCTCCCTTTCCAAAGCCAGTAACCTGTCAGCCTCGTCACCAGATGAATGCTGCAAAGTAGCACCAGAGTCAGAAAGAGGAGCTAACCCTTCCAATCTAGAAGTACCAATACTACTAACGTGAGAGGAAGTAGGTTCATCATCAGATACAACCATGTCCTCCTGCTCAACTGACTTCTTCACAGTAGCAGCTTGTCTCTATAGTCTTCTTGTTGGGGTCCCCAAGAATCTTAAAGATCTCCCAGTCCACACCCGTGTGTGCCATGAAGTTTGCTATCTGGATTGATGCCATTCATTCATCAACATGGTGCCTCACACCTTAGAGAGGCCTCGTGTGTTAGATAAAAGTACAGCCTTCATGCCAGAGACTTTTGCTGTAGTAGTATTACTCCTCACATGCATCACCTGTGCAGTCTGTTATCACAGCTATGCCATGAAGAGACCACAAGATGCCATACATACACATCACTACAATCTTTCCTTTTATCAACTTTTTATTTGAAGCACATTTACAACAAACATACACACTTGCTATCAAACCTGCTCGTATACACTAGTCAATAACACATTTTTTTCCCTTCCAGTTTGGAATATAAGAAAATTCCAATATCCACTCAGCCATTCTAGTGATAAAATTCCCTGCCAGGTTTTTAACTCATGATAAAGAGTCTACAAAACAAAATCAAATTCACAAGGAAAATTAAATACTTAATCCTCTATTAGAAGCAACATACACAATCTTTCCACTTCTCGTGCAATATGTACTGTATCGAAATTCCCATATTTCAAACACAGCATTGAAAAAGCACTTGACTTTCCAGTTGCTATAATGCATGTTTTCTTTCTTTCTTAACAAATTTTGCATTTCTATTTAACTTAACAAAATGATAAAACTGAATGTTCTTGATGTGTTTTAAGAATTTAAATACCTACTTTCAGTTTTAAGATTATGTGCTTTTAATTATATTAACAAGCTTTATCTTCTTAAACAGATCATTAAAAGAGCTAGACAAAATTTTCTGTTTGGACAATTTAAAGAAGAAAATAACAGTATTGATGAAATTATATCTGAAGTGAAAAAAGCAATTAAGGTAATTAAAAAAATGTATGTTTTTCAGTTTAACTTTTCAGTGTGGTGGTGACAAAAAAAGGACACCAATTTTGAAATTTTCTAAAAGAAAAACTTCCAACTTTGAAAGCCAACAAATTACTTTAAATGGAGCAATTGATTTCCTCTTAACAATATCAAAGGTAGCACTACCAATTTTGGCATTAGAATAATATAGCATAATATATCATTAATTAAAAAAAAAAAAATACTCCCTATTTCTGTCTCAAAAAATGGAAGTTTTCAATTAGTAAAAATTGCAATTTTAGCAAAACATCACCCATTTTCCTACATCTTCAAGTTTTTAATTCATAATTTTGTACAGGATCTAAATTTATAAATGTATCAAAATGATAGATCTGAAGATGTCCTCTTTTGGGCACATTGTTCGACATCTGTCTGCTGTCTATCTTTGACAAATTTCATACTAAATGATGAGGCATTTTCAATTTTAATACATTTTTGATATTTTTAACATTAAATTTCATTATAAATTTTTATTTTTAGCATTTTAGTGTCTTAGTTTTTCTCAGTTAATATTTGTATAAATTGGTGTTTATTTTGCCTTTTTTTTTGTATTGAATTTAGCTTAGAATTTTTGCAATAAATATGTAATTTCAGATTTTAAGTATTTTAAATGATTTAAATTGCTTAGATATAAAAATGTTTATAAACCTAAAACATTGCTATTATCTCCAGGAATTTAGACAATCATCTGTAAATACTTTCTTATGCAATGATTGCTCTAGATGAGCAGTGTCTTGAGAACAGTACGGCATCCCCAATAGGTTTTTTTTTTTTTTTTTTTTTTTTTTTTTTTTTTTTTACTACAAGATGCATATCTAGACATCATTTTGCATTAAAAAGCATTAATTATATTTTTTCATTATATTTGTGGGTTAGTGTCCTTCCCTCCCCCCCCCCCCCTTAATTAAGCATTCTATAAAGGAACTTTTTATTAAGTGTGCACTCACACACATGTACTATCCTAAAATGGAAATATTTTCTTGTTCCATAAAGTTTTGGTAAAAAAAAAGCAAGTTAAACTTCAGATTAAAAATAAACTATTTAATGGAGAAATAAGTCTGGAGAGGGGGGGGGGGGGGGTACATAGAAAATTTTTCTTTTAATCAGGAGTAAATAGCTTAAAAAATTTTAAGCATCCAAAACATTAAACTGTTTTCTCTAAATCTCAACTTTTAATTGGGGTGACATTTCCATATTTTGTTTAGAGGTGTAAAATTCATATTTACAAGGTGTGTCCCAAAAGTCATGAAAAACTGTATTGGCCCGAAAATAATGCGGTGTGTTTTGACTGATCATTGCCCGGAAAAAACCTGACTCGTGCTAAATTTGAGGCCTAACTATAAGATTTTTCTAATTATCTTGATGAAAAATTTTGGGGTCGCCTTAAATTCAAGCCGCGTTATATTTGGGCCAGTACAATATATTTTTAAAATAAGGCTTTATCTATCCATGAAAAGTGTTAATGTTTCACAAAGTACTATCCATGAGCATCTACATATTTTTTTGAGTGACTGTCCAAATGTCCAGTATGTCCTTTAGATGCTCTGGCCGGAATCCTATTTAAAGTATTTGTCACAGCTGCTTGAATAGCATGAGTACTTTTTTCATACAAAATTGTATGCAAACTCAAATAATTTCTTAATTTTAAGAGAACACAATGTGTGTCCTTGAGTCCCTATGTTGCTGCCAGCAGTGGCATAGCTAAGGGGGTTAAGGATTGGACACCCACACCCCTCGAGATGAGAGGCTGACACGGGAAAAAGGATCTTATCCTTATTTTTTTAAATTGATATATACATATATGCCGAAAGGAAAATTTTGGACCCCCCATCCCCCGAAAGAAAATCCTGGCTATGCCACTGGCAGCCAACAGCAAAGCACATTATTTTAAAGTAACATTTAAAATATTACAATATATTTTTATCCATTATTAATACTTTTAAATTAAAGTTTAATAATAAAGAAAGTAATTAAAAAATTAATAATAAATTTTTTAAAAATCTCTCTCCAAACTGAAAATTTTTTATGAACAAACACCATTCATGTATTATCTGGGTGTGATAAAGAAGTCAGCTGGAGTGAGGTGGCTTTGGCCGAGTTGGCACATTATTCTTTGCCAGGAACTCTTAGATGCATGATTGAAAAATAGTTTAGGAATTTGATGTTGTCATTTAATGAGTGTTGAATGGCAATTTGAAAGTTGTTGAAATATTTTATAAAACAAATTTAATTTACTCTTTCTGATATCAAGCTTTTGGATTGGTGGTGTGTTACAACCCTTTCTTGATAACATTTGGAAATATTTTTTTCCTAACCTAACAAATTATTTTAATATAAAATACATTGTTTTAGCACTATGAATCTCTGTTGGATGCAGCTGAAGAAAAAGAGAAAAAAGATATGTACCAGAAAATAATAGATAGAACTACGGAAGCTTTAAAAAATGCTGAAAATAGACGAAAATCAAATTCTTCAGACTTTGAGGTATGTTTAAATTGCTTATAAAAGTTTTCTTGGGCATTTTAGTTGATTTTTTCTAACAAACTCAATTCCTGTAACTGATCTTCATTTTTAAATATTGCTTTTTATTATGTGTGCCAGTTGCCATAGTTTCAAAATATATGAATATAAATCATTATAAGGAATTTTAAAAATGTATGTGAAATTTATTTTCTTAACTATATTTTCAGTCATGCCAAGTCTTAGGATTTTGCCATGAGTCTCAGGCAATTATAACCTCTTTTGTGCCTCAGGATTTTTCTTAATTTTTTCAGAAATTGAAACTTTTCCTAATTTTATTCATCAGGCTCGCAATTCTTGTTCCTTTCATGTTGATCATGCTCAACAACTTGAGGACATTTAATTTGGAATAGTGCATTTAAAGTTATAAAAAATTATATTGCATAAATGATAGCTCATTATTTATCTAGAAATATAAAAGCTGTATGAAATTAGTAAAATTATTTTTTGTTAAAATATTTGATTTTTTAAACTTCAGAGTTAAGATAGCCACATAAATTTCATATATAAGTAGTTTCTATCATATGTGTTTTGATTCTGGTTTTATATTTTTGGATATTTCTTTTTTTGCTGATGTTTTTGAAACTGAATTAACATTATACAGCTCAAGTAATAGATTACTAAGTTTATATGGACACACATGGCAGTGTAGAATAGTATTGATTATGCATGCATTTTATGTTGAAAAGATATATGCGTTGAAAAATTCAGGCTTTTTGTTTTAAAAAGCAGGAGATCTCGGGCTTTTTAACTTCAGAAACTTGGCACGCCTGTATTTTGTAGCTCAGCTTAGATTAAAATGAGTTCTTATATATTAATCTGCTGACCTATCTTGTATATTGATCTGTGTTCAACATCAGGGAGGTATCCAGAAAAAAAAAATCACAAGGAGGTCCTAACAGCTGAAAAATTTTTACCAAAGAATTTAAAAAAAAGACTCATCAGTATCATTTTGTTCACAAAAATTGAAAAATTTCAGAGAGGGTCCGGAATTCCTGGATCACTCTCTTGAAATACATCCTTGGTCAACATGCAAAATTGGCTTATTTTGCCAGCCGGTAGTGTAGCCAGGATTTTTTTTTTTTTTGGGGGGGGGGGGGAAGCTAAATAAAGGGTCAGATTTTGAGGGAAGAGGCTAAAGCCCACTTAGCCCCTCCCCCTCTAGATACGTACCTGTTGGCAGCTAAGTCTTTTTTTTCTTGCTCAAGACATTGAAAAGCTGCTGAGGAATTGCATTATAGTTTTCAGTTATTATTGCTAAACTGCACAATTTGTGAGGAAAATTTGCAAGTTAAGGAAACTAGTACAAAAATACAAAATGTATTTTTAATGTATAGGAAAAATAAGTGTTTGGAGTGAAAAAGTTGCACAAGTTAATTTTATAAAATACAGCTAATTTAAAATAGAATATTTTTTTCAATTATTTTTTAGTATTTAGATTTTCAATTTCCTTCAGATTCATTTATTATTACAACTTTATTACTTAAAAAAATTAACAATTGTCAGAAGAAAAGTTTTAGATTTTTATCTTTGATATTGAAATGCAAGTGGCAGAACAATAACTGTTACATATTCAGGGGTGAATCCTGGGTAGGGGGTTGGAGGCTTCAACACCCCCCCCCCAAAAAAAAAAGCATAAAGGGAACATTTTGCTTTATGTACACTTTGTTAGTCAAATAAGCTATTTTTATAGATTAGTCCCCCCCCCTTCCTAAAAAGAAAAAAAAAAAAAAAAAAAAAACTTTATTGTACATTTTATCTAGGCAGGAGTCGATCCAGAAATTTTTTCCAGGGTTCCATTTTTATCAATTTCAATACTTAATTTTGTGAATTTCTATGCTTATTTTTTAAATTTTTCATACCAATTTTTAATAAAAGTAACTTTTTTTGTTAAAATGTTGGGTAAAATGCCAATAAAGAGTCCATTTTAATCGATTGTAATTTTGTGAAGATGGCATTTTAAGCGATTGTAATTTTGTGAAGGGGCCATTTTAAGCGATTGTAATTTTGTGAAGGGGCCATTTTAAGCGATTGTAATTTTGTGAAGGGGCCATTTTAAGCGATTGTAATTTTGTGAAGGGGCCATTTTAAGCGATTGTAATTTTGTGAAGGGGCCATTTTAAGCGATTGTTATTTTGTGAAGGATCAGTTTTAATCAGTTGAAATTTTGTGAAGGTGCCTGCAAAACAGACTCAATTTTCATCTGCATTAGGTCAAACATAAAAAATATAAATAATAATAGCCTGCCGTTTACCCTCCTTTCTGATGCTTCAGATTAAAAAAATTCTCTAGTAGACAGTGGGCAGTGATTCCACTAAGTTCAGTGGCCTCTGTAATATAGTTAGCGGCCATCATTTTCGGTACTCCTCTAATTTACAATTTTGATCTCCTACCCTTCCCTGTTATATTTGCAATTTGTTACATGGATTAGTCTTTGCAATTTGTTATACGGATTATACAGTATAGAACCTGTTATCCAGAATGGTTGGGACTGGGTGGGTGTATTCTGGATAACTGGTTGGGGATCAACATGACATCTACTGATTTGATTGGTAGCACAAATGTTACTCTCTATTTTTGATTAAACATCAATTGTTGATATACTGGAAAAATAATATAAAAAAACTCTTAATTATTGTTGTAATATGATCAAGATAAATAATAGAGATAATCATTTAGAGAGAAAGTAGTAAATGTATGATAACTTCTTGAAAACTTATTCACACACTAAAAAAATAAATAAAATGCATTACCAGATTGCTTACTTTATAAATTCTAGCTGTAGTATTTAAAAAAAAAAAAAAAAAAAAAAAACCCTCATTCTGGATAACTGATTTCTGGATAAGAGGTTCCATACTGTATTAAATAAAATTAGGTGGGGTAAAATAAATAGTCTAGAGCTGCAGTTCCTAACCTTTTTAACATTGTGCCCTTCCAATTGATAACTTACAATAGCAACCCCCACACATTCCTTGGCATACAGTTTTTTATTCTTCAATAATGAACATTTAGTCACTTTTTCTGCAAAATAATGTTATTGGTAAAGTTTGAGTAAAGATTTAAGCAAAAATAGATATGTTTTGGAGTAAAAGTAGGAATATTTATTTAAAACCTGCACTCTTACTTGGTCTTTGCCTCCCCCCCCCTCCCGTAAACTCTCTGCACTCTTTAGAGGGGCCCACCCCCATCATTTGGGAACCGCTATTGTTGTAAGTATAGGTAAAGTGATCACCAATTCCATTTTTGTGCAGAGGATCGAAATTTCATTTGTATTGCTTCCCTGTTCACCCCTTTCCTTTTTCTCTATCTAAAATTGTTCTGCAGGAGAGATGTTTGCTCTGCAATGCCAGTCGTTGATTTGGGCACATTCTGCTTTGAGGTCAGTGCTCATCCCTAGTAGTGCCTCCTACCCTAAGGAAAGGTCAGTTCTACAATTTGCCAGTCTTGGCGATCAACGGAATGTTTTATAGTTGCCGGGACTAATTCCACAGTCACATTACTGGTATCTGCTAATCTCAAGCTTTATTCCCCCCCCCCCCTCTTTCAAAAAAAAAAAAAAAAAAGCCACTGCATAAATTTATCAATTACTAAGCTATTATTCCATTTCCCTCAGTTTGCAAGGTGAGAAGTTGCTTTTGTGCCATGAAAAGAAATTGAGTCACCGAAATATGTAAATTCTGAATTTTTTAAATCTTTGTTAGAAATAATTTTTATCATCCCAGATCTCGCTTTTATTGATATACCTGTAAATAATATAATATTAATAAATTTAAAGATTCTTGGCTGTAATTAATTTATTTTTATATTTGAATTATGAGAAATCTCCAGTAATGTAAAGTTAATTCAATTATTATTAACCCTTTTACATACTTATTTGAAAATTTTTCTTTAGATTTGAATTGAGTTCATGAATATGCAAATGCTAGAATGTTTCCATGTATGTGTTCATGTATATGAACATATGGTAAAGGGATGGTGGACTGACTTAGGGTAGATGCATAATTCATATGCTTGAATTGATATGAGTATCAAATTAGATACTATTTGATGTACATAAACAGTTTGTTAAAATTTTTTGCTCATATGAAATGTATTATAAAACTACGCAATTTATTTTCTGTGTTTTCTATTATATTAAAATTGTTTTTTCAATTTAACAGGTTTTAGAAGTACTTTTTGTTAAAAGCAAGGATGTCTTAAGTGAATGGCTAGATTCAATAAAAGGAAGTGAAGTAAATGATAATTCCATTTTTTCAGAACTCCCTAGACGATATGAAGAAGAATTTTTTGAAGATATGAAAAACTTAAATGTGAGATGATTCTATTTTATTTTCATGACTTTGATAGAGAATCTGTTTAGTTTTTAAAAACCTGATGTTTGTTTATTCAAAACAGTGCTCTTATTTAGACTTAAAGAGAAGCAAAATCCAAAAATTGTATGACCAGTAATTTGTTACAGTTGTGAAACGATCAAGATTGAATCAAATTTTATATTTATCAGCTGAAATTTTTACTAAGTTATTGTATTTTTGTATAAATTTAAAATAAATAATGTGTAACATTTTCTGTTATTTAAATTAATATATATATATATATATATATATATATATACACTTACAGAATAATAAAAATATGTTGCAAGTTTAGAAAAGGTAACTAAATTTAAGTTAAATTTAATGATATAAAATTGTTTCCATTAAGTTACAGAAAATTAGTTATCTAATCCATTGTTTATAAAGAATGTTATTCCTTGAAATTTACACAAAAATGTCAGGATTCTCAATTATGGTTTCATTTTAAATTGAAGAAGGTTTTGGAAGAGTTTTTTTGTTTCAATATTCCTTTAGCTGTGACATTTAAAAAAATTAATTTTTGATAGAACCTACTGTAATTATATTTATAAAAAAAATGTACAAAAATTTGGAAATATCTTCTTTAGTAAATATTATATAATGAAATATGTTTTTTCAGGTTAAAGATCCAGATGTTTTAACACGTGTGAGTGAATATATAGAAGAGATTATTCAGTTTATAATGAAAATAATTCAAAATGGATTGGCGTAAGTATGCCCTTCTTAGTGAGGAAGAATTTAAAAAATAATTATACTTTTGTGTGATCTATTTAACATAGGCATATGTACAGTAAAACCTCAATAAATCGTCACTCGAGGGACCAAGAAATTTGATGACTTATAAGAGTGACAACTTAAGTGGAGTGTCATCTAATTGTGCACATTACTGTAACAAGCATGTAAATTAAAAATTTTTAACTTTCACAGTACGGATATGAATTCAAAAATAGTGCTAATAAAATTCATAAGTAAGAAATAGCTACCTCTTGAGATTTATTTGAATGATGATTATGATATTAAATAGAATGATATAAAAAAGCCATTTTCATCAAATGTAAATATGTTTTTGCTCAGGGTAAGTGCTCCCTCTTCTGGATCCTCCGTTGGAGGGGAAAACATCCAGTGATAGTCGGCATCGATTCTTGTGAGTAGGATCAAGTAAAGCAAAAGCCTTGTGTAACTCTGAACAATATTAGTATCTTTTGTTTTGTGCCCAAAACACAATTGCATCTGTTATGAGTACCTGTTTCTCTGCCCTCATTAAACAATGAACCTTTCTCAAAGCTAAATGAGTTTCTGCTTTTTAGAAAAATTAAAAACTCTTTCAGTTTCCTGGATTGCATGCTTCTTTTTAACTAGTTTTCTACACTGTTCAAACTAACCAAACTGACCTTTAAAGTGGAATTATTAGGAATAGGTGATGAGTAAACGAGGCTTGAATAACATTGCTGTGTATTAGTCCTAGATGGGACCTAAGAAAAATGTGTGCTTATCTAAGGACCAGTTATAGAAGTTTTACTGTATTGTAAAATAACTGAACAGTTAATAGATTGAAAAATCAAATATAATTAAAACAAAAGTTAGATACACCAGTCGATCTTTTCAACCAAAACCTACATACAGATTGATTGCTAATGCAAAATTAATCCCAATGAATATTTATATACACTATATTATATACACTAATTCACTCATCGGAACCACCATTACATTTGTATAAATAAAAAAGTAGAAGACAAGAATAGCAAGATAAGTTACTTTGCAAAAAGAGCTAACCTAGGTGCATAAGTATTGTTATGGAAAAAAATGTAGAAAAATGGCCTAAACAGCATGAAAAAATCTTTGTCTGTTGCCATCATGATCCAAATAACAAATTGTCATCGCAGAAATAGTGTTAAAGAAATCAAAAACAGCATGAAAACCGTATAATTAAATAATATTAACCAGATAGTTAATGTATTATAATATTGAATATTTCAACATATCAAATAAGTAAAATAGCTATTAAGACAAAGTAAACACTAATAATAATGCTAGCCAAGAGAAAATTCATCAACTGAAAGGTACGCGCAGTTGCTAAATGAAATAATGAGATCTAAAAATAAATAAATAAATATTATTGTAGTAAATTAGTTTCTTTTTCCTATATTGAATTTTACTTATTAATACGCAAACATTAATCACTAATTATTAATTCAGTATTTATTTAGGAAGTTGTTTCATTTATGACTTACTTAATCTCATTTTATTGCACACACACATATATATTTTATATATTTTTAGATATGAATCCAACGGATCTGTGTACTTTGATACAATCAAGTTTAATGATTCCCCTGATCATTTCTATGGAAAATTAGTACCGGAAGCTTTTGGTGATTTAAAAAAGCTGCATGAAGGTGAAGGTATGTTGAAATTTATACATGTATATAAAAAAAATAGCATTAAGGGGAAATATTTTTGCTAATCTAATGATATGTGTGTTCAACCATTTTTGACTTGTACATTAATGTTATTGCTAAACTTGCTGTTTCAATACTTTGCCAACAATGCTGAACAAAGTTAGGTTTTCATTAATTGTTAAAGTACTAAAAATGCAAAGTTCAAAGACTTTCAGTAATTAACATTCAAAAAGAATAACCAAATATTTTCTCGTTTATTTTGCATATTCCCTGTTGCTTAATATCTTATCTAGTTCCTCAAATTAATTTTATGTATCATCATATAAATCAATATTTTATGTTTTTAAAAATGAATTCCTTAAATTGTGTACTTTTATGTACTTCAAGTATGTCTTTCACATTAAGCTTTCCTTGATTATATGTAAGATTGTTTTAAAGAATTGAAAATAACAATAATTTTCAACAGTTGTGTGTGTTTGTAATTGAAATGCATCATTTAATTAACTTATCTACATTCAGGTGATCTGAGTATATCATCCGATAGATTAGAAGAAAAGAGAAGTCCAAGTGATTTTGCATTATGGAAAGCTTCAAAACCAGGTGAACCATCATGGGAATCTCCTTGGGGAAAGGTAAATATATTAATTTTTTTAATGCTCTTAAAAAGCTGTTCATGGTTTTTTTTTTAAATTTTTTAAAATTTTATTGAGATGCTTAGTGTTCCAATCTTAACCCCCCCCCCTCATATATAGGGTCGTCCAGGGTGGCACATAGAATGCTCAGTCATGGCCAGTGATGTTCTGGGAGATTCTTTAGATATTCATACTGGTGGTTATGATTTGAAATTCCCACATCATGACAATGAATTGGCTCAGGCAGAGGTAAGAAAGTAGAGGTTTTTACTTGTTTGCTAATTTTGAATCTGTGAAACAAAATACAAATAATGGGATATCAAATTAATAGATATTTTTATAAAACGAAATTAATCTCTAGTATAGCTAAAGAAATTTCTAGAATTTTTTTTCTCTCCACACTTTTAATCTTATGAAAAAAAAAAAAAAATTAAGTAATGAAAAAAATAAGATATATGGAAGATAAAACCACAGTTAAACTTTGATAAAAGCACTTTCACCTGCAAAAAACATGTACCTAAAAACAATGTTTGCACCTAAAAATGGGAGTGCAAACATAATTTTTTGTTATGTTTTTTACAGATGACAGTGCTTTTTCCAATGTTTAACTATAGATTTAAAGTATATATAAAAAGTGTCTGATTAAATATATATAATATGCAGTAAAACCTCACAATAACAATAGTCAATGCAATGTTAAATCCCTCTAATGATTAAATTTTGCGGTCCCATGGTGTTTCCATACAAATTATTCTATTCTTTATATAATGGTACGCCCCTCTAAAATGATAATTTTATTTGGTCCCTTAAGTATTGTATCAAGGTTTTACTGTATATATATATCCCAAGTTGCTAGTTGGTTAAATTTTTCAGTCAAGGTAATCAAATTGTTAAGCAATTTGTCTTTAATATTTTTAGCATGCGTCCACAACAGAAGTACTTTTAGCCATTTTACATTTTAAAATTAAGTATCTTTCTGCTTTGTATGATTTTAATAGTAATTTTGAAATTTTTTGTTTACTTTATGGAGTAAAACTTAGTTAATTTGAATTTTAGTACATTCAAAAATCTATTTTAACTTTTAATTCATTACCAGCGAATTCAAACTAAACCATTTTGCTAATTATCCTCTTAAAAAAATATTTTGATGGTTTATAAAACCACTTTTTAATATTTTACAAAATTAATTTGCATTCTTAAATCCTCCTCCTCTCCAAAATAAATTATAATTACCACATTAGCTTGAATATAACACAATATTTTTGACTGATCATTTCCCATTGAAAACCTGAATTGTGCTAAATTGAAGATCTAAATATAGATTTTTTTCTAATTATCTTGATGAAAAATTTAGGTGTTGCACTATATTTGGGCTAAAATGGCAAAAACAATTTTTTTTTTTACCCCTTTTCCTTAATTGAATTGTTCAATTAACAAAATATTTTCCTTGTTTTCAGCAACAGTCATGTATATCTCTAGTGGCGGCTCATCGTTAGGGTCCAGAGGGATCTAGTTTTACCATCTAAATCAGAACCTCTTCCTACTATGTAACAGTTCTTTTAATAATTTACCTTTATTGAAAGAATCCACACATTTTCATTTTTAATACTATCCATTAAAGAAAGGACTAAAAAACACCAGTTATTATTTTTGCTATATAAAGCGTTTAAGCAGGCACGACCATGAGTGCTTTCAACTTGACATCTTTTCATCATTTCTTGAGTTTACATATTTGGCTGCTAAGCACAAAAGTCATATTGACACGCCATTAATTCGGCTTCTGAACAGCTTATTTGGCATGGTCTTTCGGGCACAGATCTTCAGGCCCCGGCATGGTTTACTCCCCTATTGAAAGATGAAATTTTCCCAAATGGGCAGCTATTGGTGAAATTTTTTGCTCAGAAATAATTTATTTGTTCAATCTTACATTCTTTGCTGCTAGATTTTTTTTTAATTGTCCCCCCGATTTGTGAAGCCTAAATGTATTTCATATGCTAATATTGATTTTAAAGTAAAGTAATCATTTAAAAATTATGAATGAACATCTATAGAGAACATACACTAAAGAAAAATCAAATGTGTTTGAAAAAACGTCTTTTCTATTATGGAATGAACTTTTAAATATTTTAACAGAATTATGTTTTTAATGCTAACATTATTAGGTAAAAATAACAAGTTGTATAGCAATTTCGATAATCAGTTACTGTTTGAAAAATGTTAAATACTTACACTGTGTGCATGGGGGAAAGGGTGTTCTATATGTAGTATATATATATTTCCAAATTGAACTCTCACTATTTTTTCGGGCTTCACCCCTCAAACAGATCATGAGCCGTCACTGTATCCTTGTTAACAGTAAAATATCCCTGAAAGAACACCTGTTTAGAAAATGTAGAAAAGAAGGTGTTCCAAATTTTGATCTTGACTCTTAATGTTCAAAAATGTATTGAGAACTAAAACATATTTCTTATTCATGTAATACTAAATGCATATAGTAATATGATCAATATTAACATTAAAAAAAAATTTCATCTAATGTTTTTTAGTAATAAACTGTTTTCTATCTTATTTCTAGAATAAAATCAATTTTCATTTTTTCTGTATTTTGCTTATCTGATGTATTAAAGTATTAATGTGTTGACTGTAAGACCCAGACAATGATAAACTATCTTTTATACTATCAAAATGAGACCACTAGAATACTGAATAAGTATTGATTCGAATAGGTTCAAATTTTCTAAGTTTTACTGCATGAAAGCATAATTTTTTTATATTTCCTTATCTTTGTTTTTCTTTTTCAGGCGTACTTTAATAATGATCACTGGGTCCGGTATTTCTTGCATACTGGTCATTTAACAATTTCTGGATGCAAAATGTCAAAATCACTGAAAAATTTCATTACTATCAAAGATGCATTAGAATATCACACTGCCAGGCAAATAAGACTGGCATTTTTATTGCATTCATGGAAAGATACTTTGGACTATAGCCCTGAAACACTAGATAATGCATTACATTATGAAAGAATAGTAAGAGTATGTATACCGATTTTATTTCTCCTTTATTTGTTGGAGGTGGTTCAAGATGAAATTTTTCTAAATCTGCACACAAGTTTGTTATTGTTTCTTTAAAAGAAAAATTTAGTTAGCATTTTTTTATTGCATTATGTCATGTCAAGTATTGAAAGTTACAGGGTGTCTACCATCATTTAAAAGCCATGAAAGTCACAAAAAGGTCAAGAAATGGAAAAAAAGGTCACGAAAATCACAGATAAAAAAATGGGAAAAAGGTCATGAAATTTTGTTTTTCAATTAAACAATCAACTGGTATTGTGAACCAGTTTCAGAATTTTAGTGTTTTCATCTGCATCCAGCTTCTGCAGTGTTTTCCAAAGTGGGCAGTGCTTTTTTTTTCCATCTGTAGTTACCATTTTTGTTTCTTTCTAAAAGGAAAAAAACTGTTTTCCTTTAGTGGGATTCGGTAAGCCATGAAACTAGAGGGGAGCAAACGGGATACATCTCCCAAGCGCCGTGCTCAGGGGATTGCCCCAGGTAACTTATTCTCTAGTTTTGACTTACTTACATAGCTGTACCGTACAGTGTATGCACAGAAGATGACGGATGAATGATAGTAACTTTGGGAAATGATAATGATTTTTTATTTCTGCATTCCATGGTCATGAGAAAATATAGGGATGTTCTGTTAAAGAAAAAAGTCAGTATGTGAAAATTTTCAAAGAGATCTTACCTTTACTTATGTTCGTCCAGAAATAGGTAGATTGTTTTTTGGATTGATTCATAGGTCTGAAAAATAAAGCAAAACTCAATAATGTCATGCTGCTCCTTTCCCCCTTCCCTTCCCCTTGATTCGCCTCTGATCAGTGGCTTTCCCAGGATTTTATTTATGGGGTGGGGGCTACGTTCAAATTGCTAACTAAGTTTCAATTGTAAGCTAAATATAAAATCGTAAGCTAAGTGAAGGGTCAGATTTTGAGGGGCTGCAGCCCACTGTTTTTCTCATGCCTGCCTAGGGGGGTGCTCCCACCAGTTGGGGAAACGCTGAGTTATCAAATGGAATTATGTTAGATGATAAGTTAATTTTAACTATCAGTGCCAAAATTGTTTTAAATATTTCATAGATTTTGAGATTTTGGGAAAATTGTGTAAATGTTTGTTCTTGCATCCCTCAAAAACAGCTTAAGACAATAGAATGAAATTTAGTGGCATGATCAGCAACGAATGAAACAATAAGTAGGAATATTTGAAATATTTTAAAACTGTTAAAATTGTAACTTTTCCTTTTTTTGTTGTGTGGGGGGGATCACTTTAAACCATGTGGGGATAATATATTAGTCATTCAACTCAAAAACAGGAAATTTTATCATGAATAATTTGTAGAAAATTTCAGTTGCATTACAAATTTTTAATTGTAATAAATTTTTTCCTACTATTACTATTTAAATTAAAAAAGTTTACAAAATAACCATCTTTTTAATTAATATAAAATTTTCAAAATTTATATGAAATTAAAAATATTTTTACTGCATACAATTTTGAAGCACGAATACAAAAGGTGGATATAGTGCCAAAATCAGCATTTTTGCCTAAACAAACAGGATTTCCAGGCCCCTTAAACACCTCCTTCAATTTGTATAATAATTTTCAATATCTAAATATTTATTACTACTGTCTGTCGATCACAAGAATAGCTCCTGCCAAACAAGTCTGGTTAGTGGCGGTCGCTGTGGCAACTGAACCTGTCCATTTCCAATAGAGGGTTGAGGGTGAGAGGAATTAGCAGAATGAAAGGTAACTTCACCCTTCGTGTCATTTTTCTTCTTGTTTCTACCTTGTCGAAAATGGGGTGAGACTTGTTTCCTTGGCAACAGACTGGCACAGACTTCTTGGAGCTATTTTTGTGGTCGACAGACAATATTTAGTTCTTAAATTTTTGGGTATGGAAAATTTAATATTTGAGCATATATGATAACAGCATTTGTATTACATGGTGAAATATTTATAAATATTGAATTTTTTCTTATGTGTAACCCAATTGCTTATGGTTTGAAGGTCATAAATTTCTGTTGATTGCTTGGAAAAATACAAAGTTTACATTATGTTATTTTTTTTCATTGAGTAGCTTCTCCAACTTTATACTATTATTATATTTTTGCCTAATAATATTTATTAATGGTAATGTTAATTTTAAGTTTAAAAGTATAATTTTCCTTGATTGTATCAGTATTATGTATTTGATATTAGGGATTTGTGGTCAAGAAGAGGTCAAGAAATCAAGCTTATTTTATGTGGTAGATACCTTGAATTATTATTGCTTCCTTATACGCAGTAAAAGGTAGTAATGGCGAAAATTTTCAGTATGCAGATTTTGATGAAAAAATAGATTTTTTAACAATCTCTAAAATTACTTTCAAGAGTTTTTCAGATATCTCAACGTACACATGCATTTATGTTCTTATAAATGCATGGAAATCCATCTTAACCATCTGCAAGTTATTTACAGGGTTATCCAAAAGAGTTTCAATACATTAAGATGTATGGATACCTTCAATTGATTAAAAGTCTATGGTCAATAACTATTTCGGTTATGCTCCAAATCTCGCTAACTATTGCAAGCTTGCCAATTTTTTCCCAAATACCATTATATTTAGCACCATAAATAATCACATATTTGGAATAATTCTAAATCTTTTTACTGTAGAATGCTGAGATTTTGTATTTAGAACTATTGTAACACGTAATTGTGCATATCTCTTTTTTTTAATTGCTATTGACTGGGTAATTTATTTACAGGGTCATCCTAGACTTTCAATACAATGAGGTCTATGCGTATATGCATTAATAGTCTGCAGTGTTGCCAACTCTGCTGAAGAAAAAGTGGCTAGAATCAAAGCGAAAAGTGGTTGGAAATAGTTGAAAATAATTTCAAGCTGAGATAAAAATAAATTACTCATAATTGATTAAAAACAAAATGAAATTTTGTTTTTGCCTCATTTTTGTGGAATGTCTCTCCTAAAAAAGAACGTATTTCGAAGTTTCATTTAACTTCCGTATATCGTCTATGTTTTTAAAATTTTATACTCTGTGTGAACATGTGCATTATAAAAATAATTTAATTAAATAATGCAAATGGGGAAACTACAAATAAGAGCTTATGGAATGATCAATATGATAAACAATAGTTGAAAATGGCTAGAAATTGCGTAAAGCAGAAAGAATATGACTAGAAATAGCCAGAAATTGCTTAAAACAAAGAATATCGCTAAAATAGCTTCTAGTAGCTTTTTCGAAAATTTGTCCCTTGTTTGGTTCTTAAAGTGACCAGATCTAGTGCAAAGTGGCTAAGTTGGCAATCCTGAAAGTCTGTAGTCAATGACTATTTTGGCTATGCCCAAAATCTCACGAACTATTGCAAGCTTGGTGGCTTTTGGCAAAAAATCGCTAAATTAAGTGCCAAAAGCAAACTTTTGAAACTGAATTGAGCTTGGTGATATGCCAAATATTTGGTTAGAAATAGCTAAACTTTTAGTATTGTTGCAGTATTGTATCTCTTTCAAATGAAATAAGTTGATATGAAGTGCACCGTAAATATTTAGGATTTAATAGCTGTATAAGGAAGTCGTGGTGTCCACATCTTTTTTTTCTTTTGTATGGAATGTAGAAAACATTTTCAATTTATTGACAATTGCAAAATTGACACTAGTCTTTAAGGGTAATAAGATAATATGGTAGGGCAAATTAAAGTTAGATGAAATTATTCATTATTCCTAAAGCATTGACTAAGTATTAATGTATAGAATATTGGTCAAAATATGAAAGATTATTTGTTTCAGACATTATCTGGAAAAACTTGCTGCTGAATTCAAATATTTTTGAAGTTTATATATTTTAAGTTTTGTAAAAATTCTTAAAATACATATTAAAAATAAATGTATGCAGAGTATTACTGAAGTCTTCCATGAACTAAGTTGTGCCAAAATATATTTTAAAATAGTTTTAATTTCATATTTCTTTCAAATTTTAAATATATTAAAAATTTTGACTTGAATTCATTTTACTTGTTGCATGAAACAATAAGTTTCCTTAATGTTGATAATGTGATATTTACTGGATTATGAATATCATTCTTTATTCAAACAGAACTGCTTCGACTTAGATACTTGAAGGGGAGTATGGTTGAGAAATTTTTGCAGAATGATTATTACTAATCATTGGTAATCCATCCAAATTATTGTATGGAATAAGATTTAACATACTTTCTCTTTTTAGCGTAACTAATGAACAGACTTGTAAGCTTTTGTATAATTCAACTTGGTTTTGCAGTGAATAAAAAGGAATTTTTCAGTAGTTCTTCAAACAGTATTATAAATAAATTTTATATTAAAATAATGAAAATTAAAATAAAAGCTTGGAGTATATTTATCAAACAGAATCAAGAATAATTTTAATTGTGAAAATTTACTTGCTCATCATGATTGTTGTACATGCATGAGGAAGAAAAAGAATGAATAATGAATGTGCATTCTTTTTTATTATTCCATACAAATTATTGTATGGAATAAGATTTAACATACTTTCTCTTTTTAGCGTAACTAATGAACAGACTTGTAAGCTCTTGTATAATTCAACTTGGTTTTGCAGTGAATAAAAAGGAATTTTTCAGTAGTTCTTCAAACAGTATTATAAATAAATTTTATATTAAAATAATGAAAATTAAAATAAAAGCTTGGAGTATATTTATCAAACAGAATCAAGAATAATTTTAATTGTGAAAATTTACTTGCTCATAATAATTGTTGTACATGCATGAGGAAGAAAAAGAATGAATAATGAATGTGCATTCTTTTTTACAGCGATTTTTATGAATAGTACAATACCCCCTTATTATATCATGCCTCAATATATTGCACTTTTTATAGTCCCCCCCCCCTCCCCCGTAATCGTTCACTTCGTTACTTTTATAAGAAGCATGTTCACAGTGGCCTAGTCACTAAACTTGGTTCTCGTAAGAGCACGGAAAGTGAAGTAGCATTGGCCTGCCCAGTGCTTGGGAGGATGAAAAGCTTCCCTTGCCTGGGCTGCTGTGGAACCGTGTACTCGAATGGGAACTGTTGCATGTAAAATCTGTTAGTGACTCCAATGTCCGCCATCTTCAGATAATACTTCTGGGGTGTGCTGATTTCAGGTGTGTCTCTCATCTAAAATGGGTTAAAAATTAGGAGATAACTTGAGCTAAAGTCATTCTTCTTCCCACTGGAGCTCTTTAAAATAAAATCTGCTTTCTTTCACCCTCCACCATCCTACATGAAGGATCTGGCACTGCTTCGCAGTTGCCAGAGAGCATTTGAAACAAATGAGAAGCATACATTTAAAAAATACAACTCCAATTGTATAAAAGAGAGACAATTAATTTTTGCTCACTGTTCTTTGCTGAAAAACAGTTTTTGAAAGAAAAATCACATCCGAATGATTTCGAATAATTTCTTCAGCAGTAAATGTACAGAAATTTAAAAGATAAAACTTCTGTTTGATATCCTTTTTCTACAGTACTTATTTTATTATAGTTTAAGTGCATGTGTTCCTAAAAGTAAAATTTCATCATATCATGCTTCACGGCGATTTGGAACAACATACAGCATTCCATTAATTTTTATTTATTTTGGGTTGCCAATTAATGTAGTTTTAATAATTGTCTTCAAATTCCTTAACTGGTGCATTTATCGCTAAATTGCTCACTTTAGGACTTTAAAAGGTTAAAAAATACACAAATAAAATTCTTCGTTAGCAGTTTTCGGTGGCAGCCATCGCCGTTTCTTGCTTGCACTGATCTTTTCCTCAACGTCTCGTCCCATCCCAGATCGATCTGTGTGTAATTGATATTTTTATAGTCGGCTAGTTTTTTGATTTCATTAAAATTAATTTCAATGGGTTGTTCTTGGGCTATTTTAGAGAGAGCTGTGCTGGGTTTATTTAATTTAATATCGTTAAAGTGTTCCTTTTTTCTTTCTTTAATTTTCCTTTTAGTCATTCCTATATAGCACTCAGATTTATTTGAATTATTAAAGGTAAAATTTATTTTATAGATTCCAACGCTTTCATTTTTTATCTATAGGGTCTTTATCACTGTGTATTCATTTGAAGATATTTTGATTAGGCTTTATAGGAATTTTGATATTTTTCTTGGTGACCTCATTGGTTATTTTTACAGCTGCTCCCCTGCGGTATGGTATAGCTTTAGTAAACAGCAGTTTCTCTTGATGGCTTCTAAAACGCTGTTTACTAAAGCGTAGACAAAATAGTGTAGACAAAAATGCGTAGACAAAATTCTTGTACTGAGCGAAATAGCACCCAATGCTAATAATGGCAAAGAAGCTGAGAATAATATTCATGCTGATGCGACTGAGCCAACACTAGTGCCAAGTTCATCTGACACAATAGAAATTGTATGAACTTTTATATAGAAACATGAAAACACATAAAAAGACAAGAAAAATACTGTAAATCTTAAAAATTTTTTGTTTAATTAAGAAATGGAAAAGACAGTGTAAAAACTGTGTAAAAACTGAATTTTTAAAAATAAGTATCACTTAATTTTCTGCACACAACTTCAATTTGTTTCTTATTTCTTTTACAGTTTGGTAACAAATTTAGTATTTTTAGTATACTGTATACATAAACATTGTTTTTTTTTGTATTTTGACTTTAACCTGCATTCGTCATTTTCTGCATGCGTCCTCTTTTACCACGCACCAACTTGATCGAGGTTCTACTCTATTTATTTATAGAAACACAAAATCTTTAGTAAATTTGTAAAAGTTTGAGAAAATTTTCACAGGTTTAGTACTTCTGATTGTTTTCTTTGTGTTGTTAATGATATGGTTCACTCTCAAAAAAATGTTATAAAAATATTTCTTGTTTTCAATGAAATCATTGTCAATTGATTTTCATCATCTAGTTTAAAAATGAAATAGTATTCACTGACATTTTGATGGATTTTGCTGTATTAATATTTGATCTTTTCTTTTTCCCTGCTTTGCACCCTTTTTTTTGACTTTTGAAATGCATCTTGTTAAACTTGCTTTAACTTAATGATTTTTGAAATTAACATTTTTTCTTCTTCAATACAGGAATTTAAACACAACGTTAAGGATTTGCTTCGAAATCTTGGGAAAAAATCTTTTGTAAAGCAGGGTCCTGATGAAAAAGAGTTGCAAAAAATGTAAGATTTTTAAACTTCTTATAACATTTTTGCTGTGTTGTAGGTTTTTTTTTTTTTTTTTTTTTTTTTGCTGTTAATTATTCTATTTAGGCAGGCTTGTCTTCTCTAAATATTATGCTGTGAAATTAAAGAAATATAGGCTACTATCATAAAAATAATTTCATGCTCTAAAATTTAAAATTTTACTTATAAATAGGTTATTTAAAATGCTTTTAATGAATCTTTGTACTTTTGAATTTAAGTCAATATTTTACTGTATATTATTTTCATCAAAATGTGTAATTTACAGTTTATTTTTATTTATTTTGTTAGGAACACTGGATTAGATCATAAGTCAGATATGTTGGTTTTAGCATTCTGAGAGTTCAGATCACAAAATTTTGTTTTATATGTGAATAAATTATTTGTTTAGCAGTGTTCATGTAAAAACTTTTTGTCGGTTGGGTGGCATTTTGAAACAATTTTAAGAAAATTTGAATTTAAAAAAAAAGCATTACGAATATTTATTTTTAATTGGCTAGTTTATCGGGTAAAAAAAAAGCCTTGGGGGCATGTTTAGTTATTTGGTCTATGTTCCTTAGCATGAAATTTCTAGCACTTTTCTTAAAATTTGTGTTTCTGTGAAACTTTAAAAATTGCATTTCTCCTGTTTTTAAGTTTTTCCACTTATTTCTGCTTCTTTTCTATATAACTCCCCAATTTAGTTTGTTTTATGGTGCAGTATCTGTAGGAAAACAAATAAAATGTGATCTAAATCTTAATTGATAAAAAAAAAAATATAAATAAATAAAATTCAGAATTTTTATACCCTGCTTTAACCAATGCTTTGCATCACATTTAACCCGAAAAATTTCATCATTGCAGAATAGATACAATGTGTAGAAAATTATCAGTTTCAGACAAGAAATACTTTGAAATTTTGCATTAATTACAAAAATCCATCTCATATCCATGACTCCAAAACTTTGTATCCTCATATCTATAAAAAAGCATATATATGAGTTTTTGTTAATCTAGAATTTTAATAATCTGGTATATTACCAGTTATATTTGAAGTATATTAGTTAAAATTTTTAGAGAAGAAAGCAAGTTAAATATTGAATTCTGTATATATCTGTTTTAAATATTAAATTCTGTACTTATTTAAAAAAAAAATCATTCTTTTAAAAATATTTGCAGATTCTTAGACAAAAGAACAGCTGTCCATGAATCTTTGTGCGGTAAGTTATATTAAAATTTTGCTTTTAGTGTGCTCAAGAATTTCATTCATTCTTGCATAATTAAGACTATGGGTGTATTAAATGAAACTGAATATCTTCTCAATCATTAAAAAATGTATTTAAGTAACTACCTTCAAAGGATTTATATATGTATTTAGCAAATGGATGTATAACTAATAATGGCATATTGAGTAGAATTTGTTAGTCTGTAAGGATACATACAAGGTCTAGATTATGACTTCATAATTAGGAAAGATCAGTTAAGAAAAATTAATTTTTTTCTTTCCCCACCCCCTCCCCCTTTTCTCCTTGATGAGTTTGCACTTTCTGATTAGGCATTCGTCACTGCAACAGCTTGAGGTGGTGGTCATTCTATTGTGGGAGCACATAGAGGGAGGCTATCATCATCCCCTATGAAGCGATGGACAAGTAAACTCCCTACCCCAAACTAGGAATGGAACCTTGGCCCTGGACGTGATAATGATTCTTTAGCTACTACACCATCCAGGTGGTTAAATTAATAAATCTTAAGTCCACAGGGTGGCGACAGATCATGGAAATCAGGAAAATCATGGAAAAATCAGGGTACTTTGTCCATCTGGAAAAATCATGGCAATGTCAGGGAATTTCAGGGAATTTTTCGTTGTAGATCAGCATCTGACTTGCAGATTATTCAATATTCAACTGATGCAGATACTTTACAAATTCAAGATTTAAGTGATGTAGGCACTATGAATCCAAAATCACAGGTATTCGGACTCATACCAAGATATGGATCATACAAGAAACCAGACATACGATTCATATAGACATGTGAATTAATCAGGCATCTTGAATACAAGTACAATGCACTCATTTTGGCTCAAAACTTCTGCATTTTGGGCGATTCAGTTATGAATCATATTGAAAAGTAATGATTCGTTACCACTAGTGGTCGATTGGTGATTGCCTTTTTTATCAACATGGTGGAATTTCGTGGCATGGTGACCCTTGTATCCTTATTCCACTCTGAAGTTCTCTACTGTTACAATTTTGATCGTTAAAGGATGTGCGACGATCAGGGAAAAATCGGGGAACTTTATTTCTGAATTTCTGTAGCCACCCTGGTCCACAATTCAAACATAGAATAAATGAAATCTTAATTCGTATGAGAAAAGCCAAAATATAATTTTTGTTTCATGATGTTGGACCAACTAAGTTAACTTCTTTAATATGCTTATAATAAAAATGACATGTGCTTGTTTGTGACACATACTTAAAAAATACCACCAGATATTATTGTTTTTATAACAATACTCTTTGATAGAAAAAGCTATTGGGACCTCTATTTGTCAATTCTGGCCCATTAAATTCTTCTTCAATTTTCTATTTTAGTTGGGCTTCTGGGCCAACATTGGTTTTAGTTGTACCCTATTACTAAGATATCCCTGCAGCAGTAGAAAAACAAAATTGATGGTTTTTGTTAATTTTTTTAAAAATGTGTTTTGCTTTTAACTAAAATTGTAACAAAAAAGATTTTTGATAATGCTAATGATAGATTAGCTTTAAGCTCTAATTAAAATGTAATTTTTATCTAAACAGTAGCTTTTTTGTGTTCTTACAATATCTTTAATGAAAAAAGGAGGCCAAGATAAGTGCATTAAAGTGAGGGAAATTCAGTATTAAGTTGTAAGTTAAAGTTGTGGATGGCATGTTTGTTTCAGCATGCTTGATTATCTGTAAAACATTGGAGATGTACCAATAAAATGACAGATTTTCATTTGTGATGAACATAACTGATGAGGAAATAATATTAAGTTATTGTAGAAGTATAAATATTTTTGTGAAATCTATTGCTAATTGTTCAATAACAATTAAATTTATCTAAATCTATAACCTGCTTAACTTTAATAATTGATTTGTAACAGGTGTCTTTTCTATATGAACTACCTTGTATAAATGGGAAACCTTTTACTCCCCCCCACCCCTGAAAAGTCCACCTTCCAAGGCATCCTTCCCTTAGGCAGATAGCTCTTATATGGCTTTGCTTTCATCACAAATGCTAACCTAAAAGTGAAAACAGATCTTCTAATTAAAAGTTAAATAAACTTGTGTGCTTGATTTATAAAAAATTGTTTTAAATATTATAAAGAAATTGGAGATATGAATTGAAATGATAGTTTTTTTTTTTAAATTAATGTGGATTTTATTTTGTCTTACTCAATTAACATTATTTATATTTAATATTTCTATTTTTTGTCTTTTAGATAATGTTGATACTCGAAGTGCACTTGAAAATTTACAAGAATTGATTCGTCACTCAAATAAATACATCTTAAAAAATAAGAATGAGCAGCTTAATCAGCATCTGTTAGAAGATATTTTGTCTTATGTTTTGAAAATATTAAGGGTAAATTATCTTAAAGACATTATAAAGTTTTTAAATAGATAGTCTATTTTAATATCTCAGTGCTTGTATTGTTATTTTCCTATAATACAATAATAATATCAGATATTGCTGTTGTAAAATCCAAAAGCTGCAATCTATGTATATATAAATACACAAAGCAAAACCTTTGTGTCCCTTTTGCAGTGCAATGCGCGAACAGATGACAGTGAAATTCTGCACAGTTAAAGCTCGAATGGAGGTGGTTGTGCGAATGTTAAAATTTTTGTGCTAATACACCATAAAAAAAAATAGAAAAGTAATTTGGCACACGTATTTTGTGCCAAGTCGGGTGATGATTACATTGTTGTGTCAATTCTGAAACAGCAACACTTAGTTTCAGCAGTACTGTAGGGTTATAGTATTACAACAAAATTTGCAAAAAGTGGAATTTTCCTCCAGTTTGGTGATACGCCAATGACTAAAATGTGCTTTAGGAATGTGCTTGGAGACTCTTTTTAGACGACAATAAAGGTGCGTTCAGACTATGTTCTTATTGTCGTTAAGAGTTCTTATTGTAGCTATCGGTCTTAGTTATGACGTCAGTTAGCGACGATAAAACCACTTTTCTGGGATTTAAGTTCTTTCCAAATCCGTGCCTAACGTCTCTATAATTCCCCCTCTTCTTTTGTTAATAAGTTTTCAAGGTGGGGAAAGGATCATCAATCATTCTTCCCGAATGCACCGTACTCAATCCTTTTTCGTTTCACCAGCCGATGCGGATACGTCATTACAAAACTTTAAAGTCCAGAGTGTGAACGCTCTGTTTCTTTGTGATTACGATTTTTGCAAAATTAGCTACAAGAAGAACGATAAAAAACGCTAGTCTGAACACACCTTAAGTGTGCGAAGTGTTTAAATTCCATGTTTAAAAGCTGTAGAAAAACCTTGGAGGAGAGAATAATATTTACTATTCATTCCGGGCAGGTCGGAATCCAAGAGACTCTACACAGAAACACGCCAATTCGACAATTTCTTCATAATTTTCCGCTAGGCAGTATGCTAAAGCAAATTTTCTCCAAAAATATTACTGAAGAAATACCTCAGCAATTAAGAGGGAATGAAAATATTATTAATGAAGTGTATGGAAATATTTCCGAAAACGTACTCTCAGATAACATATTGAAGTCAGTTATAATAGAAACTAAAAATGATGATTGAACTTTTATTAATGTTGGTTTAATCGAATATCTGATGAATAGAGAACATATCACTGTAGCTACGATAAAATAATTTTCTATGATGGCAACGGAATCAATAACTATCCAACAGAATTTTTTAATTCTTTGACTGTGAGTGGTTTGGTTCTTCTTTTTTTACTTTCTGAACATGTACCATGTAAGGAAAGTATTGTAATCATGAAAAAATTCGACTTCGAGATTTTGGTGTATTTACACATTCTGAGGCCTTCGGAATTCATTTATTTTATTTTTACGAGATGTATGTGTGTATGTGAGTGAACACGAAAGCTCCTAAACGGTACATTCGATTGAGCTCAATTTGGGTATATATGTTATAAACCACCGTCGCAAGACCAGTATTGATTTTGGTGTGTATAGGACTTATAGTATTTTTACAGGGCTACAACAAAGATTTTTTACATTATGGCATATGGGGAGAAATTCTTGAAAGTGCGCTAGCATTTAAACAGCACATTCGATTGAGCTTCAATTTAGTATATATGTTTGAATTATTCATCAATAAAAATTTATTTAAATGATTGGTAATGATCTTAATAAGAAGTGTTCGGAAAGTCGAGTGGTCCAGTTTTTTTTTTCAGTTAGTGGGGAGCAAGTGGAAAATTGTCAAATAATTGTGATCTGTGCCAAATTTTTACAAACCCAAAGCGATTTAAAGTACATAGTTGTTTATCCCTTTCCATATTTTGGAAATTTAATTTAATTTCGTATTTTTATTCAATTCCACACGTTTTCAGAAAGTCCCCATTATGATGTAACCAATAAGCATACAAATTTCTTTTTAGTATATTGATATTTTTGCATGTATTGAATTCTGTATCTAAATCTATTTTGTATACAGATTAAAATTTCTGCCTTTTTTGGGGAAAAAGACAGTGTTTTTAAGTAGTCTTTAAACGTTTCCCAGAAAAACAGTGTGCGGGATTTGCACCTGGCTAACAGAAAAATACCATAGTTTGCCATTACATAAGTTAGTAAATTGCATCGTTATACTAATAAGAAACTTAAATACCAAGGAAGTATTAGTCAGTGGAACAGGAATGCGCATCAAGCTTATACATCCTAATGCTATTGATTGCAAAGTTTGAACTGGAACCGCAGGCAATAAAAGAATTTTAATTCCACTTATGGTAAAATAGTACCAGAATATTTCATATCTTTTCAAAAAACTCAATTTCCAAATATATCTGCATCAGTGGTATGCCTCAGCAAGTAGAATGAATCATTAGACTTTTTAAGATTTTATAACTCCAAACATAATGGGCCTTTAACCGAGGACAGGTCCAGGCTCAATTTTCGGAGGGGGCTACTAGACTTTTCAGATTAGCTTAAATTGTTCAAAATGCAAACTGAATGTGTGAAATCCAAGGTCGGTAGAGGGAGATGACCCTATGACCCATTTGCTGGAGCTGCCTTTGCATTTAGCAAAATATCGAGTTTTTACAAAAACATAGTCTTCATAGAAAAGTGTGGTAGTTGTAAAGTGATTGGCATACTGGCAACATATGTATATCATTTGGATATTTATTTCCACAACATTTTCCCATTTTTCCTTATATGATTTACATCTTTCATTCAAAGTATGCCTCAAGCAGCACAATTCTCTGATTGCATGGTAAACTCATTTCATTATGAAGAGCAAAATAACATGGGACAAAAGAACCAAATGATAGGATTGATGCAATGATAAGCAGACGATAATTTATTTAAATATATATATAGGCAGTGAATTTATTAAGTTTTAGTAGGACAACTTTTAGGACACACTGTACATATATCAATACCTCATGTATTCAATATATTCATTTTTTTTTTATAGATATTTGGAGCCAATTTTGATGATGAAAAATCTGGTAGTGAGAATGATGTAGAAGTATGTTCTTCCTTTGTCTTGCTCTTTACCCAATCATTATTTTTTAAATTAATGAATGCATAGTTTCTGATCTGTTGTAATGGAAAAATATCAGTATTTTAAATACTGTTCTAATCACATTTCATGGATAGTTAGATCACCATTGTATTACATGCAGCCTTCGAGCGCTTACATTGCCATCTGTAATGGATTACTAGAAATGATATGGATTACAACTGCGCTAACAATTTCCAAAAGGATTATGACTAGTAAATGTTAATTTAGTAAAATAACGACAACCTTGATGTTAAAGAAATCAAACATCAAAAGAATTTGATGATAATGCAATTTTATCATAGCATTTTGTAAAATTTGGAAAATATTATTTTAATCATCAATTACAGTTGACTGTAATCAGCACAAAATCTGATTACATGCAAGAATGTCAGTTTTCTAATAAATTAGCAAATTTATGATTTATAACTTAATTTTAAGTAAAAGTGCTTACTTTAAACTTTTTTAGTAGTTGGATTTTATGTGAAATTTATTTGATTTTGTTCTAATTAAACCATTTTCAGTTCTTTCTTGCGATCTCAAAATTTTAGTTTTGACTCCCCACGTGCTTTCAGAAAAATTATGTTGATTTTCGTTTTGTTAACTTTGCTTCCATCTGGGCTCTTGCCTGTAAAATTAT
Organism: Cheiracanthium punctorium; assembly: GCA_038373885.1. NCBI lineage: Eukaryota > Metazoa > Arthropoda > Arachnida > Araneae > Cheiracanthiidae > Cheiracanthium > Cheiracanthium punctorium. The sequence goes on along the minus strand of JAWZYV010019114.1, from coordinate 318,535 downwards.
TTCCAAATTATTCATTTAGCAATGTTTAAGAGCTAAATCATGTAATTTGTAGAGATGTAACGAATAGTGATTTGGCCGAATACCAAATATTCGGCTTGTGATTTAGGCCAAATACCGAATATTTGGTGGCAAATATTAAATATTTTAAAATTTCATTTTAATTTTAAATAAAATATCACTTTTCAAATTAAATACTAAATAAATGCTAATTAAAATTCATTTTATATTATTTGTAGGCACTTAAAAACACATACATCAGTACATTATCTGTAAAACTAAAAAATCTTGGTTATGAAAAAACACATGCAAAAAAATATTCCCCCCCCCCCTTTTTTTTTTCTGAAATCATTAAGTTGAATATGTAGCAATTTTTGGCCAACTGAATATTCAGCCTACCGAATATTCGACAAAACAGCCGAATACTGAATAGTGACTAAATATTCATTACATCCCTAGTAATTTTTTGCATTACATTGAAAATTGTTGGTGTGCAGCTATGATTTTGTATTTGCTTTTTCATTTGCCTTGTATAAGACATACCATATGTCAAACTTAATTCATTTTCAAGGTATGGAATTGCTGTAAGTTTGTCACTTCCCTTTATTTATTGTGAAAATATATGTTGCAATGAAAATGTAAGTCTAATTTTGTACACAAATTTAATGAATTTGTAAATATTTCATTAGAATTATGCATTAAGTGGCTGCAGAAAAAGTATTTTATGTGCTGTTTAACTTCCACAATGTATGTCTGGGCAATTAAATTATACAATCAATCATTTGCTCACTTTCCTGTCTTCAATGAGCTGAAATTTTGCATACTAATGTATCTTAGCTATCAACAATGAATCAGTTATAAAATGTTTAATGTTACAATTTTAAATTTGACAAACAAAAATACATTGCATAAAACATAGGTATGGTTATATGTTATGCATTTGTTGTCACCTTACATGAATATTGCCTATAAATTCAAAATTATTATTATTACACTGCTGGCCATCGTAAATGCAACACCCTGAAGGAAGCATGCAAATAATATGAAATTTACAACATGCATTAGCTGAGGTGAGATATGCAAATGATTAGAATTTCAGCGCAGGCGCACATCAAGCGCGCCTGTGGCGCCACCTCAAAGCGCTATTTAAGGCTTGGAGATTTCGACGGTTTCAAGTACAGCAATTGTGTTTTTCTTGCTTTTTTTTCAAAAAAACGATAAATTATGCCTCGTAGGAAACAACGATCATCTTTTGATCAAGTATCCGAGTTTGACAGAGGAAGGATAGTGGCATACCGAGATTGTGGGTTATCTTTCAGGGAAATCGGTCGTCGTATTGGACGAAACCAAACAACTGTGATGCGGATATGTGATCGTTGGGTGCAGGAGGGTACGACGGACAGACGTGATCGACCGCATCGACCTCAGTGCACCACGTCACGTGATGACAGGCAGATTGTACGCATGGCAGTGACGGACCGCTCAGTCACATCACGAACCATATCACAGCAGATTCAGTCTGTAACGCATCATCCAGTGTCTGCGCGTACCATTCGACGTCGTTTACAGCAGAATGGTCTGTCCGCAAGACGTCCGTTGCTTTGTCTACCTCTGACGCGGAACCACAGACGTCTCCGCCGCCAATGGTGCGATGAAAGAAGGATGTGGACGACAGAATGGAATGAAATTCTCTTTACTGACGAGTCACGCTTCTGTATGCAACACCACGACGGTCGGATTCGAGTCTGGAGACACCGTGGAGAGAGGATGCTGAACAGCTGCATTATGCACCGTCACACTGGTCCTGCACCGGGTATTATGGTATGGGGCGGTATCGGATATCTCTCTCGCACTCCTCTAGTACGCATTGCCGGTACTTTAACCAGCCAGCGCTACATCTCCGAGGTGTTGGAGCCAGTTGTCCTTTCTTACCTTCAGGGCTTGCCAACAGCCATATTTCAGCAGGATAATGCACGGCCACACGTGGCACGCATTGTCCAAGGGTTCTTCGTCAATCACCAGATTGAATTGCTTCCCTGGCCGGCGCGCTCTCCGGATCTTTCGCCGATAGAAAACATGTGGTCCATGGTTGCTCAACGACTGACCCAGAGTTCATCCCCAGCTGTCACACCAGATCAACTTTGGCAACGTGTGGAAGCTGCTTGGTCAGCTGTACCCCAAGAACACATTCAAAGTCTCTTTGAATCAATGCCGAGGCGTGTGGCAGCTGTGATCTCCAACAACGGCGGCTACTCTGGGTACTGATTTTGGCAGGAACCACGCTTCATAGAATGCTGTAAATTTAATCATTTGTTACTTGGTCAACATGTTATCTACACAATAAATTTTGTTGTGATATCTCTTGTTTTTCTTGGTGTTGCAATTTGGGTGGCCAGCAGTGTATTATTATTATTTTTTTTTTTTTTTTTGCTTTGAAATGGTAGAAAATTAGCAATTGCTCTAACAGAATTATTTTGGCCCCTTCAAAAAAGTAAAACAGTAGAAAAATGGATGCAGTGTTTTAAATTAGGGTTCTGATGTTTTATATGTTGAGTCCCATGTAGTCTGCTGATTAAAATTCCTCTCATTGATACTTAAGGCCAAATCACATTTCTGCTTCAATATTTTTACTTCCTTGCGCGGAGTATAAGGAAGTAATGTGATCCTGAAAAATTTGGAGGGCCAGATTTTGACTATCTCTAAATTGAAGAATTTTTTCGTTGCATCTCATCGTCCGCTAGCATGCACTTTCATATAAATGCGTCTGCAACCCATTTTGACCGACCGCAAATCTATTTTGACTGTTTTTTCCATGGCGTCTGTACGTACGTATGTATGTAACTCACGTATCTCAAAAACTATTGGTCATGGAATGTTAAAACTTTATATTTAGGATTGTTGTAACATGTAGTTGTGCACCCAGGAGAATTATATCCTGTGTTCTGCAACATAACTTCAAACTGTTGCAAATGTTCTGCAGGCATTTTGTCCAAGTCAGACAGACCACGATAAAATGCAAAAAAGGTATAAAAGTTGTGCAAAAAGGGAAGAGAGAAGGCATGGCATAAAGGGCATATTGCTTCAATTACTCTGCAGGACATATCATTTTATATCTTCTTTCTTTTAAAAGATGAAATGTTCTGCAAAGACTGTGATTGTTCTGTGATGTATGTCACACTTTTACCTACTTTCTGCTTTTGGGGTTGTGCAGCTCCCCTTTTGGTCCCAAATGGCTGGATAGTTTATCTACAGGACCGCCTAAAAGCTTTGAAATACAGTCAACTCCGGTTATAGTGAACCTCTGGGGACCATCAAATTTCGTCCACTATATCCAAAGTTCACTAAAACTGAAGTGTCCTCATGGTGAACAAAGATACTGTTTGTGAATCGGGAGTAATGGTTTGCGTCCAACTTAGCCGAAAGTTCACTATACTTGTAGTTGACTGTACATTATGCTCTATGGGCCGAAATTCATTAAACTCGCGTATTTAAAAAACTATTAAACGTAGAATGTTGAAACTTGGAACCAAAAATCAACATGCACAACTAGATGTTACAGCACTCATTATTTATGGAATTTCAACATTCTAGGACTAATAGTTTCTGAGATTTGAGAGTTAAATACATACACACGTACACCAAAAGTTATATTTAGGATTGTTGTAACATCTAGTTGTGCACTTTCTCTTTCGGTCCCATTCGACTGGATAGTTTATCTACAGGGTCGTCCAAAAGATTTTAAATACATTACGCTCTATGGGCAGAAATTCATTAAAGCTTATTTTAGAGGTATTAGGCTATTTCAAACGACTCAGAAGGGATATATGCTGTTAAGGGTTACAAAATGAATTTCTTCATAAAAAAAGAAATGTCTTTATCGTTTATAGCTCTGCTATAGAAGGACTCAAAAGATTTCCAATACATTACAGTCAATGGCAATTTCAGGGACATTCATCCATTTCAAGCACAATACCGTCCTATCATATAGTTAGGTAATGGTCCGACCACGGTCATGTGCCTCCCTTCAGAATTATGCTTAAAGTTGCCAAGCTTGGTGACTTTTGGTGTACGTGTGTATGTATTTAACTCTCAAATCTCAGAAACTATTAGTCCTAGAATGTTGAAATTCCATAAATAATGATTGCTGTAACATCTAGTTGTGCATATTGATTTTTGGTTCCTATCTACTGGAGAGTTTATTTACAGGACCACCCAGAAGAATTTCAGTACATTAATGTCTGTGGACATATTCAGTATATTACATCTGTAGACATTGTTTGGTCCATGCCCAAAATCTCGCCATTTGTCATCGACCTTGGCGAGTTTTGCCAAAATATTGCTAAATTTGGCACCAAAAATTTTTTTTTGTATTTTGCATAACTCTAAAACTTTTAACCGTAGAATGTTGAAATTTTGTATTTAGAACTATTGTAACATCTAACTGTGTATCTTTTTTTGATTACAATCGACTGGGTAATTTATTTACAGGGTCAGCCAAATGACTTTAAATGCATTAAGGTGTAAGGATACATTCAATTCATTGAAAGTCTGTGGTCAATGACTACTTTGGCTATCCCCAAAATCTCGCAAACTATCTTGCTAGTTTGTCGGCTTTTGGTGAAATATCGCCAAATTGTCAGAAACAAATTTTTCAAATTGAACCCAGCTTTGCAATATCAGAAATAATTGGCTAGAAATCACTAAACCGTACTATATTACTGTAGTATTTTATTGCTTTCAAACAAAAACTTAGATGAAATGCGATGAAAATATTTTTGATTTAATAGACATGCAAGGAAGTCATGTGTTGTCCACATCAGATTTTTTAAATTTTGAGAAAAGCCAGTAACGTTTTGTTCACATCATTAGAACTTTTTCGTACAGGTTTTTAAGTTCTTTTAACAATGAACTTATTGATCCTACATACATTTTTTACCCTGATATTCTTAAAATTGTACTAGCAAAATAAATAAAATAGTTGTAAAAGTAAATATTCTTTATATTTGCTAATTTTTTGAAAATGCATCCTCAATCTTCATTTTATTGTGCAGAATTTTGAAAATAAACTCATGCCGTATTTGAAAGTCCTTGCTGATTTCAGAGAAGATGTGAGAGTATTAGCCAGAGAATTAAAAGGTAACATACAAATGCAATTCTAGATTTCTTCTTGTGAGCTGTGATATGAATTAATTTTCTAATAACTTGCTTTCATTTAAATATTTAAGAAATGTAAATAATGATAAACATTTTTTATATTTTACATGTCCCATATTATTATCTTGTACTTTATCTACATTTCAAATATTGTTTAGCATTTAGAAGATCCTTGAAAAATTTTGCTTGCTTGGAATTTTGAGGGAATAAGTCATCTTTACTCTACATATTTGAAAATTTTCAGCATTTAGTCACTTTGAAGTCAGACTATCTGATATTTATTCAAACCAAAACTATATATTATTTTATATTCATTGTCTTTTGTAAAGTGATTTAAAATATTATAAAATTTTAATCTAGGCTTATTTTATATCCACTATGTATTTCAGTAGTAACTGCACAACCAGATAGCATTAACTAACTTTTAATCAAAGAGTTTAAGTCCTGTAATTTTTCCTATTTCATCCAAATAAATTGATAGTTTTGATTCTAAATGTTCTCTTAAGAGAAGGTGTTAGGGAAGGGGGGGACACATGGATGCATTTGCAATTAACCTGTTCGCAACCAGGGTCCCATATTTGCTCTGCAATGATTGTACTCTTATCAGCCCAGCACCGCGTATGCATAGTTTAAAAATGGCAGATCTTTTTGAATTTTTCATACTACTAGATGGTGCTAAATGATAATAGTTTTCATAACTTGAAAATTTTGAGTCATCATATTGAAATGCTGATTTTTCATAATATTTTTTGTAAAATTTTACTTAGGGCTGCCATCGGCCCACAGATTTTTAGCAGTTCAGTTTTGGAGCATTTGGTCCAGTGATTGCACTTTATTCTCCTCGCGCTGGTCCTCAACGGGTTAAACTGTTTCAGTGCAGAAATTGGATCATCTGAATTGCAAAATTTCGATCAATAAAGCATACTTTCTGAGAAACTAAATACAGTAAAATCTTGCTATAACGATATTCTATACAATGATAAACTGCTCTATAACAATAAAATTTTATGGTCCCACAGAATTTCCATACTATATAATCGCTCCTCGATATAACAATATGTCCCTCTAGAATAATTTTATTTTGTCCTTAAAGTATCGTTGTATCAAGGTTTTACTGCATTAATAATATATAGCAGTACATTATAAATTTTAAACCGAAGATAAAACAAAATGTGAAAATAATTTTCCAAGAAATAAAGTCCGTCAACTTGGTAAAATAATGCCCTTTGACCTATTCTTATCTATTGCTCAATTTGGCATTTAAAGTACCTTCAATAAATATTTAGCACTTGACCATGTAATTAGTCATGCCTGATGACTTTTTGTTGTCTTGCTGACTGTAAATTTATAAATAACTTTAACACACTTTAATGCACTTAATTTAGCATATATTCTACCATCCTTTAAAAGCTATTTTTTTATGTGAAAAGTGTTTCAAAATGTAATTTTGAAGACCATAAAACCATTAATTGTACCCTTAATTAATAACACAGCTATTTCGGTCGGGGGTTTATCGGGTGAAAATCGGCATGAACAGAACGAAACGGCCGAACTGCACTGGTTTTCTGCCAGTTACCTTGGTAGCGAGTCGTGCTTTATCCGGTCAAGTAATCTTTGGAAATGAGGTAAAAATTTGACATAGTTGGCTTTTAGGGCGAAGTGAAAGCCAGTCAAAGATGACTCAAATTTCTGTAGAGGTGTTCAATCAAAACAATTTTTAATACACTTACAGAATTTTAATAAAAAATAATGATCAGTCCAACTCTTGGAACCAAGGAAACACCTAATGATGATGACAACGATATGCATCCGAACTGGGTATGTGTCAGAAGAGTAGATTTGCTGAACGCTATAGACATTTTACGTACAGTATTTGAGGAGAACAACATAAATGATGAACAACTTTTAGCATTGAGTGAAATTCATTTTTCGCTACATGACACATGCCCTAAAACGGTACTTAATTTCGGATTTTTTAAAAAATATATAAATGTATGTATGCATTTTTTTACTCATCTTTTCTTTACTCTTAAATAAATATGTGCATTAAACTGTTGACTAATACAGTTCATATATTTTGATTTAATTTATTTAATAACTTTTTTTCACAATTTTTTATTATATTTATGTTATTTGTCTTAAAAGAATACTGTTTTAACAGAAAAATATTTTTTTGCATGGGCTTATTGTGGGCATTAGAGACTTAAGAATACACCTGTATTTTTGTTGACAATGTTTCCATTTCATTTTATTTATTTTTTTCCAAAGGAGAAATACCTAATCTCTTTATAAATTTTGTAGCCACCTGATTAGAGATGTGTTTTGACAATAAGAGTATTGACTTTTCTCTACTTATTATAAAAGGTGTATGTGTCAGTGACGTTACGGACTTACTGCTACATATAGATATACCAAATTTGCTAGAAAGAAAGTTCTAAACAAGAAGTTATGCACCTCAAAGCTATTTTTTCAAAATTCATATTAGAATTTTTTTATAACGGTTATGCAATTTTTTGCATTTTTCTTACCTAATGTATAATAATGACGGTAATTACACTTGCAGTGACTTGTAGTGAAGATCACCAGATAGAGAAGAAAATTTTCTTTTAAAAACAGTCTTTTCTGAATATGCAACATAACTTGCATATTTTGAAGAATTTTTTAACTAAAGATTATTTTTGAAAAAAATTTCATAGAATAATTCTAAAAACTCTTGCATCTTGAATTCTGTCCATCATAACTTTTTGATATTTTACCTTCTTTTAAAAGAAAAATGAAAAAATTGGATAAATTAGGTGATTTTTTCTGAATTTTAATGTAATGCTATGTTTAGAATTCAATAGCAGCTGCGTGAATATAGAATTATTGAAGTTAGTCATGCTACTAGTTTTTATTTAATGTTGTCACCAAAAGCAATGAATAACTTTAAGAAGAACTCCTTTTTTTTTCGACCATGGATTATTCAGCAGTATTTTCGACACAGTTTTTAAGCAGAGCATCAGATTTTTGCATCACAAATGAGATCTACTTCTGTAATGTCCAATGGTTTAAAATACATTAGAAAAAGAAATTAATTTCAATATATTTTTAAACAAACATATTTTGAAAAACTTCCTCATTCTCTAAATGCATAAGTCACACCATGATGTTAATGCAATTTATTCCCGCTCTTTTTTACAAACTGTGATTTGATTAAAAAATACTATACAAGTAAACTGAAGTAAGAAATTCACAATTATTATCATAAGTGGTATTTTTAGTCTGTTGCTTGGATTTAAAAATTGAAATGCTTTAATGCAGCTGAAAATGTTCATTTTAAATGATGCAAAATCAGTTTAAAGAGAGATATATTAAAAATGTTCTATTTACTTTTGCATTTAATTATGCATGTTCCCTAACATATACATATTGTGAGAATATTTTTATTTTAACTTAGAAGTACGCTTTTCCATAATAGACCTCTGTAAAGAATTTTTTTTTCAATGTCGTAAGTTTCAATATTACTCTGAAAAACTGTGCAAAAATATCTAGATGAACTGACTCATCTCCTTGGGGTATCTTTTATGGCAGTAAGAACATGTCATAAATTTAAAAATGCATGAAATTCATAAACTCTAACACAATTTAATGTCCTTTTTTCAGTTTAAGCAATTCTAAAGAGCTCCCCGAGATTACAATTTGCTGTATTTCATGAGATTGAACTATAGAGGATTTAAATATTTAAATTGGTACCACTTGGATATTTTCCACCATGGGAGATGAAATATTTTTTTGGTACTAAATATGTCAATCCGACAAGAAATATGCATAAAAATATAGTTGTTTAAATGGCAACCGTAATGGAAAATGATTACCGTTTATGCCAGTTGTTCCCAACCGGTGAGGTGCACCCCCCCCCCCCCTTGAGGGGCGCAGAATGTTTGCAGGGTGGGGCGTGAGAGAAACAGGCAAAGAGCAAGTGGTAATGTATGTTTAAAATTATGCCTTTTCTTACATTTTGAAATACTAGTAAATGGCATCACCACCATGGGCTTTTATGATGACACCCAAAATTTGTAGCAACCCTAACCTAAATAAATTTAATGACAAATACTGTTAAAACAAAGAAATACGATTTTTGTGGAAATGAATGCAATAATTTGGCCAACACTACACTAAGTATAAAGAACAGTAAGGTACGGGGTGCGAAGCTGGCCACCTTGGTGGCTAGTAATTATTCAAAAATGATTGATGATCCACAATAGATTTTGGATTTTGCATTTTTTACTGATTTTCTTGGATATTTAATGGAATTAAATAAAAATATCCAAGGTAGAAATATACTGCTTGGCATTCAAATAAAAGCAATGATTATATTCGACACAAATATCACTAAAAAATCTCACTCATTTTCCTAAACTACAGTCGCTGAATTGACCACTGAAAAAGTTAATTTTTATATTAGCCAATTAAATCACTCTAACAAGTTCAACAAGAGATTTGAAAATTTTAAAAAGGTAGAAGGTGATTTGCAAATATTTTCTTTGCCATTCTCTGTGAATTGTGAGGAGATTGAAGTCAACTACGAATGTGAAGTATAATTGAACTACATTTGACCAAAATATGTTAATGCAGCTGTTTAACAATTCAAAACTTGATTTCTATAAAAGGTTACTGAAGTCTCAATTTCCTAACTTGATAAAACATGCTCAAAAAATTATATCTATGTCTGGATCTTTATACATTTTTGAACAGGTGTTTTCAGCAGTGAATCTGTGTAAAAGCATATTGAAAAAAGTTTACTACTGGCGAATGCATATCTTGACTCTTGAAATGCTTCTAGTAACTTGCCAAATTTCAATGAGATGATTAAAGATAAGTCAGAATTTCATTTCTCACACAGACTCAGTACGCTCAAACAAATAAATTGAAAAATAAATCTACTTGGCCTACCTAAATATTTTAATTTTCTTATTTGGCCCTTCTCTAAGCCTATTTCCCCATCTCTGACTTAATCTAACATTTTTCTGTTAAATAGATTTTTTCCAGTTATATTTGTTATTCGATAGAATAACTCAATCTGTCATTCTATGTATTTAAGTTTCCATGAATTAATTTATTTATTTATACATTTTATGTGTAAGAGCTCTTGTGAATTATGAGTATTTTTAAGTATAAATTAAAATTTATGCTTCTTAATTATGTAGTAAAAAATTAATCTAGCATTAAGGAATATTTTATTTTCTAATAAAAACCATAACTAGTATGCATCTTGAAAATAAATAAGTCATCCAGCTGCATTTATTATGAGTGAGTTGTATTTTAATTTTCACATTGTTTTTGTTCTTTATAAATCTCAGTGATTGTGTTCAGTAATGTAATAATTAAATTTCATTGAAAATTTTTTCTTTTCTAGCTACAAAAATATTGAAATTAAGTGATGATTTGAGGGACAATGTTCTACCAAAATTAGGAGTACGTTTAGAAGATCGAGAAGGTATTAATTTTTTTCTACTAAATTACTATGCTAGTAGAACACTGATACTTACCTCATTAGTTTGTGTTATGAGTATCTATATTGACTTCTGTAGTCTGCCAGTCAGATATCTTATATTGACTGATATCTGACTGGCTCTAATCTATGTGGTTAAAATAACTGTTATGTGATAAAAAAAATTTACTGACTTCTCATGATGACTTACTTTGGGATTTAATTTCTACCAAGTCTGAAACTTCAGGGACGGCCTGAATGGTAAGCATCGCATCGGGGCACCATCTTCGAAGGGACACCATTTCGAACTCAAAAATGAGAAAAACTTTATCAAGACCATAAAAGGGGGCACCTTTTTTAAGTTTGCAGGAGGGTGCCACATACCCTAGGGTTGCCCCTGTGAAACCCAGTAATAAATTTTGATACTCCATGTTCTTTTTCATCAGTAGCAAACAGCCTGCAGCAGAAATAAAACAATCTTCCTTGTAATGGAGAGTATACATCCACATTCTAAGAGTGTTTTCGACGAATCTTTATAGAACCCAGCAGTTGTTAACTAATGACAATTTCTTTTTTGGCTCTCTCAAAGTCTTACTACAAAAATAAATGGGCCATACTTAATATTTAGTTAAAAACATTTAAAAGCCATTAAAATTCCGTTAAAATATTAAAAACATAACACACCAAGTGTTAGTTAGCGCTTTCGGCTGCTCAGCCCACAGTCGTCTTTAGAACTTTCAGAAGACTTTCGTCTTCAGAAGTCAGCCCCCCCCAGCAGAAATAAAGCTTCTCCCCCCCCCCTCGACACGCCACTGGATAGCAGTCTAGTAGTGGTACACTCCTGGCCAAAAGTATTGCAATGGAGCCAATGCATGGATTATGATACACTTTTAATGTCTTTCAGAATAAAAATAAAAACGTGGCTAAGTTATATCACTGTCTCATTAAATTAACTATATTTTTATGTACATGATTTTTCCTTGAATATATCTATAAAAGTATTAATTAAAGGCATTTATTTTTTCAGGAGAAAAACCTGCCATTAAATATGTTGATCCTGAAATTTTAGCTAGGGAAAAAGCTCAACAAGAAAAGGTATGTATGTACTACAGGGTTGTCCAAATTAAACTTCCCCAACTCAGAGGCCTGTGCAGGATGTTGTATGGGTCATAATGTGATGAAATTTTGAAAACAGACACTTCAGATCACGCGCTCGTGATTTATTTAAAAAATATATTAGTACAAGAAGTTGCCGATAGGTGGTGCTGCAACACTAGTAATTTGCATATTGCAACAACGTGATTTGCAGAAATAAAGCTTCTGCGCCATGTATCCAAATGGTGAGTCCTACAAAAGTGGAAGACAGGTGCTGCACAGGCAGTTGTTTCCAGCTCGCTGATGCACAATGACGACTTTGAAAGACAAAGCTCTGTTAGTGAAATTCTACCAGAATGGCGAGAACTCCTGTGCTGCGATAAGAGCATTCCTTCGACTGAAGAACTTACGCGCTTTACGAGACATGATGAAGAAGTTCGAAAGAACCGTACAGCTGGGAATTTCACCAGGTAGAGGACGATATGTTGTGGATTCTGCACGCATACAAGACATTGGCTAGTGGTGTCCACGACCGCCAAAGCAATCTCCACATGGTGTTGTCAGTGTGCCAACTGTTTCTTGTGCTGTTCATATGCCCTATTCGACCATGGCACACATATCGAACATCTGTAGAACGTCTTGTTGATCTGCAGTGCCACCTATCGGCAACTTCTTGTACTAATATATTTTTTAATAAATCACGAGCGCGTGATCTGAAGTGTCTATTTTCAAAATTTCATCACATTACGACCCATACAACATCCTGCAGAGGCCTCTGAGTTGGGGAAGTTTAATTTGGACAACCCTGTATATTTCCCGTAATGAATCTGTTTTATTCAATTATTCTCATCACTTAACTTGAAACATTAGGATTTTGCTTAAAATAGCATATTTTCTGTGATTCTTCTGTGTTGTATATTTTATTTCTGGGATTCAGATTTTTTTTTTTTAAAGACTATTAATGTGCAGTGTTTAAAAATTATGTAAGCAACAACAAAATCTTAGATTTGTAGCATTTAACCTAAGTTTGTATAAGTACAAATACAAGATTTTAATAAAATATAATAAATAATATTTAAGTTTGACATTAAAAAAATTAGACATGACTTATACTTTAACCTACATAAAGTAATAATATTCATAATTTTGCTTCTTTATTATTTAAATTAGAATAGAATAATAAATCTTAGCCTTAAAATTGTTGGCTATTCCAAGTTTAAATTTTATTGAAAATGTGTTTTTTGATTTTTAAAAATATTTCACCCATAGTTGCTGGAAATAAGAAAATTAGAAAAAGAAGCACTGCTTCGAAAGCGAAAAGAAGAAATGGAAGCTAAAGAAGCTTTAAAAAGTATCCCACCCAGTGAGATTTTCAAAAGAACCATGTCTGAAAAGTATTCAAAGTTTGATGAGAAGGTAAATTCTATTAATGTATTAAAATGCTTTCATAAAAGAGAAAAAATGAGATAATTTAGCTGCTACGATGTATTGCTATCTAGTGTCATTAATCACATATTTTATTTTTGAATGTTATCTAGGCAACTAAACCTATACAGTGACTAATAACAGGAAGTTAACTAATAACTTCCTGTATGAAACGGGTGTAGTCATTCATATGCAATAAGGCATTCAATTTATCAACAGTTGTAAAAGCAAACATGTTAAAAATTAAATAAATTGGAATATCTTTGTAGAAACTATACTATGTAATAACATATAGTAAATCAATGAGAGCTACTCGACACTGGGAAAAATTATGAAACATTCAGTATATCATTTCATCAAATTTTGTGATGCCGTGCTGTGTTTGATTAAATAAGATTGAATATCATAGCTTCCTACCTTTCAGAAAATAAATAAAATAAGAACACAGTTTGTGAGATATACAAATCACAATATTTTGCTGGCATTGAGGATCATTCATAATGTCATGGATCATCAAAAGAAAAATCAAAGACTCAAGAACTATTCAAGATAATGCTTTTCAAGGACTTAAAATACAGAGATAAATATATTATGGGAAAAAATGCTTTTATGTTTAGTTGCATTAACAGAAATGCTTTACTTTATTTTAAAAATAAATATTAAAAAATGAAAGCAGATTCTTTTCTCATTCAGTCATGCAAATCACAGAATTAGTATGATGATTTCTGTTTTACATATAAACTTAAAAATACATTTAAAAATTGATAAATTAATAAACATAAATTGAAATAATTATTTATGTGCATTGTATTTGCATTAGAGATAAGAATAAAGAAACACTTAAGTAGAAATACTCTTTAATTTAAGGGATTCAAAAAGATTGAAATTGAGTTGGCAGCTAAGAAAAATCAGAACAATATTGCTCAAAATCATACTTCCATAATAAGGCTTGAAAATTGGAACAAATCCAATTAAATCGGAATGGTTAGCAGCTATGGAACATATATTTGGTATTTAATGTGTATATTAAACTTATCAATGTAAATATTATCAAATCAATAATGAATTTCAGGGGGAAGGAAATTTCATAAGTATTTAAAGTATTGCTTGCCAGATGGCATAGGCCATGCTATAAAAATAATTCTTAAAACTTTTACAGCTTGATTCATTTATTTTTCTTGAAAGGTTCAGAAACTATGCAACTTATACAATTTAAAAAAAAAAAAAAAAAAAAAAACAGGTTTGATTGATCATAATTTGTTCATTGGCATGATTTTTAATTCTTTATTACAGGGATTGCCCACCCATGATTCTGAAGGAAAAGTTCTTACAGAAAGTCAGCTAAAAAAAGTCAAGAAACTGTATTCTGCACAGGAGAAAAAATACAACAGCTTTCTTCAGACTAGACAAACCATTCAGGCATCGTGATTCTACATGCACGAAGCACTGCAAGTGATACTATCCTTCATATAATAAGCATGAGAACATTGGAATGTCATTGTTGTTGGGATTTAAGTTTTTCCATTTATTCTAAAATTAGACTGTTTAGTGTTCAATTAACAAATTTTAAAAAATATAGTTAATGGTTACAAAATATGCTATAATTTGAAATAATTAAGCAGCATTTTTGTAAACATTTTGAGGAATCGGAATAATTTTTGAATAAGAACACTGAAAAGTGCTGTTAATTGATTTCATGTTGACACGTTATCACACACAGTCTCCACATTATTGCAAAAGATGGTCAGGATGGAATGTCTCTTTGGATACTTCAGACTGGCTGTGTTAAGCAGTATTAGGCTCTGTCGAATTCTATATTGTTTGTTCTATACCAGAGTCTAAATTCTTGTAGCTTGAGAAAGGTGAGAAAAAGTTTGTCATCATTTTCTATATACAGGCCTTCTAGTTTCCCATGGATGTTCAAAGTTTCAGAAGACCTGAATTTCTTATAAATCATAAAAATTTCTTTTCTTTTTTTAACTGTTATATGATTGCTTAACAAAATTAAGTATATTTACTCATGAATATACTAATTCTATGCTTGTCAAACTTTCTATTGCTATAAAAGGCCCTACTAAAATGTTTTTCTCAACATGTTTAAATTCTGATTAAAGTTAACAGGGATGAGATTCTTCAGACTTTTTAGTTTTTCAATTTTTCAAAAATGTTTGGATTTTTAAAAATATTTTTATTAAGGCCAAATTGTGTATAAGTAGGAATTGTGTATAAGCAATTACAATATTTATTGAACTTGAAATTCATAAGTATTATTGCTCAAATGTTCTCGCATTCTTTCAGACTTTTTCCTTTTTTTTCAATCTCATCCCTGAATTGAAAAATAATTTCTCTTGTTCTCTTAACCACTTTAAGTAAGGAGGTGTTATGCAGCTAAATATATTTTTAATTGTAGATATTATCTAAGTATGTTTAAATATAAATTCTTTAGTATGAATTTCACAAGTATGTGTTCATAAGTACAGGTCATGGGAAAATACAAGTAATATACATTGCGTATGTGTTAAAACAATAAACGTGAGTGAAAAGTTTAAATTTTGCAATGCAAAATGAATAGAAACCTTTCTGAAAAATGCGTAGATGTTAAAAAGATAGAGGTCTAGATCCTCCCTGAAATGAAGTTTGGACCTCCTCGAAAATTTTTTTTTCTGTGTATGTCCTTAACAAACTAAATCTGTTTGTAACCAATCTGTCAAAATAAATAACAATACTTTTTTACATTGATTCTTAATTTTTTTTTTTTTTTCTGTGTATGTCCTTCTTAACAAGCCAAGCCAAACCAAACCAAAGATTGTTTGTAAACAATCTGTCAAAATAAATAACAATATTTTTTTACATCCCCCCCCCCCCCCAAAAAAAAAAAAAAAAAAAAAAAAAAAAAAATTAAGAATCAATTTTCAGCTTTGCATTGGAATTTAGCATATTTTTTTTCCTCCCCAAAAACACTGATTGCCTTAACATTTATTTTATTTTTTATTGATATAAAGATAGTATCAATAAAATACAGTGTGATATATGTCAATATTCCAATGTAATATTACATATTCTGGGTTATACAGGGTGTTTCAAAAGAGTTTTGACATAGGCAGAAAGTTCATGTATGTACGCTGACAAGAATAGAAAATAAATCAGTGCAGATATAGGCTACAAAAACAAATGTCTTAACATTTATTTTATTAAACATTATATGCATAATGTTACAGAAGACACGATAAATTCCTGCTATCTTCAACAATACAAGTCTCATGATGGTTAATCATGGATATTTTTGGTGATACAAATGAACTACTACCCCCATTTCCATTAGCTTCACCATACATTAGATCCATGTCTGCCATCTCTTCTATGCTGTAAAACTCCATCCTGCTTTTGCTATGTCTTTACCTGGAAAGATAATGGATTGTGTTGCCCTATTCACTTTAAGTCAAACAATGCCCTCTACTGATCATATGCCTCTACCTACATGTTTCTATGTAAAAATGATTTGTTTTGGTAGGCTTACCCTACACAAAGTTTGTCTGAACTCTTTTGAAACACTCTGTATGTGTGAATGTATTTATGTATCGTAATTTTAAATATTTTTCTTTTTTTTTTTAATTTAGCACAATTTTTTCAAAACCTGCATTGTCTTAACATTTATTTTTTATTGATATAAAAAATATCAATAAAATACAGTGTGATATATGTCAGTATCTCCATGTAAATAAACACACATATTACAGGATTTATGAATGTATTTACATATTGTAATGTTGAACATGATTATCATTAAAAAAAAAAAATGTTTTCATCCATTTATACAAAAAATAAATCTTAGTTAAAAAAGTCATGAACATTAAAAAAAATTTTTTTTTTCTTTCTTATATTTAGTCTCAGGAATGGGGAAAAAAAAGTGTCCATATATACAGTGTTACAATTCTGTGTGTATTCTTAATTATTTGAAATTAAATTATCTAAGCACTGACTGTCTTAACAGTTATTTATTTCTGTTAAGACTAGCTAGTTGAGTTAAGACTCTTAATAATCTTTATCTTTTCAATGATTAAAGTTCAGTATTTCCAATATTTGAATTTTGTCCAGTCTTGATTCATTCATTAAAATCTTAGGGTCTTCTGCAGAATGTGGTACAGCTGCCAGTATAACTTTTTTTTCTTTTTGCATACGAAATTACGTCATTGACGTATTTAAAAACATTTATTATTACTTAATATTAAGTATGTATTATTACTATCATTAAAACTGCTATTTTTATTGCTTAGCAGGAGAAATTTCCTTTTGTTTGGTAACCACATTGGTGCTTTGTTGCCTTTAATTTGGCATCCGTACTGTGTTCTGCAACGGACCCCAATCCTAAAAGTGCTAGAAGACTGAAAGCATTAATGCGTATCTTTGAAACAGTTAAAGAATTAGGGGTTTAAAAACTGAACTGCAGATGTACTGATTTACGGAAATAAAATTTTATCATATTTAAAGTGTATTGCAAGTATAAAAACGGTAAAATAAATTTTTGTTTTGGGTTTATATACATTATATTTGTATTAGGTGTATTGCAATTTAATACTTGTAGATAAGTAAGCAATGCTGATTATTAATATGTTTTGCTGTGTTAAGTCTGTATCAATTTTACCATTACTTTAGTAATTGAAGCTATTTTGTGTAGTAGTTTTAGTAAACAATGAATAAGCAATTTCATTTTATTTTATTTTGTATTGTATTGCTAAAGCGTAGCTCCACAATTTAAAAAGAAATCTTTTAAAAATTTCTGTGATTGTTCCTATAATGGCATGTATTTAAAATATCTGAGGTATTTTAAATGCACAGTATGTTTTGATATCTTATATGATGGCAAAAAGTATAAAGTTAAAATGTGGATAAAACTTTCATGCAGCATTTATCTTAGTGCACATAATTAAGTGAATTTTCAGCATGAAAAATTTCTGGTGTTTTCAGATATTTGTCTTGCTATTTCTTGGGCTTGATATTCTGAGAATGGTTATACTTTTTAAATATGCAAATACATTATGTGTACTTTGTTTTTCATAATTAAAAATGTCCTTCACTGCTATTCTAGATACCCACATTCTGATATCTAATCAGTCTATTAATGTAAATTGAGTTTTATTAAATAAATTATTTACATTATTGACTTTTTTTCTGCTTTGAAGTTATAGAATTAAAACATTTACAAGAGGTATACCGTAATTTCTCAAACAAGGTTAGATAAAATAGTTGAAACGGGTGACATTCTCCAAATTATAATTACTCTCTAACAATTAAGTACAAAGTATAAACAGAGGTGTTGTTAATGCATTGATATAATTAATTGTTACTAACCTCATTAATACAAACTGTTGTTGTTATTATTTAGCTAACTTTCAAGAACAGTACTACTTAACAAAAACACAGGTATAAAAGAACATGGAAGTAAAAAGCATGAAAAATGGAAACTACTCATAAATGCAGCTTAATTAATGGGTTTGAGAGAGAAAACAGTTTGAATGACTGCTGTGAAAGAAAAGTATTTGTTGGTACAGTCGAACCTCTTTATAACGACCTTCAAGGGGCCAAAAGTTTTGTTCACTACAGCCGGTGGTTTGCTTTATCTGAACAGTTAAGAAATACAGTACAGTAGAGTCTCGCTTATGACATTCCGTATTATCTGACGTTGGGTGAAGCGATGGGCAGCTAAAAAATATGTGTTTGATCCGGTGCAGAGATGACCTTTTTTTTTATCCGAAAAATTCTAAAATGATAATTTTTACACCTTCACTCTACAACAAAGAAAACACTCTGTGTCTTCCCTTTGCCTACCCCCCCCTTTCGATATACTGTTTCTCTTTTGCCAGAAACTGACCTATCGAAAATTTTTCATTGGATGCGAAACACCTGGATGGAAACTATTAAAAAGAACCATCGCAGAAAGCTCCTATCTACAGTGATAGAAGAAATCGATGAAGGGCAAGACATGATTGACAAATTGAAACGCGTTAATGTGAAGGATGTTGCCTATTGGGCTGCAGGGGCCTGGGCTGATGTAAGGGCTCGGACAATTGCCAAATCTTGGAAAAATTTGTTTCATAATGATGAAAATATGGACACAGAAAGCACAAATGAAGCCAAAGAAATGATTCTACCTTTAGAAGAAATGGCACTCATCATGAAAACAGACTTCCATAATAAAAAATTTCTTTAAATCCTCACAGGACTGAACTTTAACATACAGCACCCTTAAATTCAGAAAAAGTAATATGCAAGTTCATTTTTTTTCCATTGTTTTCATGTATTTTTAGAGCAAGATTATGATGCAAGATAATGTGTAATATAACAAATGTATGTATAAAGAGGCTTTTTCTTGACTCCTTCCTATTATCTGACATTGTGCCGGCCCCTTTATGTCGGATAAGCGAGACTCTACTGTACTAAAACAAGAGGACCAAAACTTTCGTTACATACTGAACTTGCTGTAACGGGGTTCGACTGCATATACCAAACTATATTGAGAAATAATCATCTAATTTCAATAATTAATTAATAAGTAATTCTGCGTATGAAAAGGAATTTTTTGTTAAAAAGAAATGTTCAATTGTAGCTACTTATAATTTATAATGCTGATGCAAATGTTTTATACATAAACATTAAATGTGCAGTTGTAGTATTAAACCAACTGTATATGTTACATTGACATGAAAAAAGAAAGAAAGAAAAAAGTCTGTTTCATAATAGTTTATTTCAGTAGTTAAAACATTTTGTAAACAACACTAAAAAGAACAAGATTTAAGAAACTTTAAAAGCACAGCTTCTAGGAAGACTCTGTATAAAAATAATGAGTTATATATTACCTCTTTAAAATCTTTTATACTTTACAATTCATCTATGTAAATAGACCAGAACCTTTTTTGCCCTTTAAGTGAAATAAAACAAAATATACACTTTTCTATACAGTATATTAACAAAACATTGATAAAGATATTATCATTGTACAGAGCTGAACATGTTCTGCAATTGTAAAATCTTATTCTAAGCATAAAATTAATTCTATCAATGTATTATTAGATAAAAATGAAACCCTTGTGCTTATAAAAACCCCAGCTAACTCGTTTGGAGTAGTTAATGAATTGGCAGATGATATATTCACAGTGAATGGATGGACGAAAATATCACAATGATCTTTGCACTTCACTAGTAAACATATATTCCCTATAAAGTAATAACATGAAAATGAGTGTGATAAATTGATGCACGATATAAAAATATGGTATTTGATGTAGATGAAGGTTTGGAGAATGTTAAAATAATACTAAGCATATAAATCAGTTTTATCACAAGTCAAGGCAATTTTTCTTTAATAATAACTGCTTTTATTGAATTTTCTGTGCGTTATTGTCTTGTCAGTACTGTACAGTAAAATATAGAATATATTGTCCAAAATAGATGCAATGAAAATATTAACTGGACTGTTTAAACGAAGTATTCAGATATGATCATCATTGATAAAGTAATTTGTTTAGTATCCTTAACACTTGGTAGAATATGTGGATTTTTTCAATGGGAAGGTTCACTCTCCATTTCTTACCCTCTAGAGGAAAACTTTAACCCTTGCAGACCTGATTAAATTTTTTCTTCAATAGATATTTATGAATATTTTTATAATGATTCAGAATAAGTTTCTAATAAAATAAATTAAATGGAAAAATTCAGATTATGAAATCGCTGAAAAATGTACAAAACTGTCTTCAACTTAAGTTATTTTCTTGGTAATATTCTTCCAAAGCTTCTGTCCTCAATTATGGGTGGGTGGACACATGGTCTGAAAGGGTTATGTACCAAGACCAATTTTCTTTGAAATTTTAATAATCAGGAATTTTTAATTTTTTTCTATCAAAAATTTAATCTCTTTGTCAAAAGAAAAACTATTAAATTCAAAGAGAAATTGTTTAATCAAGCCTGAAAGGGTTTTGGATTCAGGGAGAGAAATTATTAAATCACATAACCTTCCTCTCCCCAACATATGTCACGATTAATACTTTTAATTTTTTATTGAGTTTTCATTTGATATTTATATAGCAGATATCCTAGACATTTTAGTTTATGAACTTATTAAAGAATCAAAATCAAATATGGAAATGTGAACTTAACAATACACTTCTACAGTGTAACTTTGAAAATATACCATTAAATGTCGAATGCATTAATCACAATGATATTTTTAAAAAAGTAGTATGTTTATATCTTAAATTTTATGAAAGCAGCTTGATAAGTAATTTTTGAAATCGTTAAAATGACCAAGGCACATGCTGTTTAGTAAATGTGAAAAAACTGTATTTGATTCTACTTAAAATCTGTTTAGAGTAAACACTCAAGCTGTCAATAGCTCAATAAATAACATGTTAGTTATATCTAAGGTATTACAAACTGTAATTTTGTTGCAGCTTTTGATAGACATTTTCTGCTGTGAATCGATAAAGTTTCATTTCTTGAAACTGCATGTAAGCACATTGATTGCTATGTTTTCTTTTCAAGTTGCAATTTGTCTGTAGTTTCATTGTTTAATAATGGCACATTTACAGTAGCAATAAAGAATTTGCCCACTGGAAAAACTTATAACACATCACAAATGGAAAAGCCTTGTAGTTCATAACACTTCACAACTGGAAAAGCCTTTGTAGTTCAAGCTTATTTGTTACAAGTCCTTTGAAATACAAGAACAAATTCAATAAAAGAATGTCCTAGTTCAGTGGCAGGAAGTGAGCAAGGCTGCAATGAAAAAAGGTAGTGATAGCAAAATTTTAAATTAACAAATGCATATTATATCAAGTTTATATTCTTAACACATAAATGAGTTTTTTTATTCTGCAATTATACAGCTTAAAGGGTTTTTAACATGCCATATTTAAAAATTCTTATTTTAACTTTCCCGTGTTTTATTTACAGTGAAAAAATCTTTTTACAATGAACTACTGTCTGTAGAATATTTTGCATTTAATCTTTAGTTTTTGTAAAGTTATCTATATATTCTTCCATTAAAAAAAAACTGATGCAGGGTGTCCACCAATGCCAAGAGGCAAAAATAGTATCATTAGTAGTCTCGCCGACATAAAAAAATTGTCGCCATTTTAGCAACCATTTTCTTAATTTTAGTTGCCAAAATAGTAGCATTTTTGCATGATTTTGTAGTTAAGAAATAAAAATACGTCATTCAGCTTCATTTAAGAAGGAGTGAATAAAATGACAAATTAAAAACTTCATGCGTTATATACGAACCATATAGTGCATTTAAAAAGAACTCTGTTTTAAGCACATACATTATTAAAAAAAACAATTAGTTTCAAAATATTCTAACATTAAATTTAAAATAATGAGCATGAATTAGCAGATTTCAAGATAACTTGAATGTGGATTCAACTCTGCACTGCTGATGAGTACTAAGTACTGTCTGAGTAAGTTCAAATAAGCAAGCGTTCAGTTTTCACATCCCAGTGATTGTTTGGATAGAGCACAGGAAATGGAAAGCAACAAGCATGGGCACACGTAGAAATATATTTAGGTGGGGGGCAAACTACAATTTTTTTTTCTAGCGAGTGCCAAATTTCACACTTGCACATTTTGAGTTTTCATTTTAATTTGTGTTGCACTTTTGTTTATATCATAAGACTAAATCTCTATACTAAAAATGAGTATACTATTTATACTCACAACTAAATCTTTAGGGGGGTTGGGGTGCAAGTGCCCTACCTTACCCCGCTTATGGGCACCCATGGCAACAAGAATGTCAGCAGATTTCGGGAAGAGGGAATGGGACCTTGAATATTCTACTACTACTAAAAACATGGATTAGAATGTTTGATGACCAACCAATCGAACCTGGGGCTTGAGCGACTATCAGGCACGTCGACAGGCGGTGGATAGCCGGGCGTCCTGTAATGAGATAGCTTTGAATACTTGATGAGAAGCTGCGAACCAACTCCCGTAACCCTGTTGTAATGTGACCTGTGCCTAGTGAACATCTAGAGTATTATGCCTAACCCAGCATCTCGGGCAATACTGGTTGGATTTTTTAATTTCCTGAGGCTTTCTTTCAGTTGTTCTGGCATAGAAAAACGATGGAGTACTAATGTTACTGCTATTGCAGGTTCAACTCCTGAGGCAAACAAGGTACCTAAGGAGAAAACAGGTAAGGGAGTAGAGATGGATCCTTCAAAGGGGGAGGTAGAAATGACCTCCACTCAACCTTCCTCATCTAGAGATGGTGAGGAAGCTATCACTAGCATGACTGCCTCTCTATATAAAATTAACCTTAAGAAAGGCAGGCTCTCTGGTGCCGAGAAAAATTGCCGAAGGAACCTAGGTTGTAAAATCCAGGGGCAAAGGTCAGAAGAGACAGAAAACTGGGATGGAGCAGGACGCTCTGCCGATGATTAGCAAGATGGTTAGACCTGGGGGTGAAACCTACAGAGAGGCTCTCATGGCGGTCAAGATGGCTGTGATCCCTGATGGACATCCAGAAAAATGTTTGTTAGAAGAGCAGGCTACAGACCTGGAACTTCTCATAATGGAGAAAATAGAAAGGAATGATGAGGGTTTTGCCCCCACCTTTCTATCTTGTAAACTGGAAACAAGGGTCCTTATTATTAACTATGCATATCTGGTGAGCTTTAAGTGGCTGGAATAGACTGTCAGTAATATAAACCCCTGGCAGGAGCAAAACCTTTTGGTGGAACCTTCTTCTGGCATCAATATAAATACCATAAAATGGCATCCTTCTCCAATGGGAAAAACAGGAGATAATTAAAACTTGCAGTAACTTTTCTGGACGGAAGCACGCCAAAAGTATGACAGCTGGATTTTTGGCTAAAGTTGCTTCTGAAATTCTTAGTTGTTCTAGAGTGAAGACGTGTTGTAGGCTTCATTACTGGACACTATTATTTCAGGAAACACCTCCATACTAAGGGCTTTCTCAAGGCCCTAAATGTAGGAAATGTCTTAAGAAAGAATCAACACATCACATCATTTTCGATTCTGATGCTCTTGCCTCCATTCGTTTTATTACTTTAGGAATCATATACCAAAGAGTTGAATAAAACCAACCATGGAGATAGCACCTTAGTTCCATGAAGGGTTTGTTAATTGGCAAAGTGGGCAACCCAATTTATTGGAACTAGGAAACTTTAGGCTTGAGGTTATGACACAAAATGCTATTGAGCAGAGGTGTCTAGTACCATACAAACCCAATTTCAAGAAGAAGAAGAAAATCAGGAGAGGGGGGGGCTTGGCCGGAGGACTTTTTAAAGGGTTCTAACTCTGATGCATATTCATGTAAACTTTGAAAAAAAAAAAGGAGAGTTGAGAAAAACCGAAATCTGATTTTCAAATTAGTCACCTGGAGTAAGGTACAATTAGCCAAAAACTTGAAAATAGTATGAAAATGATGTTTTTTGTTAAAAAAAGTCACCCAAGTCACCTTATCTTTAAATTAGTAGCAAAAGTCGCCTTTTTAGTTGCTGGTGGACACCTTGCTGATGCAGATATCACATGCCTTTCTTGTAAGTATAAAAAATCAAGCACATTTTTGAAACACTTCATTTAATTTTGTTTTATTTGGAAGAGAGATACGATACTTCAATAACACTAAGATGTGACAATTTCTCGCCAAATGTAGGAGTATCACCAAGTTATGTCTAGTTGAATACATCTTTATTAGAAGATATAGAAATTTAACTTTGAACTATTACATTTAAAAATTCAAAAATAATTTCACAGAATTTTATTTAATGATATATGAATGACACAGATGTTTCCAGGTTGGAAACCTCACACGCTGTTTTGAAACACTCTTTTAAATTGTCCTACACGAGATTGTTTTCTAGCTGCTATAGTCAAAGCCTATCTATATTTAATTTAACCTGTTCTTCAACTAACTTACTGTCTGTACTATCAAAACCTGCATTTTAAATTGAATCTTTAAGTGGTAACTTATCTTAAATAGAAATATTTCCTGGTCCTACCAAATTCAAACTACTTGTGTACACCTTCATTTAACTAAAGGAAAAATATTTGCCTTTGCAGTTCTGCATACAAGAAGTTTTGCTGTAATAGTTATTGTTAATCAGTGATACATAGCTGCCAACTCTTCCAATTTTATCGGAAGATTTTTTCACCACTAATTTTTACTTGACAATTTAAACTTAAAATAAGTCCAATTTTAATGTAAAATAAAACTGTTTAAAAATTGTGGTGGAAAATCTTCCGATAAAATCTGAAGAGTTGGCAGCTTATGGTGGTAAATCATAATTCATAATATATTACAAAACACTATTGCACTAAAAGTTGTTACTAAAGGTTATACTTTTTATTTTAAGCTCCAGGTGTTTAATTTTAGTAAAGATTTACTGATGACTACAGCTATATCATACATAAATTTATAATTAAATATTCTATTTCTTGTCTAGTTTTAATCTTAACAATGCATTTACCTTCTTAACCCTCCATTAGGCACATGGACTATGATTATAGACCAAGTATATTTTAAGTGACATAATGACTAAAAGATGGCATTTTCACATGCTGCCCTCTTTTATAGTATCGTTTTGTTTCTCAATGAGAGCGTATGTTTGGTTTATTTTTGATAGAAATATGGGTGGTCTACATGTATTGACCTTGTGCCTAATTATAGCATGTTCTTATCAAGATGGAATTTTCACTCTTTTGTGTTTTATCGTATATAATGTGAGATAATTTATATTTTGACATTTGCGAGTGATAAATTATTTTGCCGATTTCAAAGGAAAGCATTTACAACCAGAAAGATGCCAAGCCGAGACATCTGAAAGATTGGATGAAATGGTTTGAATCTATTACAAAATTTTATCTGTTTATATAACTTTAATAGTACTCAAAAACTTAATTTTTGTGTATTTTGTCATTTTTATTTTAGTTTTACCTTTGTATGTAAAATAGTCTAAATTTATTTTTCAGGATTAATGAGAAAATAACAATTTTTAATTGTTCCTAACTGATAGATATGTAATTAAATTTTCTTAAATTCCATTATTAGTGTTTCAAATGCTTAAAAACAAAAGGAATTTAACAGTTTTTATTGATTGATTTTTTGTTGTTGTTGTTGTTGCTGCTGAACAGTAATAAATCTTGATCTAGTGATTGTGCACCATGCACCTTAACATGTTAGTAAGTATGGAGGGTTAATTACTAGGATTAGTATTTAACTCTTATATATAATTTCCTTTTGTAGCTAAGCTTATTCTAATATGCCATGTTTAATTATTCGTATTAGATTTGAGTTTCTTTACTTCCAAAAGCAAATATGAATAAACTTACTGTATCTGTAACAACAGTTCGTGCTTGGACTCTAAATCTGTAAGTGCTCTGCAAGTATAACCCAATAGGCAACCTCCAACTGGGATCAAACTCCTAAAAAGATACTTAAATTAATCTAGCAAGTTGAAATATTGTGAGGCAAATAAATTAAACCAATGGTGTTTGCTTAAAAAAAAAAAAAAAAAAAAAAAAAAAATCAAAAGTGACCAATTGGTAAAATCTTTGAAATTTAAATAAAAAAATATTGTACCAAAAAATATTATAAACTTGAATTTAAGTAGAATTTCACCAGGGTCTTTACCACTCTTGAGGACCGGAATAACTTCAGCCTTACGAAACTCACTTGGAAGTCTCTTTGTCCATGACATATTAATTATATTGAGCAGGGCATCCAAAGAGCTCACCCCAAGGTTCATCAGGAAGTCTGTCACAATTTTGTCTGGTCTGGGACTCTTACCCCAGGTAAATGTTTTTAACCCACACTTGAGTTCAAATTAAGTGAAAGAAGAATTGAACAAACTGTGTGTGTGTGTGTGTCAATCTCAGGAATTAAGCATGTCTGTGGGCAAACCTAATTACTATCATAAATCCTATCCAAGGAACGATAATTGCTAATATTTGCATAATGTTTATTAAAGGCCCTGGCAATTTCTCTATCAGAAGTGAGCAATTTATTGGCCAGTTTAATTGGCTCTTTCCTAATTTCTTTTCGATAGTTGATTTTAGAGAGAAAGTGGTGGGCCTTTAAGGCATCCCTTCTGTATCCAAGCCCTCTAAGAAGCATGAAAAGTGATGCATTTTGCTTCTTTAATAGCACGTTTAATGATGGCTTGTCTTTTACAAAGTTCAATACACTCAGACATTTGACTAATAACACAGCTCTGGCTCTAGCCTCATCACGGTTTTCTTTAAGAGATTGAAAGTGGTCATTCCAGAAGGGAGAATATCTTTTCACCTGTCCTCTAGGAATGCAACTTTCGACACAGGTCAAAAAAATTTTCGTAAAAGTATCAACAATCCTATCCAAATTTCCAGATAAGGTTTTTTTTTTTTTCATTAGTGAGTCCATAAGAGAGTCCATCAGATATTTGTACTTAGTCCAATTTGCTTTTCTTAAGTTCCAACGAGGGAACCTAATCTCCTTATGACCATTTTGTTCGATATCAAAAGTTGCCATGAGGAGGCTGTAACCAGCTCCACCAGGAACAGGTAGCAGAGAATGTGTAGTAAATCTTAAAAGATTTGTCTGAACAATTAAGTCAGGATGAGAAGTTACTCCCCGTGTAGGACAAAAAAGTCTGAAGTTTCTGAGAGTTCTCTATAAAATCTGTTTGAGTCAATAAAATTTTCAAGAAAATGACCAGCTGGATTTGTGCCATGGTAGCTCCATCTCTAAGAATGAGCATTGAAGTCTCCTATTAAAATTGAGCATTTATTGCAGCGACCATTAATGAAGTCCAGATTTGAACAGTTACTGGGAGGATTGTACATGACAAAAATACAGTAATGCTGGGAATTTCTCCAAACATTCATTTCCACAGCCTCGAGTGTGTCCACTGCAATTGTATTCCTGAAATTCGGCCCGGCCTCTAAAAAGGTTGACCACACATGCTCTAGAGCAATCGAGGCTGATCAAGATAAATTTGCAGCAATACAGAACATTCTATGTCTAAGAAATGTTAAAGAAGTATAATCATTTTTACACACCTTTTCATGGTATAGAAAATTTATCCCAAATTTTTCTGTTATTTGACAAAGAAAAATGTTGTTGTTTCTGATGCCTCATGACAGCCTCAAACGGCTGTGCCAGATCCCCCTAGGTAGAGAGGCGATGGGCAGAGAGGGCGCGCCTTCCATTTTTCGGGCCCCAGTGGGAGGAAGTACAATTTAGCCCTTGGTCCCCAAATTTTGAACCAATTCCAGAGGAGGGACCAACCCCCTGAAATCGGCACCCCCAGAAGTATCGTTTAACAACTTGGAGGACATTGGAACCATGACAGATTTTATATGCACCAGCTCCCATTAGCGTACACGGTCCCACAGTAGTCAAGCCGAGAGAAGTTGACCCTCCCAAGCACTGGCCAAACCAGATGCTGCTTCACTTGCCATGTTCTAATGGGAACGAAGTTTAGTACCCAGACCACTGTGGGACACAAAAAGAAAAATAGTGCTTGGAGATGGAACGAAAATGAGTGTACCATGAAAAACCATCAATATTAAAACACAAATGATTTAAAATGGCTATATTTTTATCATGGAGCCAGTTGTCAGTGGAGGAGTTGAAAAAAAATTGCTACATTTATGCTGAAGTAATTCAGAAAGTGAAATGAAGTATTGAAAGTAATTCAGAAAAATGGCAGTCCAACTCATTTTTAAATATGTGCATTAATACTTAGAACCAGGATTCAAATTATGTTAGTTTCTTAATCTCAGTAATTTGTTTTCAGTTTAGTCATGTGCACACAGTAAAATTACACACATTTTTCAGACAAATTAAGAAAATACACTGATGTATTGATCCCAAATGACTCCATTTATTTGTTTCTCATCATGAAATGAATTTATTCCGATAAAAAATACCAGAATATAGAAATTTATAACTTCCAGATTTCACATTTTTTTTAAAATTCAAATATTTTTCTATTTAAATTATTTGCACTATTTTATTTATAAGGAGCTAAGCTTACTTGTGTTATGATCTGAACAAATGTAAAATTTTCCGAATATATAATATTGTCCTGGAGTGTTTTGTTATAAACAAAATAAATGTGAATCAGCTGATATTTTTTAACATAAAATTTATGCAAAATAAGTTTTGTCCAGGGATACATACACATGTTAATACTATTAGGAATTGCTGAAAAATAAACATTATTTTCATCATGATACATTTATAATAGTGGGTAGCATAATGAAATTGTAAATCTGTGTAGAAAAAGGGTGAATGAATATAAAAATATCTTTGCTATAGATACACTGAACAAAGAAAAGAGATATGATGAACAAACTAAACTTTTCACTACTAATATAGATATGCATATAAAGAAAATTATACGATTGAAAAAAATTGCATGCTTTTTTTTTAAGTGTATAATTATGTGTTGAACAAAAAGCACTACCTCAGTAAGATTTTGCTCTCTTATGTAGTCATGTGGGAGATCTCCTGCTCCATTCTGAGGTACAGGACATGCAATAGGTTTATCAGGCTGGCAGTGATCTACTATCAAAGGTACTGCTAAGCTGAAATTGGGAAAAAAAAAAAAAAAATTCACAAAACATTTCCTTCCTCAAATTTATAACATGGATAAATGGTGCTAGTTGTATTTGATAAATAATGATAGAGTTCTGTTGTTATGCTTCATTTTATGTTAAATACTAAAATAAATCATCCATGTAATATCAGTAAATAAGAATCTCATTTTCCATCTTATTAGGAACTAATATTTTAGAGATTATAATTTGTTTAAAAATAAAAATACTGCAAAAAAAAAAAAAAAAAAAAGAGGGAAATCTCTGAATAATAGTTTGTGGAAAAATCAATAGAAAATACAGTAGAAGAATAAAGACTATAAGTAATATTTAAATACAACTATAAAAAAATATTTTAATGGTGACAACAGACAAGAAACAGATTTGAAGAAAATTTAACTTCAGAACTTAAAACTAAGTTAAAGATACATTGAAAACAATTGCATTTTGTGAAAACAGTTTCATAGATAGAAATATTTAAGCTAACAAATTACAGAAGCATGCTTCCTTGTATTAAATAAATAATATTTAAAGATCTCTGTACATAAATAAAAAATGATGATGCATACTTAAATTGTAATGTGAGATATTCTTCTGTCATATATTTTGACACAGGGATCAGGTAACTGAAACGAGGACCAGTGCGTTGAGCACATTGTAAAGTATTGCAGTACTCTTGTCCAATTGAAATATTGAGCTCCAGTAACCTTAAAGATTCAATTGACTTTGGAAGATCTGTATTTAAAAAAAAAAAAAGTATTGCAATTTAATATAACAATGTAGAAATTCCGCGAGGAAGAAGCATAAAAATTTGATTTCTTTCTATTATAACTGCATTTCAAGTTACAAAATAATTCAATCTTTTTATGAGTCTAGATTTCATTTATCTGGAGGGGGGGGGGATACTATGGATCTACATTTTGCAATTTGCAACACATGCACACAATTTAGGAATAACTATGTTTTACAACTGATTTACAATAATGTTTTCTTAAAAATTAATATTTTTTTGAAAGCAAAAAGCATTACCAAGGCACAAAAGTCATTTAAAAAAAAATTAATGACAAAAAAAAAGGGATTCAGGTATTCTTTCTCTTCTGTTGAAACTACAGTGCGATTTATTATTGTATGTTTATTTATTGTTGCTTACATCATTCTTCCTTTTTTAACAATAACCTCTTAAATCTACCTGCTCAGGACCATTAAACTTGGCAAACCAACTATTTTATTCTTGCGTAAAACTGTAGGTATATTTTGTTCTAATGAATCCTTATTCATTTACCCAAAAACAGTTAATTCCCACTCTGTTTTCCCATGGAGATGATATCGAGTACAAATGACAATTCAAGAACCTAAATCATTTTATGCAGTTTGAAATTGCAAAGTATGGCAAGCATGATGCTTTTTTCAGTTTTTAGTTAATATCTTCTAAAATAATATGAATTTCAAAATTTAAATCAGTTGACTGACATTCCAGAATTTCCCCCTCCATTTTTTAAAATACCTACCTTGTGCCTGCATGTGATCTGGTCTCTGATAAAGTGAACTTCTGCTGGTCGCAGAGTCCGCAAAAGCAAGTTTTAACCCTTTTATATCTGCGTCTATGAAAATTATCTATACTATCATACAGGACAAATGTCCAAATTTGTGCACATGGAGAAAACCCCATTTTCCTTGAAAATTAAATAATCAGGATTTATTTTATTTTATTTTTCAGTTACAAATTTCATCTTTATTACAAAAGAATATTTATTTAATTCAAAGTGAAATTATTTAAGCAGGTCTAAAAGGGTTACTTCCCTGCACCTTGTGATGATGTTGAAAAAAAATTCTTAAGAATTTTAAATACTTGGTGGTATACTTTAATAATTAGTTCTAATATGAAACTATACTGCTATTTTTATTTGTCATATTATAGAATAGCATATTTTTCAAGTTGTGATTTTTTTTAAAGGAACATAAGAGTAAGTTAAAGATGTAATATTAAGATGTTGTTTTAAACTAGCCTCTAAAAGAGTCATTTTGCCCACTGAATCTAGTATCTAATTAACGCTGTTCTCAAGGGCAACTCCAGTCTGAATTTTCAGAGGGAGCCGTTGAATTTTTTAGATAGTCTATAATTTGTTCATAATGTAAATTGAACATGTGGAATCGCGAAGCATGTGAATCTAATGTTCTAATAAAAAAGTTTGGGGGGGGGGGGGTATGGGGCCTCGCTGGAGCCGTCCTTGGCTGTTGTAACTACTCTATTTCAAGAAAGTACATATTACCTTTTCTGGTAAATTTAACACCTCTTTTGATTCTTTTCTCAGTTTCAACAGTCAGAGGGATTTTATCATTCTTATATATGCTCTTCATCTTTTGGTCATATTGATTTACAATACTTGATTTTTCATCTTCGCTGTTGGTTAACTCTTCTGTTAAATTTTTATCATTCAATGACTTCCCCCGTGGCATATCTCGACTGGGCTTCAGTTGATTTTGGTACTCTACCTCTGATGGCACTACCGCAGATAGATTAGACCAGGATTCAGTTGTGCTACTTGTGCCTGAAGTACTGCTGTAATCATCCACAATGTTAGTAGCTGCTGTAGGTGTCTGGGGTTTAGAACTGTGTTCCTCATTGAAATCATCTTCATGATAATTACTTGTTTCTATAAAAGGAATGTTTAATATGCTGTCAATACATATATCTTACTGCTAATTTTTATATACAGTGGAAAACATTTAACATGAAACTGAGGGGACTGATATACATGGGCGCCGGCAGCATAGGGCAAGGGGGGGCAATGACCCCAATGGATTTTTGTATGCAGTGTTTTCCCTTGCTTTTTTTGCTCTTTTCAACATGGTAACCATACGTTAAAGTAGTCTTTGCCCCCCTTGAGTAGTCTTTGCTACCCCCTGGAGTAGTCTTTGCCCCTCCCTGGGAAATATTCTACCGGTGCCTATGCTGATATATTATTTTGTGTTCACAGCATTTTCATGTCAAACATATTTCACTGAATATATAATGAGTAACAAATTAATTGAACTACATAAACACAAGCAAGATGCCATACTGGAAATCAAAACTGGCAAAATGCAAGTTTAAAAACATTATTTTCTTAAATTTAATACTAATTAAAATGAGTGTCAAGTTAGAAATCATACATACAAACATTTATATTTATATTTAACATTTATATTTATTATTTAACATTAATATTATAAACATACATACTTATTTTTTGTGCTTAGAATTGAAAATTCTAAGGACAAAAAATAATGAACTGAAAATTCTGAAAAATATATTGGTAATAAATTTAATCTTTGTAGTTGTAGTACATAGCTTAAATACAACTTTTAAAATATTGTTTAAATACAATGTAAATATTTTAAAAAATCTAAGTTCATAAAGTTTTTTACATGTTTAGATTCTTTTTCAAAATTTTAGCTGTTTGACTGCACTTTAAGTAAACAGTATTACAATTTGAATAATTCCTTTTTCAACCGACTTCAAAAAGGAGGAGGTTATCAATTCTTTAAAAGTTTTTTTTTTTTTTTTTTTTTAAATGTATATACAGCGATAATTTTTTATTACATGGGCCAGTTTCTGTAATTATTTTTTAATTCAAAAGTGTGCACTTTACGTGTGGTCTAATAGTAATTTGTTCAAGTTCTGATGATTTTTTGCAATTTTCTGAATGAAAATATCATGTTTTTAAACCATTGCCTAAAGCAGGGGTTCCCAAAGTGTATGTTGCAGCACCTCAAGTTGCTGCACATTGAGGCAAGGGATGTCGCGAAGTGACCATAATTTTATATAAGCTCTTGCTTGAATTTTAAATCAGAACTGTATTAATCATCTTTTTGTTCTTACTGCTTTACGTTTGTATTTGTTCTTCACAATAGCACAAATATGAAGTAGTATATAAATAATATAAATGACAGTATTCCACGGATATAGTACAACAAGAGTGCCGTGAAAATTTCTAATTATCTGAAGGGTGCCATGACTTGAGTAAGTTTGGGAACCCTTGGCGTAAAGGGTTGCAATAAAGCAGTGGCAGCTGTAAGTCAAAAGTCACCGTGGTTGGTCACTTTTAGTGATTATTGCCAAGTTTGAGGCCAAAAAATAAGTTCTCTAAACCGAATCCAGTTTAATGATACCTTGCATATTTGGTGAAAAATTGCCGAACTCTGCGATTTTTATAATAGGAATAATTTTTCGATATGTTAAAAAAAAAAAAAAAAAAAAAAAAACTTGTTTTCTTTCAATTAAAAATCTGAAGGGTAAATTATTCTTTAAGCCCTTGACTATCTTCCTATGCAACATTGCAGTATCACTTAACCAGGGGCGAGACATGATTATATGCCATAGTCATCACTTGTTACAGATTAACCAACACCCCCTCCCTTTCCTATGGTATGCATGCATGCACACACTGTGTTAAAAGTTCAAATAAAATGTTTTGGCTGCACCATGGCCAACTAGATAAGACACTTAACGTGGTAGATAGTTGAAGCGTGAAGGTCCTGGGCCCAGGCTGCGTGGCTGTCGATCAGTGGCGGCTCGTGGGATACAGCAAGTACAGCTGGGCTGCACTTGAAATTATCAACACATACTTTAAAATAATTTATTCTACTAATTTTCTTAAATTCAAATTAGAATTACGGAATTTCTATGATAAATTAAAAAAAAAATCTAAAACAAAAAACAACGTGTTGTAGTAAGAAGTAACTGCCGGATCGCTCATTCAGAAAAAAGCCCTTTAATCTTCCCGCAATTCAAATGTGAGTCTTGGTACAGCCGAAGCTTCCCAGAGAGGAGAAAGAATCTTTCTCCTCTCTCGGAGGCCTCGGTACAGCCCTCATAATCGATCAAGAAATTGGCAGCACCGTTGCCATGGCAACAAGTTTGTAAGCAGTCTCTCCGGCATAGGGAGTTAGTAGCTAAGTACAGCTGATGAAAGATTTTCAAACGACAGCTGCAGTGAATTCGACTGACTGATTGGCTCGAGAAGTGAGGGAGTGGTACGGAGAATATATGTTCGGAAAACTCTTGACTTTATATTGCTGAATTTATCAATAAGGTAAGCCTGAATAGACACTTATGAATGGACAATTACCCATCAAAGCAGTATTGTTTTTAAGTAAGCAAGAACTGGCATTTAGAGGACATGGCGAGCGAGAAAATTCTTTAAACAAGGGAAATTTTAACGAGCTTTTAAAATTATTGATATCTGAATTAAAACAACGCCTTTCTATGATGACATCATGGACCGATTCGCAAGCTTAAAAGAAAGGAGGATTGATTTGACTTATAAAAAATAAGTAAGTTTTCTTTTTTTTTCTTTTTCTTCTCAAGTTATCGTTACAAAAGAAAATTCTCAGGAAACTTCGAATCAGACACGGATTAATGCAATTTTGAGGCTGGTTGAAATTTATGTAAATTTTATGGAAGTAAAATAGGATCTTTTGCATTGTTTAAGTAAGTTTTGCAAGTATGTAATTTCTTTTTCCTCAGTGAGGGCTTAATCCGCCAGTTTTCGAATTCAGTAACAAAGATTTTCCATTCCTGTGGGGAGGAAGGGGGGGGGGGAGCTGATATGCTTCCGGCTGCACTAACAGTTTTGACCACGGGCCGCCACTGCTGTCGATCTAGTGGTCTGGAGTTATGGGCGATTTTCTCCAGATGTAATGCTATTGTGTGTGAGTACCCCTTAAAAAGGGGTCTTCTCAAGACAGCCCTCTTCTTAGGCAGAAACCCCTCATGAAGGTTTACCTTAATACACAATACAATAAAACGGTTTATGAAAAGAAAATTTTGAAGCCAAATGTTTATCATTTTTATATAACAAGGCATGGTATAAAATAGCCAAAAAAATATTCTGTTCATATATCTAATCAACATTTAAGTTAAATATTTAGGATAAAAATATATCCCCCACCCCCCCCCCCCAAAAAAAAAAAAAAAAAAAGTATTCTAGTCTAAGATAAAAAAAAAAATTGATTTTGTTTATTGCCAATTCTTTTAAAAAAAAAACACAAACTCAAAAGAAATACCAGAAGTTGTTATTGTACTACCTGATTCACTTTTTATGAAAAGCAGTGCTTTATATATAAGACCAAACACAGGAAAATTGTCTTGCGCTCTAATACTTTAATAAAATGGTGTAACTATGAAAAACATTTTGAGATGTATTTCAAAGCATATTAGATAACTAACATTTGAAAAAAAATCATCCTGTATAGTTACTAGTATTATTTAATTAAAGATTTAATAATTAGAAATATGAAATTAACACATATTGTACTTATTAAAATGGTAAAAAATAATATCCATTCATTACTTGAAAATGAAATCCATTCTTGCATTGGATGAATATTTTACAATTATTATGTCTCTAAAATCTTCTTCAGGATGCCAACATTTTTTTCTCAACCGACAGTAATGAATGATTACTCATTCAATTTTCGCTTTGGGTATATCTGCTATATGTGTGGATCAAGGGCATAGCCAGAAATTTTACATGGTGTGTGTGTGTGTGTGTGTGTGTTTACGACTATGACTTGGAGGGGAGGTGCAAAAGAGGGCCAGGCACCATGACCAGGAGTCTATTGTACCATGGGGTTACGACTACTGTAACTCATATATACGTATTCGTGTGTGTGATAATGCAGCGAAGAATATACATTTTGTATGGAAAAAAATTCCTCATGGGAGGGGGGGGGGTATGACCCCCCTAATCCACCATTGGCTAAGGGGGTTAACGTCCCTGGTGTGGATTCTTTTTAAAGCAGGGGTCTTGTACAAGCCTTAGACAAGTAGTCAATTTTTTGAGTCATTCAAATTACAAATGCATAGGACATTTTTTATTTTAATACAGAAATTTATTCAAAATTAAATGCTCCCTCCCTCCCACATTAAAGTATAAAGTATTTAACAAAACAAAAAGAGTTATTTTCGACATAACAAACAATTTTACTACTTTAGCAATATAATATTTAGAATAAGTTACATGAAACAGCAATGCATTTTCTTATCTAAATATATGATGCAAGAATTTTGAGTAAGAAAAGACAAAAAACTGATTTAATTCCAAAAATCAACAAAAAAGGATTTTATTTTAATTTAAGATCAATTTAAATGAGTTCCACAGAAAAAAAAAATTGCCATTCTGTCTTGTGTTTAGATCAACATTCACACACATAATTTTTGATATTTCTTTTATGATCAGTCAGTGCAGTCGCTATCTACTGATCGCGACTCTGGAAGCTATCTTTCCAGAGTTACTTGGCTTCCTTTTCACAGTATAGTCCCCTCAAAATTTTCATGATATTTCATTGGCTAATGAACTGCTCACGTCATTGGACAAGATTCTTCCTTTTCAAGCGAATCTATTCTCCTTTATAATTAAAAGATAGCAGCACTAAAAATCTTATTTAAATGGAGGTTTCTCCACGAAACAACAACAAAAAATAATAATAAAGTTAAGGCCTCACCCCTGCACTTAACAGAATAATTTTTTTTAATGTGTAGATAATAATAAAATAAAAATAACAAATGTATTCTAAAACTTTAATGAACTGTATAAACACCTGCATAAAATATGTTAGAGGTGCTCGATGAAGAAGGCTAGGTAATCTATGAGACAAATTGGCTTTATCTTACGGGCTCTGACCATTTCAGAAACCCCAAAGACCTCTCAAAAGAGAAAAAATATTACCACTAACTTATATAGAGTTATGCATATTTTTTAAGTTTAGAAAAATAACGTTACAAGCTCAAGATGCGTGCAGCAGAAATTCTAAATACGTGACTGCTATGTGCTTTTAAGGATATTCAGTTATCAAAACAAAAATGATTACTTCACCATAATGAAAAATTATTTCGATTGCAAAATAGGAGGGTTTGCAAATTTCTTGCCAAATATATAAGATATTGCCAAGCTGGGTTCAGTTTCGGGAACTTATTTTTTGTATCATTGAACATATACACACAGAAAACAAAAGAAAAAAAATCCGACAAATTGATAACCTCTTCCTTTTAGAAGTAGGTTAATTATAAATTTTTTAATTTTATAGCATAACACACACACAGGTTTTTATTTCATAGCATACACCTGTAAGCCAAAAATCATATGTTTCTGTCATGTAATCTAGTCTTGTGTTGTATTGCCCCAGAAGCCTGCTATAAATATAGAAGTCAAGAGAAATCCACATAGGGCACTCAAGCTTATACAATTTTTTCTGGAAAGAGTTTCTGAAATTTTATAGCCTAGAAGTCCCCTGTAAGCTTAATTTGGATCTGTTGATGTACAACAAAGCTGAAGATTATGTCTCTCATCTATTCACCCAAAATTCTTGTTTTAAAATTTCATAAAATAAAAAATGTTGCATCATATTTTACTTACAGTGGGTGACTTCTGCATTGAGGGAGAGGTTTTGATGATTAGAGATTTTAATGTATGTAATAGAAGATTTCATTAAAAGTTACTTTAGAACAGTGAAATTTTCTACTAAACCATTGCGCACATACATATATATTTTAGAATGAAGTTATAGAAAGTTTAAAAAGTAGTACTGTTGCAATAATTTGAATGTTAAACTGTATCTCAATCTTTTTGGGTACTGGAGTATATTTATAAATACACTTTTGTATAGCTCACATGCAAAATTATACATATCAAAGGGGGAACAAATATATATATATAAAATTAAAAACAAATATCTTACCAATAGATACTTGTGGTCTGTTACTCATTAGATAACTGGTATATGCAATGTCGTCATTATTTTCATACAAAGTTCTTTGGTTTACTGACACAGAACAGCAGTACACATAACAGTCTGAATTCTGTAGTCGGCAAGATGAAGGAGCACCAATAACTCTTGGTTTTAATACAGGCACTGCGGTTAATCTAGTATGTAATGAAGGTGTTATGGTGGAAAGAATTTGTGACATAAGAGAAATTCCATTGTACTGGGTCAGATTTAATCTTCTATTTTGGATGGATCGATCAATATCTAATAAAATATAAATAAAAGTTATAATGAATGAATATATGACAATTTTAAGAAAATAAATGTTGAAATAGCAATATAAATTTTTCTTTGACAGATTCAAGTAACTGTTTTTGAATGTTTTTTTGCTATGAATTATTATTATTATTATTTCATTATTTAAAGAAATAAGGTGGTGCAAAGAAATGTAGTCAGGAATTGGCTGAAACTTTAACACAGAGCTGTCCAACTGCAAGTGTCCCACGGGCTACTCAAAAAAAAAAAAAAAAAAAAAAAAAAAAAAAGTTGTTTGGAGGGCTGCAATTTAAAATACTTCATACAACTTTATCAGGGAGCTTGATAGGTATGGTATACAAAGGAAAAACATGTTTGTATTATTATTTCAATTTAATCAAAAAATATCTACTTACAAAAAAATTACTGGGAAATTTGGGGATGTTGATTTTCACAAACTAATGCATCAATATTAACTTCAATATTTATTGTTGATAAACAAAGCAACTGAGTGACTTATCAGAGAGTGAACTTTTGACTTTATAAATTTCATGTTGGAAAAGCTGCTTTTTCAAAGGTACACACTTCTCAGCATTGAGCCCAGTACAAGCCCTAAGTTTTGCAAGTTGGGGTAATGCTTTTCTGGCAGCAACTTGAAAAAGTCCAATCCAGTTTCAGTTCTTCCTTGGTAAAAAGGATCTGATTACAAATCACATGATTCTCGTTGAAGGTCGGCTCTGCTTACATTTTCAACAAAAATTATAAGGGTCTGAGTAAAAACTGAAATGCCTCTTTCGATTTTTTTAAAGTAGGTAAATTGATTTTCGAATTCTTCTGCATAATCCTTCAGTTTTTCAAAATAATTTTTGCAATGTGGAAAAAATGAATCATTTTTTTCTAATGAAGACTTGAAAAGCTTCATTTTATTCTTAAATCCATTTATGCGTCCAAATAAGTTGGCAATATTCTGCTGTTTTCCTTGTAGCTTCAAATTCAATTCATTAAGGTGAGATGTCAGGTCTGTTAAAAATTGTGCATATACCATTTGATTTTCCAGTTGCATAGTGTCAGACTTGACTTCATCTTTAAGGACTTTCTTCTCTTTGCATAGAGCGAGGAATTGTTGCAAACAGTTTCCGGCACTTAATCAATGAATACTGGTGTGAAGTAACAAGTCCCCATATGTACCATCTACTTAAGCTAAAATTTCATGAAACTTTCTGTGAGTTAAAGCATGATTACCCACTCTAATAATATTAGTTATTTTAAGAACCACTTTCATGACATTCATTTCCACATAGGGCCTCTTGGTGAACAATACAGTGTATCACAGGACAGTTGATGTTGTTTTGTTTCAAGAGTCCTGAAATCAGTTCCTATCAGGACCATACCCAGAAAAAAATTTCGGGAAGGGCCCAAAAATTTCAAAAGGGGACCAAACAATGGAAAAGGCTGAATTTTTCACAAAAGACTTCATTATAAATATTTTGTTAACAAAATTTTAAATTTCAGGGTGGGGTAGGGATATCGGCCCCTAGTCCCCCCACTCCCCTGGGGGTGGACTAGGGCCTTGGTTCCTATCATAGCTTTGGCTCCATCAGTGACAATACAGGAACATTTATTGAATCCCCCATAGTCTGACATCACCTTATTTACAGCTTCAAAAATATCCGTAACCTTGGTTCTACAATGTAGAGGAATAAGATCAAGCATCTTCTCTGCTACACTG
Organism: Cheiracanthium punctorium; assembly: GCA_038373885.1. Lineage (NCBI taxonomy): Eukaryota > Metazoa > Arthropoda > Arachnida > Araneae > Cheiracanthiidae > Cheiracanthium > Cheiracanthium punctorium. Next base: position 278,066 of record JAWZYV010019114.1, on the reverse strand, counting down.
AAGTCGTTTTGAATAGTTTGAATAAATATTACAAGCTGGCTAACATTAGACAGATCGCTTTCATCCAGGCATAGCAAAAAATATTTAGATTTTTCAACCATGCCACACAGTTTTTGGATACATATTGATGAATATGGTCCACCCATTATGCAATTGTTTGATGTGACACTGAGACTGTTTCAAATTTTTTGGCAATTTTTGTTTCATTGAATTGTTTTGCCATTTTGATTGCACAATTTTTAATAAGCACTCCATCACTAAAAAGTTTCTTTCTTTGACAATTTCCAGCGCTATTTCGTAAGAACCGGTAATATCGCACTTGCTATTGTGTCAGATTTTTTTAAATGCTGCTTTAGTTTTTTCTTATAATCCATAATGATAGCTTTTCTTGAATCCTCTGTATATTGCTGAAACATTTTCTCATGTAACGTAGTGTAATGTCATTTCATATTATATTCCTTTTGGAACAGATAGTACTTGCATACAAACAATGCACTGAAGTTTATTACTGTTTGTGATTAAGTAGTACTGTTTGTGATTCCCAAAGTTCATTATAAACTCGATGTTCGTTTGTTATTTTTCTTTTCGTCTAAGACATATTTCAAGGAGTATTTCACTTAAAAAGGCTTTAGAATTGGTGCATATCACACAGTAGAACAATTATAAACTAACTCTGCCCATCCCGCTTGACTCAACCTCTTATCAGTGTTCCCAGAACCTTTCTGAAAATTTTCCCTTAATCTTTGCCACTGAGACATGAAATTTTCCTCATTGACCAATGAACTGCAGTGAATTGAAATTAAAAGTACACGAAAATGAGCGATCAGAGCATAAACACAATGAAAAATAAAGATTTAGCCATTGCAATCTATTAAAAAAAAAGTGAAGTGAAACATGTGGGCCTTGCACATACTTTCGATTTCTATTAAAACATATACTCAAGTTATTTCACTACTAGTCCAAAATCAGTTTCTCGGAAAATTAAAAAAATTCTCCCAAATGAGACTTTTCTTCCCTTTTTCCCTCTTTCTCAAAAATTCAGCAGAAAATTTCTTTCAAAAGGAAAATTTCCCTCATTTTGGCAACACTGTATGGCTTTTTGAATATTTTAGGGTGATCGAGCAAGATCAGTTCGATTTCCATCAACTTCGCTGCGACCTTCTTACCGTCGCCAGTGGTGTCACACGTTATTTTATTTGCATTTTATCAATATTATAAGAACTGTGCATGTTTCGTATATGAGGATAATTTATACATTTAGAGCTCACTTCACAGGCCACATGCGGCCTGGGGGCCTCATGTTGGACAGCTCTGCCTTAACATCATTATAAAAATCATTCAAATATAGACAAGGAAAGGCTGCGTTGTTTAAAAGTTTATGATAAAAATAATACCTTAGAAGCAATAAATCATGCCGGTGAGAGTAAAACATTTTTTAATGAATCAAAATATATTATTCTTAATGTATTGAAAAGTGTGCATATCTCATCAATATGAATTTTGAAAAAAAAAAAAAAAACAGCAGAAGTATGGAAATTTTCTATGTCTAACTATATAACAGAGAATTAAAACAATATTTTCACTGGAATATATAGTGTGGCTATAAAAAAATTATCCCGATATATGGACTTCTAGCAACAATTATATTCAACTGATCAAGATGAGATTTTGAACACACTTATTCAGGTGTATGATCTCAGAATTCTGTAACTGCAACAAAGTAGCACTCACGGTTACAGTTATAGGTACAGAAACTCAAAAATTCTGAATGGCAATGCCCATTTTTTCACATGACAAAATGCTTAGGGCATGTGAAAACCCAAAGAGCTTTGGAACGGACATATATAACAAAACATGGACGCATTATGCACACACAAAAAAACAGCTGAACTTTTGTTGCCAGAGTCATTGTGTCAGCATGTGCAAACTCCTGACTGAAGAATCAGCATTCCCATCCTACTTTTTATTGCTTTTTTTATGCTGAATATCTGGTGAACATCATTCTGTGATTGTTGTCTTGTTTTTGCCATATGCAAATCACCCCCATATGTCTCGATTGTGTTTTTATTGCATGTTCACCGAGCTGTTTTTTTGTGTATGCATAGCTTGTCTGTTTTTGTGATACAGGTATCATTCCAGTAATCTTTAGGGTTTTCGCACGTGCTGAGCATTATGTGATGGGAAAAAATGGGTTTTGCCAATTGAAAATTTTGAGTTTTTGTATGTATAGCTGCAATTTTAAGAATCACTTTGTTGCCATTCACAAAATTTTGAGCTCATACCTCTGAATAACTATATTCAAAACGATAGCTTATCGGTTGAATGGAACGGTTGTTAGAGGTCCATTTATCAAGATAGTTTTTTTTATGACTACCTGTATAAATTGGTTTCACAGTTTGATCTTTTTCACTAAATCATTTTGAATAGGAAGCATCAAATAAACCATTTTAGCAGATGAAAACATAACTTTTTAAGTTAAATTCTTTTCAACAGAACAATATGAAATTAACTGTCATTCCATATGATATGAAATACTGAATAATAAGGTTTGCAACTATCATATATTACTTATAAAATTTTAATGTATAGCTACAAAACAAGACAAAACAATAATTACCTTTCTTATTTTCTTGTACAGTAATAGCATTTTCAAGAGTTGAGTGAGATTTGTTAATATCGAGAAAGGTTTGAAATGAAGATCTTTTTGTGGAAATATTAAATAATGATGGCCTCAAACTAGAAAATAAAATTTATAATGTAAACCTTAACTGTGATAGCATATTTTATTATAGGATTATGCATGTAAACTCACACATAATAATGTTTATTCTGTTTAATACAATATTAACCCTTTATATCCGAAATTTACTTTAAATTATTTTATGGAAAAAAAAATTGAAAAAATTTTTATTACATGTTTTTGTGTGGATTAGAAATATCTCATTAAAATTTTTAAAGTAGTTAATTTCTTTTTTATTTTAGCAAAACAAATATTAAACTACAGGGATTGTCTAAATCTATGTCCGACTTTGCAATTTTACTGAAAGGACTTTTCAGTCCTGTCAGGTCATAAAGGGTTAATTTAAATGTTCTTTGTTTTGTTTTTAAATATTTCTTTCAGTGATCTATTTTATATAATATGCTACAGCAAAAATACTTTTGTTTTACTTTGCTTTAAATATGGATAATTTTTTACAGCTTTGAAAGTAGATACTCAGGAACTAAAATAGTCATATGAATATTTACAGATCTTGCAGAACTATTCTGTAACAACTGTACATGATTTGGTAACTTCTTTTCCCCATTTAATGGCTATAAGAGGGTTTGTAGCAGGGCCATGACCAGGATGAAATGTTAAGTAGGGCTTTGAATCTAGTTCGGGGGGGCTAACCAAATATTAGCAATCTTGAGGGCAGGGGATGAGATAGTTTTTTAATTTGAGTATATTTTTTTTCTAGAGTATTTGCTTCACAAAATGCTGTATTTTAAAAATATTTAACATTCAGTATGTTAATAATTTTTTCATTGAAATTCCATGAAAAATATTCATATGATATTTCGAGAGAATGCAGTATTGGATATTGGTTAGAGTAATTTTTGTGCAACAATAATTTATAAGATATAGTTACTAGTTAATTGTACCTTATGCAGTCCATTAAATGCTACCCAATTAAAACCCCCCGTCAAATAAAAGATTTTAACAATCAAACTTTGGAATGAAAATTTACTAAAAATGTATTTATTTTTCCTTTTAAATAAGTATGATAAAGCAAAATATAAGTATTATGAAGGATGATCAATTTAAACGAGTACCTGTTGGTTTTTCTTATTAACTTTAAATCTGACAGACATGACAACAATTCTAACACTAAAGTATAATTGTTTGAATCTTGTTTAAGTGTGGGAGACATTTCCAACACTGTTGGACCGTTACAACTTTATGTGTGAGGTTAACCAGAAATGAAGAAGCACAATCTTACTTAATCCTGTGATAATTTTATTTTTGATAAACATAATTTCATTCAAATTTATTAAATTATAACTCCTTATAGCAAATTTTAAAAATGTTTGCCATCATTTTGAATGCAAAGATGAACATGCTGAGCATTTAAATTTTTACTTCCTCTTGAAATCGTTGCCCTGGGAAACAGACTTTGCTGTTTGTCTACTTATGGCAGTGCTATGCATGGGCGATCTACCAATGAAGGGGCTGCCTTGGTCGGGGGACTTTCTAACTCATATTCACTTTGCATCTGGAGAAAAACGACCAAAACTCCAGACCTTTAGATCGACAGGCGCGTGTTGGGGCCTGAACCTGGGACCGTCACATTTCAGCCATCTACCATTTTGAGTGTCTTATCCACTCGGCCATGGTGGGGTGGAAGCAGACTTAAAGGAAGAGCGGTAGTTTTGTGCTCTTGAAACAATCCAAGATTCGGTGCTACATGCAACCAAGAGCAGCTAAATAATTAACTGTATATATAGAAATCTAGCAATCCTGATGGAAATTCCCCCAAAGGTGTGGGCGCTTTTAACGATGTAAAATTTAATGATTTAAAAATCGTTAGTTTCTAAACTTTCATATTTATCTGTAAATTTACAAAAATTTTAGGGGGAGCTGAAAGCCTGGTAGGTAGGGCTCAGCCTGTATAGCCCCTCTTCTAGTAATGGCCCTGGCTTGTAAGCTGTTGCGCAACAAAGGAAGGGGGTCAGTCCCCCCCCCCCCGAAATGAGAGAGACACAGAAAAAGGGATCTTATTTTAATTTTTTTTAAAATGATTCATATATATATATATATATATATATATATGCCAAAGGGAAAATTTTGGACCCCCCCCCCCCAAAGGAAATCCTGGCTACACCACTGTTTGTAAGACGATCACTTTATCTTTAAGTAAAGCAATGACCTTGCATTATTTATACTTATACATAATATATAAAATTATCCCAGGAATCAGTTTTAGATATCTATTATACTAATACTGTCACTTTATAATGTAACCTAAATAAATGCATATACTGCATATTCCTAAATTTACTAAAGTTTAAGGAAATTAAAAAATATTTGGCATATTTCATCAGTAAATAACAAATTACAAAAAAAATTAAAAAAAAAAACAAAACAATTTAAAGTTATGTAAAATGTACTTCTTAAAAGTAATAACAACAACAAAGTGATAAAATTATATAAATATTTCTGTAAACTACAAAGAAGCACAGGAAAACATTTTGAAAGCTCAAGATAAGATGAAGTTTTTTTTTGATAAACGTCATTGTATTGCTGATAAATATTCTGTTGGCGATGTTGTTGTTAAACGGTTACCAGAAGCTACAAGAAATAGTACCAAAACACAAGCGCGATATCGAGGACCTCTTGTAGTGATGAAAGTACTTCCAGCAGATATATACCAAGTGACCAATTTCAGAAAAATTGGACAAGGACGTTCAAGGCGTCCCTACACCACAACTGCTTGAATGAAACTGTTTCATATCACTAATGACGATGAAAACTTTAAGTACTGTGAAGGTCTCAATACCAGTGAAAAAAATGCCAATGCCAGTGAAATTGATGTTGATGCCAGTGAAACTCCCAACGTCCCACATATTGTACCAGATACTAGTATTTCACAGCAGGATTCAAGCAATGAGAAAAACTTTCGAAAATGAACCAAGAAAATGCCTGTTTATCTCAAGGATTATGTGCTTTAAATGGACTAAGTTGATGAAGTTTTCAAAATTCATGGCCGAGGGCATCCATTTATTAGGATGGCCGAATGTAAGGAAACACGGAATCACTAGATTATCACGAGACTATGAGTTTGGCAATACATATGACTATTATTCTAAATTGTTATAAAATTAAGTCAGTTCTCGATATATTTTCTATGGATGTGTAAAAGGAATAGAAGTTCGTTTTGGATCTTGTTGTTATTACAATAAGCATTGTTACTTGCTGATTATTGGTGAGGTAAAGACCAAAATATGTTCTTTTTCCCAATCTTTATTAACAATTAGGGCAAAATATATTGGGAGGAGGGGAATATGTCCCCACTATGTAGTACTATGTATCTACTATGTAGGTTGTGACACCGATGGCTCTGATGATAAATAGGCTCTGCATTATTGTTTGTTTCCCATTGATATTTGGTGCAAACATATTCTAAGTCCTCATTTTATCAAATATGCCCATGACATAATGAGTAAATATAGTAAATGATAACAGCCATTTAATTTTTCTACAAAAAGTTATAAATATTCTACACGTTTAATAATTGTTACAATTTACATCTTAAATTAACAGCTATGTGTTTTCTCAAAACACATGCAGGTTTATACATGCAGTCTGTTAAAAATACTTAATAGATATTTCCATTGAAATATCAATACATAGTTGTTACTTACAAAAATTCTGCAGGCAGAGTAGGAACAATTCTTCTTTTCCATTCAAGGATGTATAATGATGCCATGGAAATAATGCTTTAATAAAATTTAAACATAAATTCAAGGAATAAAGAAGAGATGTTAAAATTTTTTATAAAACATTATTTTAGTATTTCTTAAATAGATATATATCTTAAAAAACAAGTAATTTATTTAAAGAAATCAATAATTAGAACTTTTTATTTAAAATTCAATCCACCTTAAACAGAAAAGATTTTACATCTAATTTTAAGCAACAATTTAAATGCAGATTTAGATGTTGATGCAGATTATAATGAATGACTGAATACAGGTAAAATAAATCTAAAATATATTTAGTAGGAACAAAAAATATAAATGCAGTGGTCGCCGCTTATTCCAGTCACATCAGGACAGATTGAAATTGACTGGAATAACCAAATTCCGAAATAAATGGCGGTACCAAAAGTGAAAGTGAGCAAAGTTAAGAAAAAAATGAATAAATTAAATCATAAATATGAGCTGTATTAGTCAATAGTTTAACATATGCAAATATTTATTAAAGAATAAAGAAGTGAACAACTGAAAAACTACAAATGTACATTTATTTAAAAAAAAATTACTTCTTGCAAGGAAAACTTGAAATTAAAGACTGTTTTAGGGCATAGCATATTGAATCTCACTTAATGTTGAAAAGAGGCAATCCGTTCATTTACACTGTTCTCCTTAAATGCTCAACATAAAAAGTCTATAGCATTCAGCAAATCTACTCTTGTGACACGTAACCGGTTCTGGTGCATATCGTCGTCATCATCATCAGGTGTCTCATTGGTTATGGGCTATTTTTATTAAAATTCTGTTAAGTGTATTAACAATTGTTTTGACTGAATTACCATAACACCTCCACACAAATGACTCATTTTTGACTGGGTTTCACTCCGTCCTAAAAACTAATTATGCCGAAATTTTTATAAGCTTCAAAGACTATCTGATCGGATAAAGCGGCACTTACTACTGTGACAACTGGTGAAAAACCAGTGCAATTTGGCTATTTTGTTCTGTTCATGCCGATTTTCATGGAATAAGCAGCTCACTGGATAAACCACTGGCCGAAATAAGCGGCGACCACTGTATTATGAAAAACAGAAACATAAGAATACAATTTATAGAGATCAAAACTTTCCTAAAACTTGTAAATTAAAAAAAGAAAAAACTCAAACTGTCATATTGCTTCAAAAGTGTTCTAACTCTTTGAAAGTAATTGAGTTAAGGATATTCTAACTTCAGAAATTTTGGAAACTTTAGAACTTCTGCAAATTTAAGACAGCTTAACAATAAAACAAAAAGAAAAACCCTCAATGATACAACGGCCCAAATGTGGAGCCAAGGCCTACGCGCCCAGCTACACCTTTGCAACTGTGGACTTTTGGGTGCGGATGCATCTGCCCAGTTAGATGGTCAGCCTGACACAAAGCCGCCAGTGTTCAGTTCTCCAAGCAAGCTTGGTTCTCATTTTATTGATCCACTCAAGGGATGAAAGGCTGAGTCAACCTTGACCAAGAATCAAGTTATAAACCTATAACCTGTGGCATGGTTATATAATATGCTAACCATTATAACACTTGGCTTTCTTGGGACAATCTTAATCCATAATGATTTGCATATAAAAAGATGGAAAAAGCTCTTTTTAGCTCCTAGGTTTTTGGCGACAAAATTGTCATCCATGTTTACGATTTTGGTGATGACTAGTTCCGATTTGGCAACAGTTGTCGCCATGCTGGCAACATCCCTACATATAATTGAGTAGTTAAAGTTGCTTTAAATTAATGATACTAATTAACTTCTGATGATTTTTATGGGTAAAAGTGGAAAGGAATTTACACTTCTATACTCAATGTTTCTATTATAAACATAGTCATGGTGTAGGAGGGAGGGGACGCATGCCCTCCCACCCAAAACATTTTTCTCAAAATCTTTTGATTTTCTACTTTTGTTTGGAAATTGAAAGTAATTTTTCCTTTTTTCTTATATTTAACATGTACCCTCCTAAAATTTTTAGTCATGTTATGCCTATGATTGCAATTCCAAGGAAAATAAGCATTCTATATTTTTATCGATAAAAAAATAGAAGACACTTAAAAAATATCAAAAGTTCTATAATTACAGAAAAAGAAAAAAAGAAAGTTTTCAATTACCACAAAGCCATAATAAAAACAAGTAAAATTATGATAACTTGAATAAAATAATTTGTGCAGAAGTGCTCGTTTTCAGTGCATGATTTTTCTGAAGAAGCCCGTTTATAGTGATAAGGCCTCTGAGAAAGCTTCCTTGTGAATGTACTTGCATGACTAAATGACAAAAATAAACAAGAAATGCAGTTTGAGAAGTAAGTTAAGTAAATGATTTTAATACTAAACACAAAACAAACGTTTAGTTTTAATACATTCAATTAATACTTAGAAACATAATATATCTACTTACATTACAAACATCTATTATAATTATAATTACTATTACAACTAGTTTCTTCAGAATTGCTCTTTCTGTACAATGTTAATGAATACTGATATTCTATTTACACCATTATTATTGTTTGATAACTAAAAGCAGCAGATTGATGAAGGGGGGGGGGATGCTTCATCCCTCTAAGTATAGCCAAAATGTTGATGAATTTTAATAAAGTACATATATGGGAACTAAAGCATTTAAAGTACTAGTATAGGAACTGGTGTCCAAGTAATGACTAAATTTATCCTTTTAAATTTTCGCTTAAGTTTGTTACTCCTTGCTACACTCTATCTTCAGATTAATTTAAAATATCAAAACCTAATAATTTATGATATTTACAAAATCACTTAGATCTATTCAATGCTATATCATGATATTCTATAATTTAGAAATTTTGCACAAAAGGATTAGAGTATTGCCACCCTTCACGAAATAAAAAAAAAGAGTTTTGGTCTGACAGATTTATTTTGTGCATAGTGATATTCAACATTCAGGTCTATGAGTGTTACATGAAAGCCATGAATTATTTCAAAATTAATATTAACCTTAAAATATGTAGCTAAAAGTTAAAACATTATCAAAAATGCAAATAATTGAAACAGACTTAAGCAACCTGGCATAAAAGTAACAATTCTTACCTAGCTATTGTGCTTACACTTGCAGTTGATTTCACACTGTCTAACCTCTTGATTTTATTCAATTTCTTATTAACTTTTTCTAACTCATCTATCCTTGTTTCAAGGTTATCAGTTACTTTACATAATTCTTTCACAGCTCCAACATTTTCCATAAAAATACGTTCCTAGCAAAAAGTTTTATAAATGTATACTGCAGTAAATATTGCACAAAGAGTTTATACATGAAACACAGTACAGTACACCAAGAAACATAATTTTATAAGCTATATCTCTTTTCCCACACACTCTTTACAGAACAATTCAAGAGTGCAATTAAGCTTATTGAACCATATTAGGATTATTATCTTATTGTATCATATTAGGAGTATATTCAGTAATAATTCACAAAAAACATCTAGCAAGAGGAATCATTAAACTTCATAATTGGCAAGAAAATTAACTACACTAGACACAGTTAACTTTATACTATCATATTTTTTGAGAATACAATACATCATCTTGGTCAAAAAATATGAAATACTGCTTAATTTGTTATGCTTAGCTATGAAAATTTAGACTTGTATCATGTTTTCTCTTAAAAAAATATTTTTTAAAAAAGAAATATTGATAAAAATTTCAAAGATATCATTGCTGAACGTACTATTTTCTGAAAGGTAGTAAATAAAAGATTTTAAATACGATAAATTTGAATCCAAATATTAAATGTTTTAAGATATGTTACATAAAATCAGTTAGAACATTTATAGCATTTGAACAATTAAATTTAATTTCTTATGCTTTTTAAACTGCACACATATATAACTGGATAATTCCCCAAAGCAACTGCATAGTATATCAGTTTTTTAAGGTTTATAATGAATACTTAACAAATTAAACGTTTGCTAACCATTCATTAGTCGTAATAAAAACTGCACACTCTTAGCATTAACAAATACACATATATGATTTGGTTATAAAAATATTACTTTTTTGCCCTTTTTATTTGTCCATATTTAGGAAATAATTACAAACTGCATCAACTGAGAATCAAATATTTACCTTGTTCACAACAAGGAAGTTTGGTATATGTTGTCCACTGGGTAATACAATATCACCAGCTTCTTGAACAGCATCTGGTATGAGATTTTGAACTTCTTGAGCAATGACTCCAGTATTTGTTGCATTGTTGTCTCCTAGGCCGATATTTTCAGCAAACTCTGGCAAATATTGATATTTCACTATTCTCATATTTGCAACATTTTGTAGCTGAGTTTTGGTATCAACCTGTAAAACAGAAACAAATGGAATGAAGTAAAATTTAATTTAAGAATAAATAATACTTTGGATTCTGTAACACATTTTTGTATTATGATGCATTTGATTGTTTTTATACATTTTTAGGAAATTCAGAAAACCTTAAGGAAAAACACACACTGTAAGATTTTGCTTATCATCCAATGTAAAAATCTATAAAACTGTAAAAATAAATAAACTTTAAAAAAATATTGAAAAGAATAGAAAGATAATGCATATGTAATGATCTATAAAACTAAATATAAGATAAAAACAGAAAATATGATAGCCCATGCTTTTCAAAGAAATTAGTAAGATTCAGTGATGAATATTAAAAACAGTGGTTATTAGCTGAGATGATAAAGAGATGAGACATATTTACATCTTCCTATTTTGGAGTTGGATTTTTCTCTCCTAGAGTACTCTTGCAGACATTTCTTTATATTAAGTTTTGGGCTTTTCAGTTTCTACAACAAGGTTCTTTTTGAGTTTTTTTATTTAAAATGCTTTTAGTTTATAAAATTATATTTAAACATTCTTTTAAATATTTAGAACAAAATTTAAATTAAAAAAAAGCTTTTTGGGATAAATTTAAACTTATTTTAAGGATAGTATTGTGATTACCACAGACATTCCTTCCTTTATTTAAAAAGTTCTTAATTTTAGACTTTTAGAAATTTTTGAATCAATGTCTATAGAGTAACTACTGATGCAAAATAATAATAGAAAAGTCTTGCAACATTTCATGTTCCATTATTTTAATTTGTTGCTCATACAAGTATTTTTCGTAAATACTGGATACATGGAGATAAATAAGTTTTACAGACCTCTACAACATTTGTTTTGGCTCTTGCGTCCGATGGCTGAACAATATGACCAGTTACTTTCATGTTTCCATGGATAACAAGAGCTTCATCTGGTCTATCAGTATTAATTCCAACTCGGCCCTTAAAAGCAATTTTAATATATTGAGTAACATGATTAATTTAAGTTAATACAAAAATATGATTGTACTGCATTTGTTATATAATTGCATGTACTAACAGTCTATTCAGTGATTTAAAAAATAAAATAAAAAGGATTATATTTTAAATAGCAGTGTAGAGTGATGATGCTCTAGACCTGAGTCATGAGAATTTTTAAGACTCATTCAGATAAAAGAATTTTAACCATGCATGTCATTAAATCATAATTTATGCTAAGTAATATAAAATTAAAACATGCCAACTCTGCAAAAGGAAGATATAATTTACATAAATAACATCCTCCTTGCATGTATACCATTAAAGTTTTCTTTGTAATAAACAATAAAGAAATGTTGTATATTAACATAACATGAAATATTTAATTAAAAATCAAAGATAAATGAGATAAACTTATATTTCTGATAAATTAGAGAAAATATAGGTTTATATATTAACAGATATAATAAAAAATATATAATACCAACAAATATAAATTTCAAAAAAGAATCTAAACTAAATAGGTTTTGGGAAAAAAAAAATGATTACAGCATGATAAATTGAATCTGCAAGCTGGCCTCTCTGCCATGATAATTCCATATCATTTTCAAACTGACCAGGATTAGAGGCCTAAAGAAAAAAATTAGTATAAAAATAATATTCATACATTTAAAAAATAAAATTTCACAATAGATCTTAAAAGTAACAATAAATACAAAATAACAAAAAATAATTATATGGGAAAAGTTTAACATAAAAAAGAGAATTACTTTAAAATAAATTACCTTTAACTATAAAATACAAATATGAATAAATTACTTACAGGACATATCGTTTACTTCCATTAACTTTATTACACATATACTTCAAAGAAATTAATTCATATATTTCAAATAAACTCATAATATATATATATATAATAATAATAATAAAACCTGCATTATATATTATATTTTTTAACCAACCCCCAACATTGCATGTAGATCTTAATTTGAAAACGTATAATTCATCTGAATAATTACAAGAGAACATAATTCAAGAAGTAAATTTTTAAAGAAAATGGAGTTGTATTTAAGTTCTTTTATATATATATACACAACTTTGAAAATGCTGCATTAGTTCAATTATTTATACAGTGGTCACCGCTTATTCCAGTCACATCGGGACGGATTGAGATTCAATGGAATAATCAAAATTTGAAATGATCGGTGGGGCCAAAATAAAAGAGAGATTTAAGGAAAGAATCAATAAATTAAATAAAAATATATGAACTGTATTAGTCAATAGTTTAATGTATGCACATATTTATTCAAGAATAAAAATTTTACATTCATTAAAACTAAATAAAATTACAACTTATTTTTTTTTGGGAGGAATCCAAAATTAAACTCTGTTTTAGGGACATAGTGTTGTGTAGAGCAAACAGAATTTCTCTTAATGTTGAAAAGAGGTGATCATTTACATTGTTCTCCTCAAATACTCTATGTAAGGTGTCTATAGCATTCAGCAAATCTACCCTTCTGAAAAGTACCCGGTTCGGGTGCACATCGTCGTCATCATCATCAGGTGTCTCATTGGTTCCAGGTGTTGGATTGATAATTATTTTTATGAAAAATCTGTTAAGTGTATTAACAATTGGTTTGATTGAATTACTGTAACACTTCCACACAAATATGAGTCATCTTTGACTGGCTTTCATTTCACATTAAAAGTTAACAATGTTGAAATTTTACCTACTCTCCAAAAATTACTTCACTGGATAAAGTGGTACTCGCTACCGTGTTAACCAGTACAGTTTGACCATTTCGTTCTGTTCATACTGAATTTAACCAGACTAAGCGGCTCAACGGATAAACCACTGACCGAAGTAAGTGGGGACCAACGTACTATTTACTTTTACATGCAATGAATACTTTAATGCAAAATTTGCCAGCATGTTCACAGTCCTGAGGCCAGTTTGGATAGTTTACAACAGTGTTTCCCAATCTTTTTACTTCTGTGGACCAGTGAAAATAGGAAAAATAATTCATGAACCAGCATTAGCCAAAAATAACAAACATCATAAAAGCATATTTTATTTTTCATTTAAAGGGATCAATTCTCATTGAGTTGTAAGCTGGCAGTCGGTTGTCAGGTTACTACTTTTTTTAGTCAGTCATTAGTTATCGACTGCCCTAATAACAACTGATTTCAACAATTGTTTAGACAATCTGAACCCCTTAATGCTTCTATTTAAGATTCCTCTTTAAGACAGGGCAGAGTTGACGACTAGCCTTTTTAACAGATTCAGGGAGACTGACCCTCAAGTGCTATACAAATATAATTTTTAGTTAGAATAACATTTACTACTGATTATTTTAAAATGAATTTGGCATAGTAGTTTATAACAAAATCAGTGGTTTATAACATATTTAGATTCTGCTAGCTGTCTAAAAAAATTCCTGCAAATAATGTTTCACTAGAGATTGAATAAATATTATTAAAAACTAATAGAAACCTATTGCTGGGGGAATTCAGAGGGTAATTAAAATTTTAGCAATGTGTCCGGAGAAACATTTCCAAGAATGTAATAATTACTAATGTTGATTAATTTTGTATTTATTAGGAAATATATTTTACTAGCAAACTTTATTACAAGGAATTAAAAGAAGATATAAATTTCCAAAGGTAAATTAAAAGAAGGGTAAATGTAAAAGATTTCATTATATCCCTTTTCTAATGAGGTCTTGACATTCAGATATAACATTCTTAAAAGCAAAAAATAAAAAATAAATTTTAAAAATGCAATTACATTTGTGTAAGCATTTTACACAAAGTTCATAAAAATCAAAATTAATTCTTTTTTTTTTTTCATTCAGTCACAAGGACAAATCAGAGCCCCTCCCCCTGAGGGAAAAGAAATTAATGTAAAGGTAGCATTTTACTTCCATAAAATGGATGTATATGTCAATCTTCTAATTAACCGCCCCCACGGACAAACTATCCCCCCTGTCCCGACAAAATTGCATTGATCCACTGCTGTTCAATCATTACCAAGAAAACACATGTCACTTAATATCCACACAACTTTTACAAACCTTGATGTATATTCAAAAGCACACATTTAGACCATAAAAACTTCCAGATATTAATATTGGAGAAAGAGGAAGTTAGCAAAATGTTTTCTTACTCTGACTATGATTTTTTCTGATGCATGTGCTATCACTGTATAGCTCTGATCAGCAGAAGATGCACATAAGCTGACCACCAGATAAAAATACCTCTGATCTGGATTAGGCTTTCCCTTTTTTCTCATATTGTTGGAGGTTGTTTCGCTGAAGTGTAACCTTCCCACTGTTGTTTTGCTTACTTGCTCCGGACTTAATTCTAACCTAAAAACAGCAATAATTGTGTATTAAATAAATATATAAAAAATAACTTTCCACTGTAGATAAAAATTTGTGATAAAAACTTACGGCACAGGATGAAAAGGTTTTTTGCTTCGGTCAGATTGTGACTGTTCAACTTTAATTGTTTGACTGGGGGATTCAACCTTGAATGAAAACACAAAACGTATATTACTTTTGGTAAGTTACTGAGATTAGAATAAGATCATTGCCAAAGAATAAGATTTTGCTAAATTGCCATCTAGAGTTATACTAGTTGACAGTATTTGCAAAAATATTGTCAACTAGTATAACTAATCTAAATTTACTATATTTATCAAAAGAAAAATCATGCCAAACAAACTTATTATAACAGAAAATGTTAATCAAATATTAATAAAACTATCGCTCAAATATATAAACTAAAAACATTCTTTTGTTTGTTTCTGTGCAAGAGATAAAAAGTATTTTCATAGTATTCTAGGCAGGGTACTTTCTATAGTAAATATTAACAAGCAATTTAAGTTTTGTAACACTTATTGCATATTTATAGTAATCCGAGAGAAAAAGACTGATCTGTAGATACATAGATTTAGAGATATATAGAGGGGAATCATAAACTCTTATCAACTATATCTCGGAAACTTTTAATTAAAAGTATTGTAATTTCTTTTTTTAAAATATAATAATGTCATTACTTTTTTTACCAATAACCCATACGTATATGCAGAGGCGCAGAGAGCCAAGTCGGGGCCCCGGGGATAAAATCTTTGGGGGTCCCTTTGCTATCCAGAAATCCGTTTGATGTCGTATTAGATCAATCATTTATTCCTTATTAAAATTATTAATCATTTAAAGAAACTTTAAATTAATAGTAACTGGAAAATAATTAATAAAATTAAAATTTCTAATTTAAAAGAGTATTATACTTTATTAATAAACAACCGTGCTCTAAAAAATACCCACATTTTGTTTTGGAGGTTTCGTCATCTCCATAGAGAAACTGTATTTGAAACGTTAACATTTTTGCGTGGCATGTTTCCTGAGTATTTAAAAAATTAATATTTTTATTCATACTTCCATGCAAGCAGGCAGCCAAAAAAATTTCAGTAGGCCAAAAAAGTGGACATTTCAAAATTTCTCATAGAAAGTCTTGATCTTTAACATTTTGTTCAGGAAAATTCAAAATTTCGGAGGTTGGGTGGATGCATAGTCTCTCCTCTGGCTATACCTTTTCTTCCACTATTTAGCAATGTGTCTCGGGAAAAAAAATGATTTCTTGTTAAATAAATCTTTTCTACTTTTAGTCATGGCAAACTGTTGAATAACACCTTCAATGTCTACTTTTTTTGCAAAAGAAGACTCAATCAGAAACACTCCTAGTTTTTGTCAAGTGGGTGGTTTAAACTCTAGCTGGCTTTCAATCAAAAATTAATTTGAAACATCCGGGGACATAATCTCAATTTAGACTTTTTTTTTTACAAAATTGACAACACACAATATCATATAAACAGCAAAAGCGGGGCCCCTTCACAAGCTGAGGCCCTGGGGTTTTTTCCCCTGCTCCCCCTCCCTCTCTGCGCCACTGCGTATATGTATTGGATCATAATAGTATATTAAAATTCTTTGGTGAGTGCCATTCTGGAAGAACTGTCTGTGAAATGCTCATTATTTTATTATTTTTGATGGGAAGTATGGTGGTAGAAATTTAAGGGAGGAATTATATAGTAAGTTAAGTTGTGGAGTAGTAACATCACTAAAATACAGATGAAAGAATTGCAGTCAATAAACAATAATGTACAGAATTTTATGTGTCCTTGTAAATGAGGCACAGATAACATACACACCCTTTTATACAGATACAGTAAATGTTAATTACATTTATGGATTTCATCACACATCAAATCAAAATTACTTTTCTTAGATTGAGATGGACACAAATTACAAAGATAAACAATCATTAACTTCATTGGAGATTAAAAATGAGTTTTTTTTAAAAAAATATTTATTAGTTAAAATAGTTAAACATATAGTTTAATAATTAAAAAATTGATAAAATAAAATAAATAGCAAATCCTAAAAGTTAGAAAACTTAAAAATTTTAAGCATACCTTAACACCATTGAAATGAAGATAAAAATGATCAATTTTCTTGACTCCATCAGGCGTTCTCACATAATGGGGTTCTCCGATAGGTTGTACATGGACAGTAACTTGAAAATGATTTTTCTTCTGACACACAAAAGCATCATCAGCATTACTGAAGTTGAAGCCTTTATCTGCATCGACCCTAAAATTTATGAGAGGCCTGTAAAA
Source organism: Cheiracanthium punctorium (assembly GCA_038373885.1). Classification (NCBI taxonomy): domain Eukaryota; kingdom Metazoa; phylum Arthropoda; class Arachnida; order Araneae; family Cheiracanthiidae; genus Cheiracanthium; species Cheiracanthium punctorium. Next base: position 260,607 of record JAWZYV010019114.1, on the reverse strand, counting down.
GGTAAAAACTTAACATAAGTGAGGATATTTACATTTAATTTACTTTCATTTACTAGAACATTTTCACAGTCATCTAATATACATAATGAAATGTACTAGTAGAGATACAAATTTGCAAACATTAGATATTTTAAACACAAAGAAATTATATTTAAAAAAAAAAAAAGATTTTCAGTCTTTGAGCAATAAACATAGCTGATGACAATAAATAAGAATGATAAAGAATAGAAACCATATTTCTTTCATATTTCGTGATGTACCCTTTTATAAAACACATTTGATTATTTGAATACCTAATTTCCTCTTTCTCTTTTATAACACAGACTACAAAATATGAACAAGTTATTTAATGCTTAACTATTAAAAATACGATAAATATGCTGAACCTAAAACTCCCCAAAATAAACGAAATATCTATAGTGAAGTTCAGCAATCTACAACATAATCAAATATGAAACTTAGTGTTTAGAATAAACGGAGTAGTATTTCATTTTTAAATGGTCGCATGTGTTCATCTTGTGAGATGCTCTCAAAAAAAAAAAAAAAAAAAAAAAAAAAGTACTGCCATGTTTAAAGCCAAGACCTGTTAATTTTCATACAGTAGAGCAATATTTTATACAAATTTACAAGCATCTGTATCATAAAAATTTGAAAATGGAAAATGCACAACATATTGTTATTACTTTGCGAACATGTACTATGCAAGGAAAGTATTATAATCATGAAAAAATTTGACTTTAAAATTTTGATGTATTTACACATTTTCAGGTCTTCTGAATTCATTTATGCTAATTTTACAGTGATGTACGTATATATGCATGTGAGTGAACATGATAGCTCCTAAACGGTGCATTCAATTGAGCTCAAATTTGGTATGTATGTTATAGCCCACCATCACATGACTAATATTGATTTTGGTGTCTACAGGACTTATAGTTTTTTTTTTTATAAGGCTATGAAAAATAATTGCTTTACATTACGGCCTATGGATGTAAAATCTTGAAAGTGTGTTAGCGTCTACTAAACTGCACATTTGATTGAGCTCAAATTTGTTATAGATATTATACCGAATTTATGGTATAGGTATTTTTGGTATAGATATTAGACCACCCTTGCATAACTGGTATTTATTTTAGTGTGCATAGGACTTACGGCTTTTTTACAGGGCTACAAAAAAGAATTGTTTTAACATTATAGCCTATAGACAGAAATTCTTGAAAGTGCACTAGCATATATAAACAGTGCATTAGATTGAGCGCAAATTGGGTATGCATATTAAAGGTCAAGGTCACATGAACTGCAGATATTTTGGTGTATGTAGAGCTGACAGTTTGTTTATGGGGTTACAAAAAATAATTCTTATACATTACGGCCTAGGGATGCAAATCATTTAAAGTGAGCTAGTCTCTAAATGGTATATTCAATTGACCTCAAATTCGGTATGCATATTATAGGTCACTGTCTTACATACTTCATAACGGCTTACAGTTTTTTACAGGGCTACAAAAAAAGTATTCTTAACATTGTGGCATATATAATAAAATAATTTTAAGTGCACTAGTACCTGAACACTACATCTGATTGAGTTGAATGAACTTTATTTAAATGCTTTGTAAAGATCAAGTGTTTGGAAAGTTGAGTGGAGTCACTCCAGATTTTTTTAATGATTATTATGTAGTAAACAGAAAAATAAAATTAATTTAATAATTCACAATCATCTGAATGATTTTAAGACAGCATAGATTAGACTCTTTCTCTTCATGAAACAAATACATTTATTTTATTTACTTATTTAGTTTGTTAAATTATTTATAATGAATCTGACACAAGTACTCTCTACATTATTTGCTTTAAGGTATAGAAGACAGCATCAAGCATGCAGAATAAAATTAGACAATCTTTGCTATTGAAAGCTTAATAAATAAATAAATAAATAAATAAATAAAGATATTTATATTAGTACTTACAGTTCTTTTAGTGTATGGTCAAGGAGAGGTACCCAAGTGTTTTGCTGAAATGGCTGAAATCTGATACACTGGTAGGCAGAGTCTAGAAACATACCAGAGCCCTCGGGCCCACTAAAGTCAAAACTGTACTCATCATCTGTTGCAGACAACACTGGGGTATTTGTGTGAGGTTCAGGTGATATTCCTCCTGAAATAAATTAATAAATAAATCAAATAACTTATGATAAACACAGAAATTAAACACTGTTGTGTGAAATCACAGAATTGATTTTCAATTAAAATAAATAATATTATTTGTTTAAATTAACTATTTCTAAAACAATAAAATTTTAGAATTTAGACTTTTTGTTTTCTTTTTTACATGTGAATACATACAAAATTTTTATATTAAAACAACAGTTGAATTAAATAAAAGTCTTACTAAGTTTAATGACAAATCTGAAAATATGCCATTAAATGTCAAAGAAAATAAAAGTCAAATTTTGGACATTTTAAGCAATTAATTTATGAACAATGAGTGGTGCATATATCTTGATGCTCTGTTTGAAAACAGATGACTTTCAGAAGCTAATATTGTACTAGGCTTTACTTCAGTCATTTTTGTATTAAAAAACAACAAATTAAGTAACGATGCAGAGACTATTCTACTTTTAAAAGATGTTTAATGCAGAATAAATAAAATTAACAAATCTCTCATTTCTATTTAATATAAATCTAAAAATTTTTTATTTGAAGGTTTTACTAGACTGAACATTTTATGACCTGAGGAATAAAAATGAAGGTAAACTTTTGAAAGGTAATCAATTTATATTGTTAGTTTGTATTATATTAATTTTTCTTTCCCCCTCTCTTGTTTTTCATGAGTAATTTAAGACACAGACATTTTAGAAAAAAAGAGTACACAAAGAGTTAAAATTAAAACTTTAAAACAAAATAAGTAGAAAGACATCTGTTAATAATGGAGTTACAAAAACATTTAGTCACTGTTAGGATTTTTCTTTTTATTTTCTTTATATATCTCTTTTTTGTGTGTGTGTGCACATTTTTATTATTTTTTCCTAGCACATTGAATGAGGATATGCTTCATGTATCACTAAGAATTGATGAGAATTTTTTTCAAAGCCCTAGAATTATTAAAATAAACATACAAAAAGAGGTGCACAAAACCTTTTTAAAAAAAACTATGTTCCTTATACAAAAGATAGCATCTTTAAAATTAGTGCAAGATCTTATTCCACACAAGAATAGAAAGAGGGGAAAAAGTAATAAGCACTTGTTACTGAAAATGATTCTAATGGCAAAAGACAGCAATTGACTTTACCAGGTGATTAAACTGAGGAATATTTAAGAAATAGAAATAGAAAAAAAAAAAAAAAAAAAAGAAATTTGATGCCAATCAAAAAGCATGTTCTCAGTGTTTCTAATGCTTATTTGTAATGGTTTTGTACCTTGACATTTTTATTGTTGTGTAATTATGTACAGCATAACAACATTTTAAAATAAAAATTCAAGTTTTAAAATATAATTATTTTACTAACAAAGACAGAATAAAACAAAATTGATATAAATATATTTTAAATTAGAAAAAGTCAATGAAGTTATACTTCATAAAAAAAAAAAAAAAACCTTACACAATATTCCTGAACTTTGTTTGCATAACTATATAAAATGTTTTGTGCCCTTCACTCTTTCAGAGTGCTGATCGTACTGGTTTGTGCAATAATTATTGGACCATACTTATCATATATTTATTGAATTTAAAGCAAACGTAATCCAACATAATTTGCTAGAACAGTGAAATTTATTCATTCAACATATTCTAAATAAAGTTTAAAATATTCAAGAAAGAAATATTTTAAATAAAAAGAACTTACCAGTTTCTTGTTTAACATTCATCATACCATTTAGCATGTTGTTATTAACAACATTTTTGTGGTTATCCGTAATCTTCCTTTTCTTAAGATTACTATTGGATCCATCAAGGCTATCACAAAGAAAATCTTCATTGCTAGAAAAAATTAAAATGTCTCATTACAATACTGAAAAATTAAACATACATTTTTATTATATTTTGTGTTTAGTTTCATTGGCATCTTGATGGAAATGCAGAACATGATGCAAGTACCTAACTCGAAAGTTCACTGAGCTACATATCTGCAGGATTTCATTTTTGTGAGAGACTGAAACTAGGGGCATATTGTTTTCTGTTTTCTTCAGGTATTTGGTCTTGCTATTGAACATCGACATGAAAGAAAAGGGGGTGCTAACACAAATCCGAAAGTTAAATGTGATTATTATTTTTCTTTTTTTGTAGACGTCAGCATTCATCACCAGAAGCACTCACAGGGTTTAAAGAAATAATTTAAGGTAAAACGAAAATGGAAAATTATAACAGTAAAAAATTATATTTACTAGGCCATTTATTTTTACTAGGTAAGCTTTTTGTATATTTCTGGAGAAGCTTTACACCATTCAGTAAGCCAACAAGAAATAATATTATTTCCAATCCCTCGTATGTTAGAGAAATTACTTGCTTTCTAGGTTCTTTTCTATCCTTCATTAAAGGCGATAAATAGAAATAAACATGATCTTACCTGTCGTATATTGATGTTAAATGAGGTGTTGGTGGTCCCAGTGCCTGTTGTAGACCGAGACTTGTTGTAAGAGAATTGGGAATCTGATGCTGTAAATGATTAAGCATAGACCCAACAGAGGCACTTTGTGTTGGCACAGCAGACAGTGTTTGAGACACTGAAGAATGAGGAGGGAGTGACGCTTGTACTGCCTGCTGCTGATTCTGAAAAATAATAAACAATATATAATATAATAATCTTTTGAAACAATTTAAAAACTGTGCAATACCAAATAAGTGAATTGCATTTATAGTAGGGATTGACCGATAACAGATTTGAACTGATACCCAATACTTTTTTACAAGGGACTGTATACATATTATAATACAAAATCTAACATATCACAGCTACCAAAGATTTTCCACCACTAATGCTTACATAGCAATTTATGCTTAAAATAAGGCTCAAATTTCTAGAGCAAGTTGCTTAAAATTGTGGTGGAAAACTCCCGAAAGTTTCGGGAAAGTTGGCAAATATGTTATATTGACCACGTTTCCCATCACTTTCATTTGGAGAAATTTTTCTCTGTGTCTACATTTTTCCGAATGTAAGCGACTGGAAATTAGGTTCCATGTAAAATTCAATTTTCTATGTTGATGGGTATACAGCCCTTTGTAAATAAGTATCGGGTATCGGTTAAAACATGGTATCGGTCGATCCCTAATGCTTACATAGCAATAGGGATCACTATGTAGATTAAATTAAAATATACTAGTAATAGAAGTAAATTAATATATATTAATTTATAGAAGTAAATTAAAATTTAGCATTTTCTAAAGTGTAGAAATACATTTTTCTATGGATTTCATATATCCTTGTTTAGAATTTTTTTTAAAGTTTTTATTTTATTATCTTAAAAATTCTGTTATCAGATGACATTTGATTTAAATTTATACCTTTTAGGAGTGAAAGGAAATGAGAGAGCATAATTGAAACCTGATAAGCAATATTGTAATTTTAACCTTATTTAATTAAAAACTCAGATTAAAAACTTTTTCTACATGCAGAAAAATCTAAATGAAATACTTAAACAAGCTCAAATTATATTTTGCTCTTAATGGTGAAAGAAAGGAAGGGATGAGAGAGTTTTACTTTTATTTTCTGTTTTGAATTTTTATTATTTTATCTGCAAGTTTTAATATGAAATTTGTATATTTTTTAAGCCTTCGAATTGATTATATTATTTAAGAGACATACTTGCAAAACTGCTGCTACTTCTAATAAAAAGAAAAGATAAAATAAAAATAAACAAAATCTTAAATTTTATGAATAAATTTGCCTTTAAGGCTGTTCTTCGAAAAAAAAGAACTCTGTTTTTAGTCTTGGTACACAAATTGAAATAAACTAATAGCACCATGGTCTCCAAAAAATTCCAGACGGTTCTTCATAAGCTGTTTTACACACTAGGATAAGCGAAAACGCTGTGGCCTTTGTGAAATTTTCAGAAAAAATTCTTAAACATGGATTTGAGCTGCAAGATTTTTCGAAGACTGACACGCTTTGCGAAAATTTCCGATTTTTAAGAATTTTTTCTAAAAGTATTGAAACTGATACAGATTGGCCTGTCTTCGCAGTATGTAATACAGCTTGTAAAGAGACAGTTCCAAAATTTTGAAGTGCCTGGCATAATTAGTTTATTTGTAATTATGTACCAAAATCACATGATTTTTTTGAATAACACCGTTAAATGTTTTTCTAATGCACCTAAATTTATAAATAAAGAGAATGAACACTTGGCAATTAAATTTTAAATGAAAAAGTACAAATTAAAAATTTTCAACATTTAACCTACATTTACAATATAATCTAAAGCTTTACAAGAACATCACAATAAAATCATAAATGCAAGGTCTTTTTATGAGAACTTTCAGTTTGTTTAGGGCGGGGGGGGGGGGAACCCCCAGGCTTTTAGATTACAACATTCAAATATGCAGAAATTTTTTTATCCCTGCATTTTTAAGATTATCCTACTGATATTATGAAATTTTATTTCTCTTATTCTAAAGCTTAATATTTTACTAATTACCATCTAACGTTTTTACTATATGATCAATTGTGCATACATACCTGTAACATTATTATGAAATCAAAAAAAGCCTGTAGTAGTAAGTCCCCCCCCCCAAAAAAAAAAACAGTATTTCTCTTTGCTATATAACAGTTCACAGATTTCTCAGTATAGTAGTTGCGTAAGGCTTTGTACCATTTAAATTTTGTTTTAAAATAACAATGCAGTTTCAGCAGTCACTGTTGGTTTAGTTATGGGTCTGCAACAAATTATTATGTTGGATCTTGAACGCTCTACCAGTGCAACCTGATTAAATTACTGCATAAATTATTAAACTAGTCAGCCTACTATCACTTGAAACATTGATTAAACAGCTGATTCAGTCATTTAATCGATTTATTATCTGAGAAAATGATGAATAGAATTTTTACTTACAGGTATTTGTAATGGCTGCGATAATGTTAATGAACTTTCTGATAAATGCTTCAACGGTTGTGAATTTGTGTAACCTATGTACTGCTTTAGGTCACCTGATGTCTGCATCATTGTTTTAGATGATGATGATTTTTCAGTTCCATTCATGCAATTATCTAAAAAAAATTGCATTAAAAAATGAATTGCATTGAAAAAGATCTCATAATTAGCATATAATTACAAAATTTCTAAGGGAGAGATGAAAATTTTACCTGTACGAATTGGTGATAATGAGTGCTCTGAACCTGAATCAGGTGGACTGTCAGGGAGATTTACACTAAAATAAAACATGGAGAAATTTAAATCAAAACAAGACTAAAAATCAGTGTATTAATAGTTAAGTAGATAATGTGGTAAAACATTGATAAACTAAAGTTTATTGGATTAAATTTTGAGATTAAGCACACTTGCATATGCTTTATTTCTTATTATGATTATATGTGCTTCATAAAATAATAATAATAATAATAATAAAGCAATATCAAGGTAGAAAAAAAAATTGGTATAATAGTACACAATTACATGAATTTTAGTTTTGAAATCATGCCTTTTATATGTCAGCTCTATTAGTTTCTTTATTAATTTAACAAAGGAAAAAAAATTAGAGAGTTGAAAAATTATTTTTACAGAACAGAGAAATTTTGGGTTAAGAAAAAGGGGAAATTTAAAAAGTAAACTTCAAAGAGTTAACAAGTTGTTAATGAAAAATGTTACAACTAACAGTAAAATGAAGAACGTTTCCAATGAATGGAAATAGATAAATCCCATTTTATAATCTGTAGTTTAAGGAATATAATTGATCATATTGCAAACTATATGATTGTGAAAAAAGCAACATGACACATGAAATACTATAAATTTGGAAATGTGCAATATCAAAACCTTTTCCCTTATATTTCTGATAATTGCTTCCATTATATCAAACTCATATATTGTTTTAATTTTAAGAAATTTATTATTAATCAATATGCATGCAATATATATAATTAAAAATTACAAGCAATCAAAATGGGTGAACCAAGAAATCTAATTAAGCATGGGATTCACTCTCACTCATAGAAGAAGAAAAAATAGAAAAAATATATATTTATAACATAGGATGATGTAATAATGATGCATAATTTTGTCTTCAGGATAACTTGTTGAAATAATTTTTCAAAAAATTTAAAATCATTCATAATTTTAACCAATTTTCACATTTTGCATATTTGCTAGCTTTACAAAAATAACAATATTTTCCTTCTTAAAAAATAAAATAAACTAAAAAATAAAAATTTTTGCTAATAAGTTCAATTTTTCAGTGATAATCAAACCAATGAATTGGGACCATAAAATTCACCAGAGAACATGATGGTATGCAAATTATACAATTGTGAAAAGCAATACAGCACACGAAATTCTATAAATTAGGAAATTTGCAATATCAAAAACATTTTCTTTCAATTTCTGATAATTACAATACAGACAAAATAGAGAATATGACTTACTTGATATTTTTTAAGTTTTTATTCAAGGTCACAGTAAAAGCTGAGAGACTTGCTGGGTCAATGAGAGTATTGTTGAGGTTTTCAATGTGAAAGGTCAAAGGAAAATTTTCTTTTCCACTTGCTAGTTGGTTGTTAGAGGGGCGAGGGATTGAACTTAAGGCAGAAACACCTTTCTGTGTCTTCACAGGTAAATCACATAGTTTTAAATCACTTTTGATCAATTCATTTTGGAAGTAACTGAAAAGTAAAAAAATATAAATTATTAATATGATTATAGGATAATCATGAAGCTAGTTGCTAAAATATTTTTTTAATAATTTACTATTCAGAAACAGGAGTATCAAAGATGGCTTTTCACCAGACCTAAAAAAATATTCACAAAATTGGATGCCCTTAAATTCATTCCCAGAAAATAATTCTACATAACTGTTATAAAATTCTATACGAGATTTTCATACGGATTTATATTATGCGATACAGTCAATTATCACAGTAATATCTGTAAATAATAAGATTCTAGGTATACAGTTACAAAAGCAAATAAAAGAATTTTTTTTTTTTATATACTAAGTTTCTTAATAACCGAATATTTAATTAAAAATTGTACAAACTACTGCCCCTCTTTTCTAAAAGAGTATTTTTCATTTATGTGGTTTTGATATTTGTAGAACATTTATGTCTACTTAAAATATTGATTGTATTCCGTTACTGGAATCATAATGAACAAAAATTAATGCTTTAAAAAAAGCCTTTAACGCACACTTAAACTGTATCTATCTGCTTTCTTCGAAATATTCTTAAAAATAAAGAACATATTAACTCCTTTATTTATTTATCTATTTTTTAAATTCATTCGACTTGTTTCTCCCTGTAAGGGGAGGTAGTTTTGGAGATGTATGGCTTTCTTCCGCCTTTTATCGCAGTTGTTCCAATTAACTCGATCCGTTAAGCATAAAATTTAACAAAAAAACATAAAATAACCAACAGGAAAGTGAGTGGGCACACGACGGAAAACGAGAAAAAGGAAGAGACACACGAAATAGTTACTTTTTAAAACCAACAGATGGCAGCACCACAAAAGAGGATGTTTAAGGCGGTTTTAATGTGTAATTAAAAAAACTTTGTAAAAAACACACATAAGAAGTAAAAGGAAAGAGGATACGCGATTCGTTCAAAAATTGTTTTGAACTTCTTCAGTCCAAGCCCTTCGTCGTAGGTTCTTTACGACGAAGGGCTTGGACTGAAGAAGTTCAAAACAATTTTTGAACGAAACGCGTATCCTCTTTCCTTTTACTTCTTTTGTGTGTTTTTTACAAAGTTTTTTTAATTACTTTATCGTTTAACACCAGTATTTTGAGTGTTTTTTCGGTTTTAATGTGTATTCACGTTACATCTGGAGAAAAACGACCAAAACTCCAGACCGTTAGATCGATGGCAGCATGATGGACCCGATCTCTGGACTTTCAGACATCAGCATCTACCATATTCAGTGTCTTTATCCACTGGGCCATGGTGAGGCATGTTTAGCTTATTGAGGTTAATTTAAAATAGATTTTATTTTAACCATGAGTAACTGTACTTTTATTTTGAAAATTAAAAGCTCCGCGAGAGACAAAGATGACTGTGAAGTTGAGGGGTGGCATGGGCGCCCATAGGAATTTTTCTAGGGGAGGGCAAACTCCAAAAATTTTTTCTAGAGGAGGGCAAATTTCAAACTTTTAACAAATGTGGCTCTGGTTTTGCCATTTGTATACATCATGAGACATTAACCTAAAACTCTAGGGGGGGGGAAGTGCCCTACTTTGCCCCCCTTATGGACGCCCATGGGTGGAGATAAATATTCTTTGGACAGACAGTATAAAATATATATGCAGGCAGGGGAAGGGGGGTAAAAAGGGAACTCACAGGAGTATTTTCACAGTGGCGCACACAAAGGGATGGTAGGGTGGTGATCTGGATTCCTCCCGAAAAAAATATTAACACGTCTTCAACACGTTGGCAAATCCTCAAAAGAAAATCACTATACAATTTTTGATAAATTCCATGGCTTTTAATATAATCCAAGACACTGTAACCTTCTTCTTTTTAACAGTAAAATAAATGCATAACCAGAACTACAGAAGTACATTGAAGTCGAAGTGTGATGAGAATCAACAAACATAATCCAGCAAATCTCTTAGACAGTCATGTTCTGTGCTTAGACACACGCATACAGACACACACACACAAAAAGCAAACCTTAAGAAAACTGTTTTTGAGCATTTTTTTTTTTCAGGCTATCAAACACTTAATAAAATTAAATACAGAACATTTCAATATGCCTTAAACATATTCCGGAAATAAAATTGACCTACGTCAAAGGACTTGAAATTTTTTTTGCGGATTGGTGAAGGGGAAGGAGGAGTTAGATGAACAATATGCACATTTTTTCTAAAACAATATAAATCAGCCAAATGATAACGCTTATTATGGTTTTAAAATCCCCAAAAAGTTATTATTTTAACGTGAATTTCAAATATTTTAGCAAAATATAAGAAACGTTTAAAAAGGTCATCTAAAACAACTTGTATTTTTTACTTTCCGAACATGTACCATGTAAGGAAAGTCTTGTAATCATGAAAAAATTCGAATCCGAGATTTTGGTGTATTGACACGTTTTGAGGTCTTCTGAATTCATTTATGCTATTTTTACGAGATGTATGTATGTATGTGTGTTTGTATGTATGTGAGTGAATACGATAGCTCCTAAACGGGACATTCGATTGAGCTCAAATTTGGTATATATGTTATAAACCACCGTCGCAAAGACGGTATTGATATTGGTGTATATAGGACATAGTTTTTCTACAGGGCTACGGCAAAGATTTCTTTTACATTATGGCCTATGGGAGGAAATTCTTGAAAGTGCGCTAGCGTTGAAACGGCGCATCCGATTCAGCTTCAGTTTGCTATATATATTTGAATTATTCATCGATTAAAATTTATTTAAATGCTTGGTAATGATCTTAATCGTAAGTGTTCAGAAAGTCGAGTGGAGTCACTCCAGATTTTTTTTTTTTTTTTTTTTTTTTTTTCCTGGCTGAGGTACATTCTTATGAGTGCTATTTTACAAAGTTTGTATTAATTTTGTTCATTCAAACAGTTTTTCTCACTCGCATTTAGCGTTTTTCCAAGGACGCCTCATCCTGGCTGCCTTTTTTATTTTAAAAATGTTTTCAGTATTATTAGTACCGATGCGCCCTGCCCTTTTCGCTTTTGTGCCAATGCGTACTGTCCTATTCAAACGGAAAAATAAGTCTTGCATATTTTCCAGTGGGGTGTCGGGAAAACCGCTCTTTTTTAATAAACCCGCCCTGCCCCCTTTGAAAAGAAAATGTTGTTACACCACTTAGCTGGACCAGTGATTTCCAAGTGCGAGTGTATGAATCTACTAAAAAAATTTCAGATAAAAATATTTTGGCATTTCGTTTTCTTAAACACTAAATTCATATGATTCAGTAGTTTAAGACTAATTGTTAGTTCTACATTTTATTTGGTTTCCCTTTCAAAACTAATCATCAATCAGGGACAGCGGTAGAAAACCAGACTTTCGATTAAAAAAAAAAAAATATGTTAAAAATAAAATAAAATCAGAGTTTAGTACTTTGACATAGAAACTAACGTGCATGTACTATTCACGGGTGTTCTGCCTGAAGAGCGATCGCCGTCACAGGACTTTTGAACATCTTTAAAAGCAAAACAATGATGTTAAACACTCGAAAAATATTAATAATGCATCTTCACCCTATGCACTATGGACTGACATTAACAGGAAAGCTGTTATGTCTCGTGCAACTTTCAGAAAAAATTCATCAGCACAAAAATTTCCTTCAAAAACGGGACGAGGATTCACTCGTTTTTGAAAATATCGCGAAATACCGTATGCGTAGCATTTTTTTCTGACAATTTCGTATCTTTTATAGGTACATTCTCAATATCAGTTCACAGTGCAGTGTAACTTGTAAAAAGATATTCTAAAATTTTCAGAGTCTCTAACTCAATTAATTACAAAAAAAAGAAAAAAAAAAAAAAGCTGTGATCATTGCACGATTTTCAAGTGAAACAGCCTAAACCCGGAAGCAGAAATTGATTTTGTGGAACCAGGCGTGAAGAGCCCGCCACGACTACGTATTAGAGATGAGTTCGGACTCATTTTTTTTAAGCCCGAGCTCGAAGACTAACCCTTTAACGCGCAGTGTTCCCGCTCTGGGAACACCAAACTCTGACGTTTTGACTGTTGCCAGTCACGAAGAATAGATTTGATTTCTATAAAAATAGTTGCGGGTGACATCGCTCCACGAGAATCCTTTATTTTTTAGAACGTCATTTCCCGTAAAAAATGGTCACGATTCTTTTTAACAGCACTGACATCTGCTGAAAAATGGAAGAATGCGAGAACAGCTGGATAGATGGCCCAATGCTGGAAAAGGGGCAGACGTTGCCATCGCTCGACTTAACTACCAGCAAGATGTCGGACGATCGAAACGTTCATCGCGTGCCGCAGATCTAGAGATCGTCAAAAAAAGGTCTCTAGATCTGTGGCACGCGATGAACGTTTCGATCGTCCGACATCTTGCTGGTAGTTAAGTCGAGCGATGGCAAAGACTCCCCTTTTTCCAGCATTGGGAAAGGGTTGCGCCTCAAAGGGTTAATTCGAACCCAAAGTTTCAGCTAATAGATAAATAAAAGCCAATGACTTCATTCATTACCAGAATATCATGAATTTTGCCGTTTGTGTAAATTAAAGACAAATGTAATAGCAAACTCTTAATGCACTTTCTATAATTCTTTATATCCAAGCTTATCAAATAATATTAATTAGTTTATTTCTCTCATGAATTACTTTTTAAAATATGTATGCAAGGAGTATGTTCAATAAAGGAGAAATTTCTCCCGAGGCTCAGCTGAAAGCGAGTGCCGACCGGGCTGCTCTTACATGCATGCATAACACTGAACAACTTGATCAATATACGTCTTCTTCTCCGCTAACTCGGAGGAAACAAGTGTAACCACGCTATCGCCACTAAACAATCATCCAATTTAACTTCGAAAAAATTACGCATCTCTGATATCGGTATCATTCGATCCATTACACGCGAAACTAAAACATTTCTCTAAGTAACGAGACAGAAATGTTTCCTGTGAATTAGCACTTTGTGCCCCCCCCCCCCCAACCTATAACTTTCTGTACAATGCAACTACTACTCATCCAAGGAAAAAGAAGAGAGGGGGAAGGGGGGGGGGGCACGATCCCCCCCCCTTTTTTTTAACAGAAATTGCCGTTTAAATTACGCGGATCTTCTTACAGGAACGATGCTAACCCCATCAGATAAAACACTGCATGCAGAAGTCAAAAGTGGTTGCGAAAATGATAGATAACAATTCCCCAATATTTATTTCTCCGAGGACAGTTGTGTTTTGGCCGATGTTATCTGATGCAGGATTAAAATAATTGATTGGTAAATGTAATAAAAAAAAAAAAAAAAACCCATACTGGATGAAAATGACCGCTGTTTCTCTCCAACAGCGTCTTATAAATTGTTATTGATCATGCACTAACAATAAAAAGCTAGCGAAGCTTTATTGTGTGACGAAAACGGGGTAGTCTGCAAATCATGAGACAGATAAGGCAGTTATAAATCAAAAAATAATGAAACGAAAACAATAATTCAAAGATAAACGGAATTAATATTGAAATTATGCGACGTTCAAATTCATATGACTTCTGTGCGTTAAAGATTCTTTCGCGTTGATTTATTGAAATTTACGAAAGCTTTACAACATTTTTTAATGGCAAAAGTTGCGACTGTATTAGAATTTAATGTTTAATAAAATCAACGGAAAAAACCAACCTTTTTAACTGCAGATTTAGTTGGATCTGTTATTTAATAACCACTAAAGTAACAACTTTTCAAGAATAAATACACAGAAATGCGTACATTATAGGGTTTAGGTTTCAAAGTACGTAATTACTCTTTTATTTTATTAACACTAAGACAAAAAATATATTTGACTGTGCTTAGAAAAATTGTGACTTAAATCTCTCATTCAATAAAAAATTTAAAAAGTATTTTTAATCTTCTAAAGCGGTAGTTTCTTTAATGTTCCCTCGATTTCTTAAATTTACATTTTACTAAAGTATGTAACACAAGTTTTCGCATGGATTTTTTAGATACATTTAATGGGTTAATTTTATTGTCCTGTGATGCTTTGCTCATGTAACGTCACAGACATACACATGTAACACTTTTTCTAAACAATTTTAATTTTAAAAAGGAGAAGGAAAAAAAAAAAAACCTATGAGAGTCCATATTGGTCACCACAAAAACATTTTTTCTAGTTTTTATCAACAGTCGAAAGTGGTCAGAATTTTTATGCAATTCAATAAGATAGTGTTTTTACAAAGCGCACAATCTAATTATTAGCAATTGTTTGATACTACGAAAGATACATCATTACAACCAAAGTTGGGTAGTTTCAGTTTACAGTTTTTGTAGCCTGAATCTTGCAAAGAAAATTACTTTCAGGTGTAATTACTGTCATTTAGTTACAGGAGTTTTCTCTTAAATTTAATAATTTATAAAATACGACGTGAGAAAGGAACGAACTTGTTATGCAATGAAATCCCACATCGGTGAACTTCTATCGATTTTATTTTACCATTTTATTTCTGTCGATTTTTTTTTTTTTACCATTTTATTTTATTCTGTATTCTCATTTAAATCAATGTCAAACAAATTTCTTTTTGTCTATTAGTTTGGGTTTTCTGAACTTAGCTGGACTCCGCACATAAAGTTTTTCTTTCTGTCTCTGTACTTTTAAATAACGCCACTGGAGAACTTAGCATTACTTTGTAGGGAAACCATTCGATTTATTTTGTAAGTGAGTGGTAAGATGGGGGTGGGGAGTGCACGTTCTAAACGAGCTTTTAAGGTAAAGCGGGTTTTACAACATGGATTTTTATTAAAAAAAAAAAAAAAAAAAAAAAAAAAAAAACAAGATTAAAAATATTAACTTCCACTTCCTGCGATAAGTTACTCATTCACGGAATAAGAACTATTTTTCCAAGATCCGAATGTGTAGAAGGTAATTAAAATGTCCGCCCAATCTTTAGAAATTTTCAAGGTTTCGTCCACCTACTAACTGTTTAATCAAAGAGAATGAGGCCATGGCATGAGGTTTATTCAATATAATTTCGGTATTCAAATTTCGAGAAGAAACCGCAATACTTGGGGAAAAAAATACCCCAAAAACTATCAAATGCAAATGTATAAAAAAAACCTAAAGAGTTGATCTCTCAAAATTTCTACCACTTAGCCACAGAAAGAGAGAGAGAGAGAAAGAAAGTAGCAAATAAACCAAGGAATGATTTAGTATTTAAAAAATTGCTTCCCCAAGGGCGGGCAATCGTCACTACTAAAACCCAAAGCCTCTTGGCCAATTTATTACGGAGTCACCTAGTAGTCGGCCCACGTTAGCCCCTACGAAAGAACGGGCAAGTTAACACTCAATCCCCAGCCGAGAATCGACTTCGAATATAAGATGGGACAGAATGTTTCGCTAGTCACTATAGCACCTGGGCGGCTCACAAAGCGAAAAACACAAGTTTAAATCTCTGCTACTAATTGTTTTTAATAAAAATAACATAGATTTAACTTAAGTTTAAATTATCAGTAGAAACACATTTAAAGTTTTAGTGACAAAACAAATTAGAATATAAATCCTCAAATGCCCCTCCCCTTTATTACGACCAAACCATATGAAGACGTGTGACAAGGTATATGCAGTGCTTCATATGAAGCTGCTATATGCTACGGCTAAACCATATGCAGGCGAACAGAAACTAGTAATTTATAAAATAAGTAAATGCAGTGCCACGCCATTAGGGTTTACGTCAGCCACGGAAAACCTTAATTTCGGTGCCCCCTCAATACGGCGCCCGGTGCACGCGCTCTCCGTTCGCCCCTCACTAGTTGCGGCCGTGGGTATGTGGGAGTACGAGGGCTGAATGCAAGTGCCAGTTAAGGCTCAAAGTATTCATTTGGCAAAAAAGAAAAAAGGGTGGGGTAGGGCGGCTCTAAGATGAGGATCCTGTGAAGAGAATAAATCTCAAAAGTGATTAACCCTCTCGTCACCGAATTATGAAAAATCAGAGAAAAAAAAATCTGTCTAGCATTTAATGCATCTGAAATACTATTATAAATCATGCAAAAATAGTTTTTTCTAATGTCGATTAATATTAGATTTTTCTAATATTAATTTCTGCATTTTCGAAGCATTTTGTTATGCTAAAATTAATTTAAAAGGATGCACATATTAGGTAAAGGTTGAGGAATAAGAAAAAAACTGTACTTACCTTAAAAAGAAAAAAAAAACGGTAAAAAAGCAGCGTAAATATTTTCTTAATTTTTCTCCTGAAACAATGAAGCGAAAACTGTAAAAAATGATCTAAATGGACTAGTACTGCAATTCAGGCACGATTTATGCATCTAGTTAAGAGCCTCATATACTTTCTACATGAATTAATGATATTGATATTACTGAAAGAAAAAAATACTAAATTCAATTGTTTTCTCTCTAAATATTGCTATTTGAAGTAGGAGCTTCATATGAGGTTCAGGGTGACGACAGGGTTAAATTTCTTAAAGACTATCTATGGAGCGACAAACCTATGAAAAAATGCTCTTGATGCTATTCTTCAAAGCATTTTATCGAAAAACTTCAAAGGTACTAACGAGTAAAGGATGTAGAGATTTCTTAAATGGACAAGAAAACGATTTTAGTATCTCCTACAGCAAAGGGAGCACACTGTGGATACACCATTCTCTTTCTATGCTCCAAATGTCCATTAATTCAAGCAAACTTATCATTTTACAAGATTTTATAACACACATTTAATGTATAAGTGTATGAAAGTATGTCAAAAATATAATTCTACGGCTAAACTTATTGTATCGAGAAAAAGAGGTAAGACGAACTATATGCTTTCTCATGATACACGCCGATTCAGTCTAACTCATTGAAGTGGGCAGAGCTGGGACCTAACGAAGTTTTTCTTTTGGATGTAGGATTGACAACTTTTTCAAGGAGACAGCACATAAATAAAGCACCTTTTTTCAATGCGAAAAGAATTACCAATCATAAAGTGATGGACGTGATTTAACACTTTAACACTACGATTTCGAAATCCCACGACGACGTCCAATAATTGTTCCTAGCTGAAGGGGAAAGAAAAGATCCGTTATCTCCTCAACCCTGTCTTTCGGAGCTTACACACAAAAAAAAAAAGAACAGATTTATTAAACTTCAGATATTCTCTGCAGAGCAGCAATGACCCCGCATTTACCTGTACAACACACCAGAAAACAAATAGCAGAGCGAATCAAAATTGTATCATTTCACATTCATGGCTGAATACAATAATCGTGACTTCTTTGATTAAGCCACCACCCCCACCATTCTAAGCACAACAATACACATTTTAAATACAGAACAGAACACCAGTTGCTGCTTTCAGTGCGTTAATGCACGGCCGCAGCCGCAAATGTTGTAAACCAGATTAGTTTTCGGAATCATAAAGTAAAGGGTGGGTCCCTCCAAGAAAGATGGGGTATAGCCTCGAATAAGTTAAAAAAAAACAAAAAAACTACGGCAATTTCCGAGTTAACCTATATCGTAAGATTTCTCTTTCATTATCTAGACGCGGTCGTGCGGCTGGAGTTTATTTATTTTAGAAATATATACACTGCAGATTTTCTTCTACGCTGCCGTAGCGGCAAAAATTGTTATTTCTAACTCAATTATTCATTAAAATCAGCGGCTGACAGGTGTGATAGCCTTTAAAACAGCGACTTGGGGGAAAAGTAGAACATCAGATGCCGAGGAGTTCCCGAGTAGATATGGGAAGGCCAGGAAAGATGCCCTCAGATATAGAAATACTTATAATTTAATTAAGGGCAAGTGTTTGATTTTTTGGGGTTAATACTACACCTGAAATGTAGAAGAGTTAGATGTTAGAGATCTGAAGGAGAGGAAAAATGAATGATTCTAGGAGATAAGTCAAGGCTTGGCGTGTACAGTTCGCTTCTTGCTCATTTCAGGTCATTTATGATCGAGTTGCTTACTCATAAGAAAAGTGACGTGTAACAGAATACTTATTCCCATACAATACTTTATGAGGGTCTAATATTTACGATTATCTTTAAGATATGTTATTAAAGGTATAGATTTCTGAGGAGAAATAAATGAAAAGTGAGAGATTTTAAAATTCCCAGATAACCCAAATCGTATTCTGAATGTACGACAATGATTTGACAAAACCTCAAACTGTTGTATATTATGGGAAATGCCTGAAGGCATCAGAATATTCTTTTGAACATTCGAAATTATCTACCCAATACATAACCGAAAAATGCATTAACTTCATAAATGTAACGTAGACGTTCGTTTGTCGAACACGATAGTTAAAGGGAAATCAGGTCCTTTCACAATTTCCCCCTAACCAGAAATACAGTGGAGTAACGCTACAACGTGATTTTTTCTTACGCGAATGGTATATTACGCGACTTTTTCTCGGACAATAAGAAGCGCAAACAGAAGTACGGGATGGGAAGACGATGCTGGGGTAAGCATCACCTTCGTGATTGGCTAGTGAAGAAGACAGCCAATCAGCGAACGGTATTTTACTACTCGTAGTATCACTGAAGGCGGAAGAAACCAAACCTTCCCAGTCTAAATCTAGCTTTATGTATTACTTTATCTTATAAATGATATTATATAGTTAGGGAATGGTATAAAACAGTTTGAAGGGTGCTTATAAGTGACCAAAGTAACTGTGTGCGCTTAAGTTGTATATTTCACAACGCGAAATTTTCACTTACGCGAGGGGATCTTGGAACGCATCCGTCGCATAAGTCAAGACTCCACTGCATAGCTCACAAAAAATTCAGCAGCATGGCACATTTTTCTGAGCTTCTTAAACATGATTTCAATAAGTTTTACTTTTTCTTTGAGAAACAAAATAAAAACAGCAAAAGCATTTACCAAATCGTCGAGCCACGAAAGAAAGAAAAGAAAAGAAACAGCATTTATAAAAGAATGTTACAACGAAGATATTTTCTTGATGCAGACAGAGCAAGCAACACTTCTTTACGCTGCACAAATCATTAAAGTTTCCTCTACTTAGGAAGTAAGGAAATGAGACGCTAATGTAGCCAGAGGTATTCTTAATCACGCAGCTTAGGAGGTACTTTTGAGACAAAAACAGAAAAGAAAATAATGAACGAGGAAGATGGATAGGACATCTCCCATCAGGATCTAAACAGCGACAAAGAGACTAATGTTAGGGACAGAGATCGATGATTGCGAGAAGGGTTATTATGATTGGAGGGAGAGACAAGATCACGCCTGGAGAAAATGGATTTCAATCCGCCGTCTCATGAAACGCAAAAATATCATTGCCTTTAATTGAAAATGAAATCAATTACAATTGGGTCGATGAAATGGACATGTGATTCATAAGTCCAGACACATTCTACTCATTCATTCACGCTCTCACAACCAAAACAGGGACTTCGTAAACTAATAGAAACTGGCCATACATTTAAGCCTTTGAGGCGCAACCCTTTCCCAATGCTGAAAAAGGGCAGCCGTTGCCATCGCTCGACTTAACTACCAGCAAGATTGCGGATGAACGTTTCGATCGTCCGCCATCTTGCTGGTAGTTAAGTCGAGCGATGGCAACGGCTGCCCTTTTTTCAACATTGGGGCAATCTATCCGGCTGTTCTCGCATTCTTCCCTTTTTCAGCAGATGTCAGTGCTGTTAAAAATAATCGTGACAATTTTTTTAGGGGAAATGACGTGCTATAAAAGTAAAGGATTCTCGTGGAGCTATGTCACTCGCAACTATTTTTATAGAAATCAAATCTCTTCTTCGTGACTGGCAACAGTCAAAACGTCAGAGTTTGGTGTTCCCAGAACGGGAACACTGCGCGTTAAAGGGTTAATGAAAATTGGAAAGAAACTGTTTCGTATTTTTAATGATAACAGATCGCAGTTTTGATTTCTTACGTTGCTTGTGTACACATCACGCCAAGTTAAAATCCTATCACACAATTTATTAAATTCTAGTTTGCGTAGTCACTTGCAAAACAAATAATTTGGACTCATCTGAGGATTCCCCCCCCCCCCGTACACTTGAACAGACAAGCCAGAGGAACCCACAACTAAGACATCAGTAAATGATAATAATGTAATTAGATCTCATATTTAAAAAAAAAAAAAAAAATTAAGCTCAACAAAATTTCCTGACGCTAATGCACACGAAACAGGCCGGTGACAAATTTTAATTACTTGAGAGGGGGCGGGAATGTTTCTTTTTTCAGTGACAGGTGCAATGCAATTTTTTATTACTTTTTTTAAGCTCTACCTCCTGTTCGCGGGACTCCTCTGTAATTATTTAAAGGAATTTCGTGGGCAACAGAAATACCAATGAAAGAAGATATAAATTTCATTTGACAACGAGGATAATATGGAGAGAAGGAATAAAGTGTAACTGCTGACAGTAGCATACACAAGGGGGTTGGTTGGAAATCCACTTTCTCCATACAGGAAGGTTAGACATTTTTAATTTTACATGCATTTCAATACATTTTAAACACGATTACTGCTTTTTAACATAATATCTACAACTCCGACTTCCCACATAAAAGAAGTATGTGTACGCCACTGACTGCCGAAATTAAGAATGTTTACACAATGTGGGAGTATGTTAAAAATATTGCTATGGGAATCGAATAAATCGGAGGTTATCAAAAAAGATCTATTTAATAAAAAGTCTATGTAATTTCTCTTAGATATAATAAAAGATGACAAGAAAGACAAGTAATACTAAAAGCATGGATTATAAAAGATTTTCCAGAATAATTGTCATACATAAAACGCGTGTTTTGTTTGACACAAGGGCTATATTTTAAACTATTGACATTTGCTTTATTATTTCAATTACAATTGCAAAAAGTTCCCGAATGATTTGCCGGTACGTTTTATGCCAGGCGGTATATTTTTAAAAAAATTAAAAATATAACTTTTTCTGGCTACTTTATATATAAAATATTCAAATTTTTTTAAAAAATGAAGCCTTATCTCCAAAAAATGGTTTACAAAAAGCTGAACATTTGTAAATGTAATATTCATCAACTTATTCAACTTTAAAATTTTGAGAAAATATCATCAATGACTTACGGGGCAATTCTTAAATACGAAAATGTAAATTAAGTACAAAGTGAAAGAAAAATATTTCTGTGTATTCCCACTGTCCTTTGACTTTCGCATGTGTGTATGGAGTGCGTAAAATTAATTTCAAGTAACTGTGACGTCGTTTTTCTTTTATCGACGCTTTTAATCATCGAATTAGAACCGATGAGAGATATTTAATTTGTGTGTGCTTGAATCATATTCTTACGGGCGGGGACACACACACACACACACACACACACACAAAAAAAAAAAAAAAAAAAAAAAAAGAAGATGAAAGAAAGAAAGAAAGAAAAAGAAAAGGATTTGTCAAAAAGGCTTGATTCTGAATATTTAAAATACCATTAAATATTACATCAGAAA
This sequence comes from Cheiracanthium punctorium, assembly GCA_038373885.1. Lineage (NCBI taxonomy): Eukaryota > Metazoa > Arthropoda > Arachnida > Araneae > Cheiracanthiidae > Cheiracanthium > Cheiracanthium punctorium. Next base: position 238,384 of record JAWZYV010019114.1, on the reverse strand, counting down.
TTAAAATTAAAAAAAATTACTTTTTTCAAAGATAGGACTACTATTTACTAATTTGAATAAATATTTTATTTTTTGTGTATACTGAATCACCCTAAAAAGTTACTTCTAACTATCCTTTTTTTCTCATTATTTTTTTGTTTAATATATGTCCTCCTATATTTTTTACATAGGTAATTCATGATGCTGCCTATCTGACGAAAATGTATGGTATAAAAAGTAACTGTTAATGCCAATAGTTTAAAGGATGTATGCCCATTAGATCTGCCAAATTAGAAAAAAAACCGGTATTACTGCATAACCAGTAATTAAAAGGGGGTGGGGACAGACAGTGAAAATATTCAAAAAAAGCTGGACACTGTTTGTTAAAAAAATAATAATAAAAAGCACCTGACATAATTTTTTTATAGATTCATTGTCAAAAACACCTGACAAAAGCCGGCACAATTTTTTTTTCTTATAAATACTGAGAAACACCCCCCCCCCCCCAAAAAAAAAAAAAAAAAAAAAAAAAAGTTCACACGAACATTTTTAAAATTCTATTTTTGCCGCAAGTATTACGAATAAATGATATTCAATATACTTTGAATCAGTTTAGTTTTACTTGCATTTGCGCTCTAGTATGCACTATACAGCGAAAAGAAAATAAGATACTACTTTGAACTTTTAGACTTGGAGGGAAAAAGTTTTACGAGCTATTTTGTAATTTCTTTTATCTAGAAAACTTGCTTGTAGTTACATCTTTATTTTCTAATGATGATTTAGTAACCAACGCATTTTGGGGACGATTTCACAATAAGGGGAGGGGCGGTTTTTGACATAAAACTAATGTTCATTTAAACTTAATAATGACCTTATCCTATTCTTATAATTTAATCTTTGAAACATTTATGTCTGCTGCCGAATTATTGTAAAAAAGCAGTTTTATTTTTAATAATAAATAGACTTTCTTTTCTCTTCTTATTTATTCCTTTTTTATTGGAACTTAGCAACACATCTCTTTTGACGATAAAAAATATTAAATCTGAAAACAGCAATTTAAAAAAATACCTTTAAAATATTTCAAATCAGTTCAAGATAAAATATAAGAGTGGCCGAATTTTCGTTAAAAGTCTACCAAGCCGATAATTTTGTTTTTCTATAAAGGGAGGAAGGAGTTATATTTAAGTGTTAATCAAAACTAGAAAAAAAAAAAAAACAGAAGCTCACGAAATCCTGCACTACTTTATCTACGAATGCATTATTTAAGTCTAAGATGGTCCGTCTAATTTTTGAAAGAACCTACCAATTTTCGTTGACATTTACTGAAGCTTGCAGGAATAAATTTCTCCTCTAACAGCAGTTCAATCCTTTCTCTGAAAGGCAGGGAACGATAATTTTGGATTTCCTAGAAAATTACTGGTTTCGGAGATTATGAGATTTCACAGAAAGAAAGTTTTTTTTTTTTCCCTTCCTGCAAGATAAACTGAAATTTCTAGTTATTCTTTTCGTTCTTTCTTTTCTTTTTTTAAATTTAAAAGCTATATTTTAAAGCATTTAAAATGGCAATAGATTTCAACTTCCCGGTACGTGAAGGTGCACGAAAGGTACGTTTCTTTATTTATTTTTTCACTGCATTTACAAATATAGGTAATCTTAGCACATTTTTCAGAGAAAGAATTCTATATAGTTAAAACGCAAGGCGGTACTTTTCGACGATTTTGTAAGGAAAAACTACTCTCTGTCTCAATTTTTATAATTTCTTCTTGTAAATGAAATATAATATCGCATCACAGGTATATATTGCTGTAGCAATAATCATTGCCAATGAGTATTCATTTTAGATCACAGGATGCTTTTTTAGCACTCGGGTGCTATTTCTTTCAAGCATGGGATTTTATTTACGCAGCGCGCCGTGTTTACTTTTCCGTTTGATTCATGTTTTCTACAGAGTGATTTGATATTGCTAACGGAATACTTTGGTCGAACTGGATTCAATTTAGTCGAGACAGTGGTTTCCAAAACAGAAAGCCACCTGGAGTTGCTAAGGGGGACATAGACTATCCCTTCAGATGATTTTCAAATACCAGGATTCACTTTGGTCGAACGGATAGACAGTGGTTTCCAAAACAGAAAGCCATCTGGAGTTATGATTTTTATAGAGGAAAACTTTATAATAATCGCTTTATAAAAAGAATATGAAACACTTTACCCGTGCCTACATGAGTCAGATCAATGGTGTTCAAATGATCATTGCATATATTCAAGATAAAGTGAGATTTGCAGTTACATACGCTAGTCCTCGAATTTCTTATGAAGATAAATTAGACGCTATATTCGAGACGTTACTGAAGGAGGATGATTCATAAGCGTAAAGTTTTCAAAATTATTGGGGGGGCTGGGCCCCACAACCACATATATTCACGTCAGTGGCGTAGCCAGGGGGTGGGTTAGGGGGGTCATAACCACCCCCATGAGGAATTTTTTGCCATACAAAATGTATATTCTTCACTCCCTTATACACCCGTATACCTATATGTGAGTTGCAGAAGTCGTAACCCCCCCCCATGAAAAATTTCTGGCTACGCCACTGATTCACGTACATATAACTTACGCATAGCTGCCAATTACTACGGAATATAATTAACCACTTTTTCTACATGATTTTTCGGCTTAAAATATAGCAAAATTTTTGTGCTGCGCGCGCGAGCTGGTTACTATTTTGAAAAAAATAAGTAAAAAATATACTGTTAACAAAAAGTGGTTAATTATATTCCGCAGTAGTTGGTAGCTATGACTTACTATATATAAGTGTAAATTATTGGAGGCGCTCGAGCTCTATGGGTCCATAGAATTCTAAGCCTATGTAAGGTAAGTATCCATGTTAGTATCTTCCTACCATGTTATAAGTTAAAAATAGTAGCAAAGTAAAAAAAAAAAAAAAAAAAACATTTTCGATGAGATAGTGCATTTTAGACACATCTGAACTTTTCTTCATTTCATACTTCACATTACATAATCTGATTTTAATTAACCAGAACCTGGCGACGGCAGCTTATAGTAACATTGGGTGTTTCGTGGCGTCACAATGAATACTAAATCATGATTGAAATCAAAAGAAGAAAATTTTTAAAAGTACAAGTAAAGGTTTTTTTAAACGTTTGTAAATGGCGTGAATACTTTTTTATGTTAGTATAAATTAATTTTCTGTATTTAGAGGTAAATTATTGGGTGGGCTCAGCCCCTATTCACAATTTATTGGGGGGGCTCGAGCCCCACGGGCCCATATAACTCTACGCTTATGGGATGATTGTAAGAGTGTTTTAGTAGGAGATTTCAACATAGAATTGAATTCCGATCAAGGATCCGATTTCATAACTGAAATAGGTACTTTAGATTTTCCAATACGCACTCATCCAAAACATTTTACCACTATGGGCCAAACAACAATGGATGCAATTTTCAGCAACAAAATTATGCGAACAGAAGTCTATATGAGCACTTACAGTTATCATTTTCTTCTATATGGCAGAATTGATTGAATAGATTTAAAAAAAAAAAAATCTGAAATTCATCCAGCCGAGTGCGTAAATAAAATCTGGAAGAATTTTAGATTTTTTTCCCTTTTCACTGAAGAATGTTCAATGCACGCCAATGAATTTTAAATTCAAAGAGTTAAAAAGGTGACTTTTGTAAATTCTTAATCAGAAATTACTCGGAATATTGGGGGGAAATATAATGTCCTTTGTTTGTATAGCTCCATTTGAATTATTATCTTAACGTTAAAAAAAAAAAAGTATGTCATGTATTCGAGGTATATTAGACAGAAATGTATTTTGAAAGGGAGTACTACTTGTAGGGTGTCTGGAAAATAATGTCATAATATTGCATTAATGAACTGCCCATATGCCCATATTGTACAACATTGGCATTTGACTAGAAATATTTCAAATGAATCAACACTAAATAAACAATAATAAAAGATATTGGTATGATACTGCGTCATTATTGATTGTCTACTGGGTTCGATTCCATTCCTAATAGCCACCCTTATGTTCAGATAGAAGGGTGAGATTTTGAGGCTGTTGCCTCAAGACCCTTTAAATAATCTCGATGACATTTTAACTCAATACCACATTTTTCAGTTCGCCTCGGGGCATTATGTAAGATTAGTACGTTCCTGCATAGTAGGAACTAGGAACGGACCAGGGTCTGGCACAAGCTAGATTGTATTAGGTGTACCGGAAAGTATTGTCGTTTTTTCGTATGTCAATATTTTGCCTAGCCAAAACTACAGAAGCTTATAATACGAAATTTGCCAGGTACGTGAGTTTTATAACATAGGCGCTAGAAAACAGAGCATTTTCCAAAATTTGTAACTCATGGGGGATAGGGAGCCAAAACGTTCTTTTCAGATATCCTGTGTGATCTCAAAGAAGAAAAGAGATATCCATAAAATTCTTGCCTTAAAATACAATGCTCACGAATACCTAAAAATAGATTTCAGAACATTTCGAATAGAATACTCCAAGGAGGGTAGACGTGAAAAAAGGGGGAGGGTGGCCATTTTTCTCTGAGAGGTAAAAAAAAAAAATATATTATCTATAGAATTCTCGCTTTGAAATTATGAGTCCTGTGCTTAGGCACAGCTTGTTTGTTAATTCAATAATTGATGAAAATTTATTTGTTTGAATATTATGTAAAGCAACGACATTTTTTTCCGGTACACCTAATAGAAGGAGAGACTGTGGAGGGATGGTACAACTGCAACCATGCATTAAAGAAAAATTGTTTTTTAAATTTTACTCTTCCACATTATGAAAAGTCAAAGTATTATAATTACTGCTGTGAAACATTTCAGTTATCTGTTGCTATTAATTTATGTGAAAAGAGAGGCTGCTTTACAACACCAAAAGTAAAAAAAATTCTAAATGCAAGTTTTCAATTTTTTTTTTTAAAAGGGTGGGGGTGGGGTAATTAATGTAATTCCATTTAATGTTCTGTAGTTTTAATAACATGAATTTTATAAACTAGCAATTGAATTTTAGGAATTCTTAAAAGAATAGCAGGTTTTTAGGAGTAAGTTATTTTATATGGTTGTGGGCCATTCTGATCCATCCCTCCCTCCGATATCTCCTAGACAAAAAATTAAGGTGACATTTGCAATTTTTGGGGGTATTTAATTTTTGTAAGAGTACTTTGCTAGGAAATGAATTGTTTAAGAAATAAAAATATTGAATATTTTTTAACTAGATATGGGAATTTTCTAAATTAATTCCTATACACATTGATGCACTGCAATATCATGTATTTCTCCCCATAACACCGGCGATGATTAGTACTAATATTATTGCACTCTCCTCCCCCTCCCTTAACCCTTTGAGGCGCAACCCTTTCCCAATGCTGAAAAAAGGGCAGCCGTTGCCATCGCTCGACTTAACTACCAGCAAGATGGTGGACGATCGAAACGTTCATCGCGTGCTACAGACTAGAGACCCCCTTTTTTGACGACAGCTGGCTGTGCCACACAGCCAGCTGCGTCAAAAAAGGGGTCTCTAGATCTGTGGCACGCGATGAACGTTTCGATCGTCCGCCATCTTGCTGGTAGTTAAGTCGAGCGATGGCAACGGCTGCCCTTTTTTCAGCATTGGACAATCTATCCAGCTGTCCTCGCATTCTTCCATTTTTCAGCAGATGTCAGTGCTGTTAAAAATAATCGTGACCATTTTTTTACGGGAAATGACGTGCTAAAAAGTAAAGCATTCTCGTGGAGCTATGTCACCCGCAACTATTTTTATAGAAATCAAATCTATTCTTCGTGATTGGCAACAGTCAAAACGCCAGAGTTTGGTGTTCCCAGAGCGGGAACACTGCGCGTTAAAGGGTTAAACTTTTCTGAATCTGCAACTGCTGTTAACTACCGTGGAGTGAAAAAGAGACTGAGGGAGGAAAAATAAGTCTTCTTTCGAAGAATCATAAATAAAGCAAAGTGGCTCAAAAAATTAAAAAGATAACGGAGAAGCAAGTAAGGAAAATGTACATTGCAGTAACGCTTGGTTTAACAAGGTGTCAGAGACCGTAATCGAAAAGAAAGAAAAGAAAAATGAACGCAATTTGATTTGTATTGTTCAATCTGTAATGTAAGCCGATTTCAGAACTCAATAAAGTGATTCCACAGCTTTTAATACAATAGGAAAAAGATATCGTTAATAAAACTTTATGCATTTCTTTTAAGAGCATTTTAAAAATATTTTTTAAAGATATCGTTAATAACCCTATGCATTTCTTTTAATAGCACTTTAAAAATATTTTTAAAAGATATCGTTAATAAATGTTATGCATTTCTTTTAATAGCATTTTAAAAAATATTTGAAAGTATTCATGACTGGATTATCTCTGTGAGATTCTGGGATTTTAATTTAACTCTTGTTACATGATAGGATTGTGGCAAAATTTAAACTTTATGGATGTTTCCTGCAGCGATGCTTACGATTTAAAGTGGTGTGCATTATTTATATCGCCTTTACAGGGAGAAAAGTAAAGGATTTATATAAAATTATGCTGCAAGGATTTAAGCTGAAAGAGTTAAGCAAGTTATTTATTCGGCGAGTACTGTAGAAAGAAGACATTTGGTTTGAAAAATGTTTTAATTTTTTTTTTTTTTGCGTTGATAAACGCTTTGTATTTTTAAATTTTAGAAAAATTCTGCTGAAAATGTGTAGTAAATACAGATAATGTAACTGCGTATGAAAGGAAATGGCTGACAGTGTATTCTTTTACAGGATTTCTACACTTTTCGAGGGAAAAAATTTGAAGTACACTAAAAAAAACTTAAGCACCCAAAATTAAGCACTCATACAAAAAAAGTTTAAGTATCCTAATTTAGCTTTTTTCATTAAAAAAGTATTAAGTGTTATAACAACTTATTCTGCGGGTAATTAAAGCCAGACATTCTGTCAGAGGGAGGTTGCCTCTCCTTAGGCATTAGGATATTTTTAATGAAGTGATAATAATCAAACCTTCTTTGAAAAAATTCTGCCCTTTAGGCACCCACGATTAAAAAAAAATCAATTTCGATGTGCCTGATTAAAATTAAATAGTAATTTGGATGCGCACTTTTTCAGCGTTACGAATTTAAAATACGTAAAACAAACATCCAAAACATGAGTATTGTTCCGTATTTATTCGTAAAATTGAGTCTTGAAAAAGTAAAAGGTTCTTCTAAAAAAAAAGAGATTTATTTAAATTTTTATAACTGTAGTTTCAACAGTATCACGATACTATTAAGCAATTATTTTTAATTATTAATAGATATTTTGAAGTTATATTTTTATATTTGGTTTCAAAATAAAATCTCAATTTACTTGATAGAAATGTATGACTCCTTTATTTTCTACAACAAGTATACTCTAAAGTTGGCAGATGTAATAAGTAAAAACAAGACCATTATTTGTTTTCACTAATCGCTTTTTATACTTCCTTTTACAACTGGCTAAGCAAAGCAGAACCCTGGACTTCCTTCCTAAGGAAATGGTATTATGTTCCAGTCGTGTCCATTAAAAGATTTTTTAAACATAAATCTTCTAAATGTAAATTCTAATTACAAGAGATTTATTTACATTAAGAAAGTGGACATTTTTAAATACTTTTAAAACTTCGCATCCGACTTAAAGCGATTCTGCTGTTGATCTTTGTCCGAAATAAAAACAAGTTAGTGAAAAAAATTTCTAGGCGTACGATGGAAAAGTGGGGGGGGGGGGGGGGGGGGGGGGGGGGGGAAAGAGAGGACAGGGAAGCACGTGCCCCCAAATCCGTCTAAAATCTTTTGATTTTTAACAATTGTTTGGAAATTCAAAATAAATTTCCCTTTTCTGCTCTTAAATTCGATATGAACACCCCAAAATTTTCAGTCACCAGGGGTCGATGCAGACGAAAATTGGGTCCGTTTTGCGGCCCCTTCACAAATTTAAAATCGATGATTAAAACGGTCCCTTCACAAAACTGCAATCGATTAAAACGGTCCTTCAATGGCATTTTACCCTACATCTTAATCTGTTTTATCAATTATTTTAACAACAACAACAAAAAAGAGGTACTTTTATCAAAAATACCTAGGTATGAAAATTCACAAAAATAAGTGTTGAAATTCACAAAATTAAGTATTGAAATTCCCAAAAAAGGAGCAATTTTCACAAAAATGGGACTCTGGAAAAAATTCCAGGATTGACACCTGGTCACGATATGCCTATGAAAAAATTCATATAGAACCAAAAATATCTAAAACAGCTCTGGCGACGTCACTAATCTTCAAAGGATACAGGAGCTGGTACTCTGGGGGAAACGGAATTAATTCAATATTGAAGAGTTTAGTCAGTATAGCAGGACAGCCAAAGATGTGAACTGGAGAAAGTTGGATACCAGGACAACGACGGCAGCTGCTGAAAATTCGCTACTGATCATCTGGGGAATATTTTTATTCCCTTTTGAGTGTTTTATTCTCAATCTGGCTCTGGTAACTGAAATAATTCGGTTGCAATTCAGGCTCAGGAATAGATTTTTCCTTAACTTGTCAGGAAGTGACTACTTGAGGTGAATAATTTAAAGAACATTATAATATGAGTATTTGAAACATGATGCTTTTGTATATTCTAATATCTTTTTTTATCATAATGGGTGCTAAGAATTGAATGTTTACGTCCAGAGATAATTTTTAGTGCCTTTATAAGCGTACTTTGTTATTAGGAGAAAAATATGTATTAACAATTTAAGTATAGGCACTTTTAAGCTTTGTAACTTCCCTCTTTCCAACAGGATTGAAAAGAGTATGATTTAGATTTGCCTGCCTCTGTCTGTCTGCTCGTGCTCTAATTGCTGTAAATATGTAGCTTTTGTAGTTCTTTTACAGGAGAACCCAAAAGAATTCCAATACATTACGTTGTATGGTCAGCTATTCTTTAAAGCGTATTTTAGACATATTCGCCTATTTCAAACAAATCAAAATTGATCAATGTTTTTAGGGAATTTAAAATAATGCTCCTTACCGAAAATAGTACTTCAAGCAATTATAATTCTTTTACGGGATAATTGAAAAAAATTTCGATATATTACGATTTAGGGATGGACGCAAGACGAAAAATAAGCGTCTCGCGTCTTGCAAAATAGCCTAAAAGCTTTGTCTCGTCTCCCAAAAATCCCTATATCCTAATGTTAATAAAGTGTGTCTCGTCTCGCGAAAAAGCTGTATATCTCTGTCTCGTCTTGCAAAACAGTCGTCTCGCGTCCATCCCTTTTACGATTTATGGCAGTTCAGAAACATCTAAAGAATTCACGTAAGTACAATAAGTACATAAATGTTTATAAAAGGACACTGAACAAAAACTGATGTTAGAATGCAAAATTAATAAAAATTTTGCTATAATAACGCACATAAAATAGTATTTATCAACAAAATGATCATTCTAGGCGGTACAAAAGGTCCATCCTTTTTCAGTCCTTTTTATAATGTACCCTATTGAAAATGGCGCATGTCGCATTTACAATTATTCTAGAGGAACACCCAAAAGAAGTCCCCGCTTTATGCTCTCGTGGGCAGTCATTATTTGAAGTGCATTAAAGAGATATTCGAGTATTTTAAAGAAAACAAAATTGACTATGCTATTAAGGATTACAAAATAATGCTTTCCATCGTAAGTAGTGTAAGTAGCATTGATAATTTTTCTACTTGTGAATTCAAAAGTATTCTGATACGTTATGGCTTTTGGCAGTTTAAAGATATTCATCCATTTCAAGCACAATGAAACGGACTTTTATAACAGCTTCTTCCAAAAATGTAGAAGTAACATTTAATATTTTTTTACGGGTTCTCGCAAAATTACATTAATATATAGGTCTTTTTTTGTGGTTATCTGCAATCTCGCCGAATTTTGACGACAATACTTCGTAACATTTGGCATAAAAAGATTATTTCGTTGGAAAAGTGTTTCATAATCGATAAGTATGGAATGATTTATCTTTATTATTATATTTTGACATCATGTTTACAATGCAAGTTTTCGCTTAGCTATATTAAGATACGTGGGATTTAATGAACTATATAAAGCAGGGTTGCCAGTCAATTTCTTTAAAAAAATTCCCTGACTTTTCCAGGTTTTCTAGACCATCATGTGATAAAAATCCAAACTATTTTTTATGTTTATGACGTCAACTTTGCATATGTTCGTTAATAATTTTAGCTTCCCAAAGTAAGGTTAAACGTTGTTTGTTTACAAACACTGATTTTCCAGTTCAAATTATATGATTTTCCAGGTTTGGGGACAAAATTTGCAATTTTCCATGACTTCTCCCTGACTTTTTTTGCCAAAATGAAATTCTCTGACTTTTCCCTGTTCTCCCTGAACAGTGGCAACCCTGTGAAGGTGTTTAGAAGTTCAACGTGAGTTAAATGATTCCTTCCTTTTTTATAACAAAATACATATTATTTTAAAAACACTTTTTAAGCTTTTAGAATGTCTTTTGATTACTTTTTTTTATGTTGTTCGATTCCGTATTCCATAATAAGCTACAAAACTCTTCCCATCACTGGTGGGGGGAGGAATTTCTAGTAAATCTTCCATTTTTCGCATTAGTCTATGACCTTGAAATCGATATATCTAGTGTGGAATTACAAGCGCTGAGAACATAAGCTGCTTCTTAAAAATATACACATAATAATCATAAAATAACTGTACAAAAGGTACATACCAGTACAGGTTAAACAAAGAAAATTATATTCCAGGTGGTACGCAAACTTCGCAGACTGCATATTCCAAACATAAGGCAGCACAGAAGCCACACATGTGGTCCATTGTTGTCAAGACACAAGGGGCACCGCAAAAACCATAATCATAACAAAACAAACCAAGCATGCATGTTTTCACAGCTTGACAAGGTTATTCGGTTCACCACAGAGTTAATTAACAGTCACAGAACCATCTAATTAGCGAGCTCCAGTACTCAGTGACCCGGGTACGTATAGGAAAAACATCAAAACCCAAATTAATGCCGTCGATCAATAAGTCGCATATTGTCTGCTTTAACGGGCGGGGGTTTGACGAACTTGTAGCAATTGAAGGAATGGCGTGGAACGGTGTTTTTCCAAAAAAACTCGCTACAAAGAAGCGGCTGTTTTTAGGTCAAAAAATGGAGAATTTTCTTCGATAGGTTTTTTTTTTTCTTTCTCTCTGTGGAGGAAACTATTTAACCATCCATGCGTGGAGGGGGGGTTTCTTTTTCTTCCAAAGCGAGAGCAAACAGTGTAATGTGAGAATGGGTGTAACTAATCCCCGAAGAAGCGCAACCGAGTGCAGCCAAAAGTTGTGTTCCCAAGTTGGAACGATATTCCTCTCCACGCTCGGAGGGACAATCTAAGATCTGGACGACTGGGTCTATCTGTCCCCAATGCCTGCGAGTTCGCACACATATCTTCGATTAATTATACTCTATTTCGTAACTGTATTGATGATAATCTGGACAGGTTGGACATTTCTTAAAATTTATTGCGCGTAAGATGGGTCAGGAAACAGGAAGCCACCAAAAACCATGCTACTCAACTAGAACTCAAAGAAACATAAAAGAAATCAATAAGTTGCTTCTTTATTGAATTTTTATTAATTTGTTTAAACTATATTAGTATGGAGAAGTTTGACTTTTAACCCTTTAACGCGCAGTGTTCCCGCTCTGGGAACACCAAACTCTGACGTTCTGACTGTTGCCAGTCACGAAGAATAGATTTGATTTCTATAAAAATAGTTGTGGGTGACATAGCAGCTGGCTGTGCGCGCACAGCCAGCTGCGTCAAAAAAGGGTCTCTAGATCTGTGGCACGCGATGAACGTTTCGATCGTCCGCCATCTTGCTGGTAGTTAAGCCGAGCGATGGCAACGGCTGCCCTTTTTTCAGCATTGGGAAAGGGTTGCGCCTCAAAGGAATAAAAAATGCGCCATGAAAAGGTCCATTAAAACTCTATGTAGAGTTTGACGTACCACATTATGACAGGGTACAGAAAATTCTCTCAAAACAGTAGCATGTATTCAGACATATGTTAGGTTGTCTTAAAATATATTACACAAAGAGCTATCCATAAATTCAATAATTTAAAAGAAATTCCATTCAGATTTTATTAATTTAATAATGATACTATGATTGCAATCTATCATAACATTCCGCAATCTGAATCTTATATGCAGATTTTCTTTTCTTTTTTGTACTGGCTTATAAACGCAGTCGTGCAGTAATCAAATGCATCCAAATGCATCACAATTACTCATGGCAGAAATTTGACAATAATCTCAATTATGATAATAATTATGGCTCTCCTTTTCAATGCGCCCTGTAAGACTACCAGTAATAATTGTCTCTTACTAACAGTCCATTAACTATGTAGTACTTTAGCTTCAAGAATGTGAAAAGTAAAATTCGGGGTTTATTAAATTCATACTGGCACGGTATTTAAATTCAGATGACAAACAAAATCTAGTTTCATCCGTAACTATTTGTTTGTACCTTAAAATTTTCATGTCATCTTTTATGTTTCCTTTGATGTACTTATACAGGAATGCATAACAGTTTGCAGCCAAACTAACACCATGCTTAAGTTTCTTGATTATGATGAAGCTCGAAATTCTGATTCATGTTTGACCTTGAAAATCTGCCGGCAGCTATTTTACTTTTCCGAACAAGTACAAGTGTACAAATATAAGGAATGATGTCTGAGATTCAACCTTAATAATACAGTGACCCTTTTTTATGTCTACCAATTATTATCGAAGAACATCGTTTGGATTTTCTGGGGCCCTACCATGATGCTATCGGAAATCTTTTCATAGCGGATAAATCAAACCTTCTCCACTCATGGCGTCGCATTCCGAAAGGCCGTCGCTCTCCGCTACCTCCTCTGCTGTCGGAATTACTCTCGGAAACACTACTGTTTTTTCCTAACTCCTAACAGGGTGAATGCAGACGAAAAGCCCTTTCCGATATTGGGACTAGAAGATGGGTGATTTTTTTTTATTGTCTGTGAATTATGGAGTGTTAAGCATTCCCACAAAAGGACACCGTTATTTGGCAAGCCTGACTTTTCCCTCCCTGTCCAAAAAAATACAAAACAAAACACTCCTTCCTCAATCGCTGACCCCCTGTCAGAGATTCTGCAACCTGACAGAGATTCTGACGACAATGTCCTTGAAAAATTGCAGAAAAAGGGGAGGAAGCAAGTGTATTGTGAATGGTTGATCGGTCACAGTTCCGACACTGTCGTAAAAGGTATAAAAATTCTCACTTCTTTTACACGCTACTATTCATGGTAGCACCAAATTGAGGGTCGCGGCTATTTATAGGAAGAATTTGACTATCCGTGGTATCTAAAAACATCTGCGAAAACTTGTTTTAGACAACTGTTCGTTCCTAAAGGCCTTATTACACGGGCAAAATTTAGAGCAATTTTGGTTGCAGAAAGCAGTTGCTGCAATTCATTCCCGCAAGTCAGTGAGCCCAGATGAGCACGCAGGTTTGCCATAGTATACGAACTCTGCTGTGTTCACAAAAGTCAGAGATTCACCGAATAGGCGGTTGTTAGAGCATGTAATTATAAATAGCATATCGTTGGTTGCTTATACCTCGTGTATCTTCGGATAGGATTGATATTTATTTTTTTTCCACTATCTAATAAAATCAATTTCCATGTCGATATTCCATTTCACGGACATTTTGTTTTCGCACACGCTCATCTCTTTCAGTGCGAACGGTGTGGCTGACTGACTCTTCCGCCATCTTGTGTTTTGACGTAGAAATAGGAAGCACTACGATTGGCTAAATTCCAGCAACCTGCAATTTTTTCGCCTCTGAACGAAAAAGTTGGAGTTGACTGTTCCCTAGGTAACCGAGGGAAATTTCCAGGAAAGAGGTTTCTGCAACTGGTTGCAGAAACTAAATCGCTCTGAAAATTCCTTCGTGTAATAAGGCCTTAAATGGCTATGGTAAAACAAACCTCAACATAATTTTAATACAACGTGACTAGGATCGTTAAAAATTGAAAGCGAAACTGCATATTTGCTTAACGACCACGAAGTAATGGCCATGGATAACTTGTGTTTGTCCACTAATCAGCTCGAGACGGAGACATATTTGCTTCTAATAATGATAATGTCCTTCAAGAGATCCAATGGTGAAAAAAACATGAACGCGAATACATAATGTCAGTGACAGTTATGGTGATGGATAACATCAACAAGTCGAAACTTGGGGAGTGGTTATCTCGATTCTGTCAATCAGGATTAAGTTTGTATACCACAGCAGGGTCTCTTCATATTATTCCTGAAAGAGGGCATGCAATACATCACAAATTCTTAAATGTTTTTGGGTAGAGTTGCAGGCAATTACTCTTCGCAGTGATCAGACAGACAGACGGTGTGGGCCAAAGCATATGGTGTAGGCGCAAACCGATTGGGCACATCGTGAGAGTCAGGATGAAGGATTGGCGTGAAAAAGTTACTAACTGTGATCGAAGACTGCGTGGAGCATGTGAAATTTTAAACGTAATAGACAATGCGGCGATTCAAGTGATAAATCTATGAAAACGCGGAATTGTGACTGATATCATATCAAGTATCTGAGTACAGATGAATTCGTGTTATTCAAGTTAGACTGATTGTGCTTAAATGATTCCTAATAAAATCTTGACCAGTAATGTTTTTGGAAGGAGATAGTAGAAAAAAGCTCATTTGACATAAGCAAAATGTTATCCTAAAGCAGTTTTTTTTAAAGACTTAACTCTTTATAGGGTCATTTCCCCCATATAAAAAGGAATTCATTTAACTTATTACCTGGAATTATTAATAATTATTATTATCATTATTACAAAATGTTTCATTTTAAAAATACCTAAAATTTCTGAAGTTATCAGCAGCTGGCAGCGCAGATGATAGAGGGAAAAACAGTTTCACATCGGCATTTAAAAATTAAGGAAGTTAGTGGGAAGTATACTTTCCACGGCTTTATAAAGGGTTAAGGAGGGGATGAAGCCCCTTAATCTCTCTCCTGGATCTGCTACTGAGTACTGACCGAAGCCCGTATATTAAAGCTGTCTAATGGTAAAATCAACTGATGTAACACATTAAGCGTGGGTTTTAGGGATGGACGCGAGACGTAAAATGAGCGTCTCGCAAAACAGCCGAAAAGCTTTGTCTCGTCTCGCAAAAATCCATATATCATAATGTTAAAAATGGTTCTCTCGTCTCGCAAAAAAGCTGTAAATCTCTGTCTCGTCTCGCAAAAAGTCGTCTCGCGTCCATCCCTAGTGGGTTTAAATTTTGAGTAAATTGCTTTAAGTAGCAAGTATGAATAGGGGCGGCATTTCAGTTTTCATTTGGGAGTGTGAGATTTGATATATTAAAATCTAGATTATGAAATAAATAAAATGTTTCTTAAATTTGGGGGGTGCGACCGCGCCCCCTGTTTTCTGCCCCTGAGTATGAAAGAATCTAATATAAGGACATAGAATCTGCAATAATCAGCTGATTTTTCTGATCTTAGAAAATTCTTTGAAAAAAGTCGATTCCTTATAACCTATTTAGTTATAAAGATGCATACCAGAGGTGGCCAAGAGGCCTTACCATACTATGCGGCAATTTTTTTTCACTGTCGAATCATGTGGGCCATACAAACTCAAGCACACTTTTTACTTCTTTTCATTTACGGTAAGTGTTGGAAAATATGAATGGGAATACGCTTTAGGTTAGAGGAGGAAAATTAATATTGTACAAATGAGACTGAAGTTGTTGTTTTGAGGAAGAGGACTCTAGAATTAATTTTTTGGATATTTCGGGAGGGTTGAGAGATGGTTTGATTTTTTTATGACAATGTGTTTTAGAATGTAGACATACTTCCTTTTAATAGAGCATCATAAATTACAAGAAATAAAATATTTCCGGGATCCAATATATTTCGAAAACGTTTTCATTATGCCTCAAAATAATAAACAGGCACAAGGATGCAATGCTCCACTTGAAATCACCCAATGCTCCAAATGTGGAGCAAACATCATGATTTAGCCATTCTTGATGTACTGTATCATATTAGTTTCTGCTGTATCTATTGCTATTCAATAAAATTTTTCATATAACTTTCTAACTGAAATCAAGCATGATGTCAAATTCTAGTTACTTGTTCTTTTTATAATTCTCATTCTCAATAGCTCAGTCGTTTGCGCCATAAACACAAACATTTCAATAATGGCCGCAAATGTTCAGAGACATTTTATTCAAGAAATGTAGACATCGCATTTTTTAACAGACACATTTTCTGAAAACTCTTAAAAAAATCTCCCTTGTTGAACTATCTTCTTTCATTCATCGCAGTTCGAAATTTTTATACTATCGACAAGACAAATCAATAACTAAACAACAACCATAATAAATTAATTATAATTCTTTAAGCGCAGTGAATGAATTTATTTTATATTTTAAATTCTTATATTCTAATGACAGCTGATCAAAAACATTCCAGTTTATAAAGAATTCTATTTAAAAAAAACATTTAGTAATATAGACTTTCTTTAAAAATACTTAAAGAAAAGCATCTACTTTTGTTTTCTGATAAGTTTTCATCACTTATTGCCAAACCAAAACATTTTGATAGTTGAATTTGTATTGAATGACAAATGTTCAAATTATACTTTTCATTAAGACACAACATTAATTAGCACAGTGATACACATAAATTTTATGAAAAGAGTCATTAAGGAACAGTGTCGAAGGGCGAATTTCGAAGTCATATCTTTTGCGTAGGAGGAAGCTCTAAGCACTATGTCCAACTAAATAGCAACACCCGGGCATTATTTGTCCCGTCTATTTGATTTGATGCATGCCTAAATTTCATCACTTTCAGTCAGAAACAAAAGAACAACCACAGCCTGATTACGCCGGTTTTTACACTTAACGTGCAACCATATTCACATCTATGTAGAACAACTTCATATAGTAAATAAAAAACTTTGTAAAAAACACACATAAGAAGTTATAGGTGTTATGTGTGTTTTTTAGAAAGTTTTTTTATTTACTTTATCGTTTAACACCAATAATTTGAGTGTTTTTTACCAACTTTATATAGTGTCCAACGCTGAAAAGTACACCAGTTGCCAGTGCTACAGAGCTAAAGTCTTTATTCTTTGACACAGCTGGCTGTGTAAAAAATGCTCTGTAGCACGCAATGGGCGATTCGATCGACCGGCATGTTTTCGGTAGTCAACTCGAGAGATGGCAACGGATGTACTTTTTCGGCTTTCGGACCATATAACCTTTTTTTGGCGACTAGCAGTTGAAAGCGTTGGAAAGAGGTGGTTTCACGGTGCGACCACCGCGCTTAAAAAGGGTTAAATCTGCGAGTAACTCGAATCACGAACATCTTATTTAGATTCAGACTCGGATAAATAGTCAGATACACCTCACAACAGTAACAGCCACGGAGTTAAAACGTAATTTTTACTGTATTCAGCCCGAATAAAATGGATGGTTTCTTTTGAGTACACAATGACTGTCATTGTCTAAAACGGGAAAACAAATCGTGATATACAACGAACCCACGCGTTTTAAAGATGTCACGATTCCTCCATACGGGATTTAAAGTAAGGGGCAAGAGATGTTAAGAATGACTACCGTTTTAACTAGAGTACACGAAATGGTTTTACTTTAATTTACTTTTACCTTCTCCGAATAAAATGAGTTACTTTCTGTTGGAAGAGTTTTCTGCCTCCAAGCAATTTGCGTCTGTTGCTAGAATTTGTCGGATGTTAAAATCATTCAGTTTTTAATCCATTTTTTTAAAATCGGTATTTGTGCAAATTAAAGGTTCCTTCGTTCCCCCTAAAATTCTTATTTTTCGTTGCAAAAGGTATTTTATGTAACCTTGTGTATCGAAAGATTCCCTCTGCAGTTAGGACTGAATACTCTCAGACAGGGGCGTAGCCAAGGAGGGGGGTTAGGGGGGTCATAACCCCCCATGAGGAATTTTTGCCATACAAAATGTATATTCTTCATTCCTTTATCACACACATGTATGCATATATGTGAGTTGCAGTAGTCGTAACACCCCCCCCCCCATGAAAAATATCTGGCTACGCCCCTGCTCTCAGAGAAACTCTTTATACGCTATTTGACCCTTATTTTTCAACGAATAATTTCCAAACTCCATGGAAACTTAATATCTCCGCGAACTTTTCTCCCCTAAATCTAAGAACGGGGGGAAAAATTCATTGAATCTGAAGAGGTTTCTTCAATTGACAGGAGAAAATAAACGGATATTCGGAAAATAACGAAGATATGAGGCAGCACTTCAGGCAGAAAATTTTTCGTGAATAGAAGAAATAATTTTTGAGAGTGAACTTAACGGTGTTATTCGAAAAAATCATGTGATTTTGGTACATAATTACAAATAAACTATTTATGCCAGGCACTTCAAAATTTTGATACTGTCTCTTTACAAGCTGTATTACATACTGCGAAGACAGGCCAATCTGTATCAGTTTCAATATTTTTAGAAAAATTCTTAAAAATCGGAAATTTTCGCAAAGCGTGTCACTCTTCGAAAAATCTTGCAGCTCAAATCCATGTTTAAGAATTTTTTCTGAAAATTTCACAAAAGCCACAGCGTTTTCGCTTATCGTAGTGTGTAAAACAGCTTATGAAGAACCATCTGGAATTTTTTGGAGACCATGGTGCTATTAGTTTATTTCAATTTGTGTACAAGACTAAAAACAGAGTTCTTTTTTTTCGAAGAACAGCCTTAAGTACTGTTTCAGTTCTTACAAAGAGCGTGCAGAGTCAGTCTGTGTTTACATCAGTCCCACCAGGAACTATTGAAAGGAGAGTACGAAAATTTCTTATGAGCGTAAAAAATGGATCAAGGCTTCTATTTTAGAACAAAAAACGATCGAAAAGGATATTTTTAACGCACGAAGAATCATTACTTTTGAAACATTAATGCGCCTACAGACGTTTACCTCGCCCTTTTTCTCACATTATAGCACCTTTGGCACACGTGCGAGAAGGGACAAAGAATTAACACAAGGGGAGATGGCGAAAAAATAAGAATTCCGATATAACAACAATGGGATTCGTGTAATGGATCTGAACTTTAGTCTTCGCAGTCAAGGCGAAGAAAATGGTACTTCACGTAAATAATCATCAGTCTTGTTGCTCAATTGGAAGTTGTGTTACCTTGAAATAATAACGAGTTGCTTATAAAAGGCGCGCTCTGGACCAATTTCAGAAAGACCATCATTATTATACTCGATAGAGAAATTTTTCCCATACAGAAAAAGTGTACTAATAACAGCTTAAAAATACTTTAAATGTTTCAAAAACGATTACAATGAAGAAAAAAAATTAAAATGTTTTTCCTACATGCAATATTAAACTGTCATTAGTGGCTACATATTCCACATGTGCATCAAGCAAAGTCTTTTTTAAAATGTTTTATAATTTATACAGTGGAATGGAGTTGAAATTTTGCTTTTTTCTTTATGTTCGCGGGATTATAACTATGAACCAGGTCAGGGGCGTAGCCAAGGGGGGGGGGTTAGGGGGTCATAACCCCCCCCATGAGAAATTTTTGCCATACAAAATGTATATTCTTCACTACATTATCACACACACGTATACATATATATGGGTTGTAGTAGTCGTAACCCCCCCCCCATGAAAAATTTCTGGCTACGCCCCTGAACCAGGTGCGTAGCCAAGGGTGGGGATAGGGTGGTCATAACCCCCACACCCCATGAGGAATTTTTTGCCATACAAAATGTATAATCTTCACTCCCTTATCACAGACATGTATACATATATGTGAATTGCAGTAGTCGTAACCCCCCCCATGAAAAATTTCTGGCTACGCCACTGCTATGAACTATGCCTAGTTTTATACGTACAAAGTGCTTCATATTGGCAATCAACGTTGTACAAGCATACCCAATTATTGAGTTGATACAGGCCTTGAATTTTACACGGGGGTTTGACGCCTAGGCCCTGGGCACACATGCAGAAATAGGCCAAAAAATTGGGTTTTAGAGGTATATATAGGGGCACAAAAATATTATAGTCAGACCCTGAGTTGATACTTAAAGTTTGACACCAATTTTTTTTTTTTTTTTTTTTTTTTGAAAAGTTCTGCGCTAATTTACGACCATTAAAAGCTGCTGCTAAGTATTTGTAAATGGGACAAACATACGTATACATTTATTTGTAATTTCTTTCTATTCCAGGTAATCAGTTTGAGCAATTTCACTAGTAGAAATTACTCTAAAGAAGTTAGAAATTTTCATCTTACAACCGAACTCACAAATGAATTTTAAGCTAATGTACTGTTAGTTAGGTTGATCTGTAATCGACGAATTGCAGCAACAATCATAAGACACCACAAGACCAAAATCAATGCTGCTTGCTCTCCCTCGAAATGCAGGTTTTCACTATATCGCGGTTTTCGATAAACTTAAAGAACGGAAAAAATTAAATACTCGATACACTATTTTTTAAATGCATGCTTATCGATTTGCATTATTAAAACTGAATTCTGTTGAGGAATATTTCGTGGTAGTCCCAATTTTTTTGTTTTTTGTTTTTTGTCACGTAAAATAAATAGTTTTTCAGAAAAATGGAGGGGTGGGGGGTTTCTAAGATTGTCAACGACGACGCACCTATTAAAGATACTGTACAACTGAAGACTCTCCTACTCAAATCGTGCATTTAGAGGAGCGGCAAGCTTGCTCTTCTTTCCTGTGCAATTCCTTCATCTTTACTGCTTCATCATCGAATCATCAGCAATATTTTCATAGTTTAGTGGTTGCGTGTAAATAAACGTAGAATGATATTCGTAATGTATACAATGTCTAATGTGTATATATTTCGCATCTAGGGACTATTTAAAAAAAAAAAAAGGTATTTTGGTCATAGGCAGGTCTTATATGCTCTAAGAAAAGTACTGACGAATTTGCTTATAACGAGCGCAAGACGGCAGCGATATTTGTTTGTTAGAACAGAGTGCTCCTGAAAAACGGATTCGAGAAAGAATCAGAAATATTCATAAAAACTTACTGTATATTGTTTACTTTATTTATTTTTTTATTTCTGTACAATTCAAAAGAAGTTGGTTAATTTGTTTTGACTTTCTCATTGTCTCTTTTTTTTTCCTAGTATTTTATTCTTAGGAGAAGACTCATGGACCGAAAAATATGGTGAGTTGTCCCCCTAGACTTGTAAGAAGTTTGACGTTTTTCTGCGCACACAAAAGCCATTGAGTATGTTGGGATCGAATCAGATTAAAACTCAACATCTTCCAATTATCATCGTCGCTTTCATTGACATTGGAATGTTAAAGAAATTTTTCCGAAAACGGATCAGCTGAGCTAGGGAGTAATAGAAATTTTACGATCCTATGATGCTACAGACATAACATTGCACCAGCCAAGTATTTCCGATTTCCTCGTTAAATGCTGGTTCTTATTAAATCAGGGCTCGTTATAAACGAGTTCGACTATATTCGATTTATAAAGAAAGAATCGTACTTCGCGTAAATTCATTTACAGCGGTAGAGTGTGGAACGGATTAACGGTGATAAACGAGGGTAGACTGTACAGTTTTTTGAAGACTGGCAAAAAGCGACTGGAAGTTAAACCTTCCACTAGGAAGACTGGTTTTCATACTTACGAACAAGACTGCAACAATGCCAAAACGCAGTCTTAGAGGGTAATACATACGGACAAATATCCTTTTTGCTTTAGTATGAATGCGAGACCAGTCAGAGCAGATCTCATGACTTAAATGTATGGTGCAGCGAGTCCATCCCTGAAAAATGATCGATAAACCAAATATAATGTGGTAATGATATAAAGACATGTAATTCTGCTGCAATTACTAAATGCTGCACCGTTTCTCGATACGTATCACGATGTGAAGTGACATTAGCATTAACAACCGGTCAGCCCTAGTTCGTATGAAAGGCAAATGCGTCGATACTTGGATGCACACTGTAGTCGATTGTGCTAATTTCTAGAGGTTGTTTTACAACAATATAACAACGGGCAACACGCAACAACCAAAAATATTAAATGCTTTGTAAAGACATCATTAGTGCACTTAGGGCCATCAAAGGTTTCGGATTATATTTCTTTTTCTTTTAGCATGTGTGATAGATATTGGCATGTTTTGACTGCTTTGCCTAGATTTGAATCGAATATGCTTTTCTTCTTTTTTTTCTTAATCCTTTGAGGCGCAACCCTTTCCCAATGCTGAAAAAAGGGCAGCCGTTGCCATCGCTCGACTTAACTACCAGCAAGATGGCGGACGATCCAAACGTTCATCGCGTGCCACAAATCTAGAGACCCTTTTTTGACGACAGCTGGCTGTGCCGCACCTCCAGCTGCGTCAAAAAAGGGTCTAGATCGTCCGCCATCTTGATGGTAGTTAAGTCGAGCGATGGCAACGGCTGCCCTTTTTTCAGCATTGGGCAATCTATCCAGTTGTTCTCGCATTCTTCCATTTTACAGCAGATGTCAGTGCTGTTAAAAAGAATCGTGACAATTCTTTTTACGGGAAATGACATGCTAAAAAGTAAAGGATTCTCGTGGAACTACGTCACCCTTAACTATTTTTATAGAAATCAAATCTATTCTTCGTGACTGGCAACAGTCAAAACGTCAGAGTTTGGTGTTCCCAGAGCGGGAACACTGCGCGTTAAAGTGTTAAAGAGCCAGATTTACGAGAACAGTAATCTATACGTTTACTCATATAATTAAAACGACAATAAAATATGCAGTAACCTAACTTTACTTTTTAATCGTATGGGTTATATTAGTCACATATGCCACAAGATGTTAACTTGAAACAGGCAGTTAGCAATATGCAATTGCTGCTCCTGTAACCAAAGACTAAGGTCTTACTTCCTACTGACCAAACTATATGTTCGATTACTGTAGATATTAAATTCTTCAACCAATTCAATTATTTAGAGTGAGACAGACTTCTATAGTTTTAAGTTTCAAAATTTTCATCACATTTTTTAGGCTAAGTCGACGCATTCTTTTCCAAGCACTTATATAGACAAAGATCTTGCAAGTACTTAAAGTGACTGTCTTAAAATAATGCAGAGAAAAATATAATTGAGAGACCAAGTCACTTTTCCTTTTCAGACAACGAAGAACGGTGGACGGGTAAATGACCAGGTAAAAATGTGGGTAGTAGAATTAGTTTAAAAAAATCATGTCAAACCTATGCACTTTATATTTTATGATCAAGTCGCACGGAAAGTACTGCTCCAAGATAAAATAAAGCACAACTAGCATTGTAATAAATTATAAGCGAAAAAGGATTTAACACGAACTACTCATAATCAAAATCTTCTCAAGAAAAAAATAAATAAATAAGAGAAACACGCAAAGGATAGTTTTTGCATGATTTTCAAAAGTTCAGTTTTATGTAATGAATAATTACAGTACGCAACGTTATGCAAAGTTTAGTTGGCGAATATTGTTTTAATATCAACTTTTTCAGCTCATACATTTCCACAGTGAAATAAACGTGCATTTCAGAAAATTTAGGTAAATATAATGGAGCAAACAGGTTCGAATGAATTGCACACACGAGTTAAGGACGTACGATGTGTATCAAAATATAATTCGGTAAAACTCATTTCATAACATTCTTCGAGGGGGGGGGGGACAGAAATATTCATAATGACGTGAACAATAGCTAATTACTTAAAACACTGAGGAGAAAATGCTTTAAAAGATAGCAAAGGTGAATTGCATCAAGAAAAATCGCATATTTACTTAAAATTACAAGTTTACTATGGAAGGCGTTTAAATTTGCATGATAATCTTCTAAATCTACAGCACGAAATACTCCCCCACACATCCTCTCTTGTCAGCTTTCTAATCAGTTTTCATGTTTTAGCATATTGTGAAAATTAGGCTGACTGTAAATCCAAGGCGTCAAGGCTAGGGGGACCAGGATAATAAAACATTTTTCTACTCAATCTATTTTAAAAGTAAAATAAGATTGAAGATCAGTTCGTTTGTTGTGCTACGGCAAAGCTACTTCAGGGCTATCTGCCTAAGGAGAGGTGCCTTGGGTGGGGGACCTTTTAACCCTTTAAAGCGAAGTGTTCCCTCTCTGGGAATACCAAACTCTGACGTTTTGACTGTTGCCAGTCACGAAGAATAGATTTGATTTATATAAAAATAGTTGCGGGTGACATACCTCCACGAGAGTCCTTTACTTTTTAGCACGTCATTTCCCGTAAAAAAGGATAAAGATTATTTTTAACAGCACTGACATCTGCTGAAAAATGGAAGAATGCGATAACAGCTGGATAGATTGCCCAATGCTGAAAAAAGGGCAGCCGTTGCCATCACTCGACTTAACTACCAGAAGATGGCGGGCGATCGAAACGTTCATCGCGTGCCACAGATCTAGAGACCCTTTTTTGACGCAGCTGGCTATGCCGGCACACTCAAAAATTTGTAAAACGCTACAGAATTTTCCTAGCCTTAATTCACGAGTATTAAAACTCAGTTCCACAAAATACTTTAAGATGATTGAGATGTAAAATGCTCACTATATTTTAAGAGAAACTATTACTTGTCATACAGTTGATGTCAGAAATGTATCTATTACTGCAGGCGTCAGCAAAAACTGGAGAAATTTATGCAAACAGTCGGGGATAGGGTTGCCAACTGTCCCGCGAGAGTCGGGACGTCCAGTCTCAAGGGCTTTAGATTAGAGGATATGTCCCGCGAAAGGTGTGTGCGGGTCGTCAAATGTCCCGTTTTTGAACAGAATAAGTACTTTAATCTTTTGACGAGCAAACCACTTCCCAATACCGAAACAGTGCAGCCATTGCCATCACTCGATTTAACTACCAGCAACATGTCGGTTGATGGCGCCATGTTGCTGGTAGTTAACTCGAGCGATGGCAACGGCTGCACTGTTTCGGCATTGGGCAGCCCACCTAGCTTTTCATCTAAAGCGATGCTATATCTTCATCGCATTCTCCCGTTCTCAGCAGATGTCGGTTCTGCTGATAAAAATAATTTGACATCCATTTTATAAATAATCAATCATTTTTACAGGAAATTGTGTGCTAAATAGAAAAGAATTCACGTGTAACTCTATGTCCCCCCAAAGTATTTCATTGAAATCAAATTTATTCTTCGTAAATCAAAGCAGCCGAAATGACAGAGTTGTGTGCTCATGGCGAGGACATCCCGCATTAAAGGGTTAATAATTTGATAAATTATGGCGATCCCAGGAGAGATTTTAAACATTAAGTTTCTTTTTCAAATAAATAGGATCTTATCAGTAGCGATTGTATACATTAGCTTTCTTTTCTAATAAAGTAATATAATGATTTCAATAAAAGTGGTTTACGTTTCCCTCCCTACCCCCCCCCCCCCTCCGCCAAATATGTTATCGATACCTACTTACGGGTTATTTTCATTATTTTTTCAAATACTAGAGTAAAAAGATTTTGTTTTTCTTTGTGAAAGGAAATAAAATGTTTATTTAATTTAATTGCAAATGATAATACCATTTATTTTCATTATAAAGAGAGATGGAAGACTGAAATAATTCTTGTTAATTTTTCATACTTTGATTGCTATGTTGTATGTATAATTATTCCAGAGTAGTAGTAAGGATAACATTCATTAAAACTATTTAAAGAGTAAAAATTATACCTGGTTTCAATCGTGTTTCTCGCCTTCCTGTAATAAGTAAGCCGAATCCCACTTTTTCAATCATATCCCGAATTTTAATCTAGAAAGACCTGTAAATTCGAGTATAAAAGTTGGCTAGCCAATCTCGGCACAAAGGGGTTAATATTTTCACAATGGAACTCTAGTTGGGGGGTTCATTTCAAAGAACGGTTGGGTCACCATGATTCGTAAATAAAATAACATTTGCTTAAATTATCAAGGAATTTTTTTCTGAGAATTACGCGTATCGTCAAGGCTCCTGTAATTGTTTCGATATTTTATCAGAAGTGATCTATCTTTTAAGTTTGGTCGCTTCAGTTCATGATGCATTGCGAAATCTATGCTCAGTCAACCGTCATACAAAATTTTATTACTGAGCCTGCTGATCAACATCCGCTAAACAAGTCATGACAGCTCGAATGGAAGTAACAATGAAATGATAGCATACGCAGTAGCCAATTAAACATGATAACCGTGTGAATAAATTAAAGAGGGAGAAAATAACATTGTTGCTTCGAAATTTCACAAATCTGGGTCGAAAGTTGATCTGTTTGTCTACAAACACTGTCATTATGGCTAACAGAGAGTGGGTTGAAAAGGTGTTATTTTTCAACTTTTCATCGAAATGTCATCTACCTCCAGGAAAAAAATATCGCAAAATTAAATAATAATAAAATGATTAAGACATGCCACAGAACTTAAAAGAGAAACAAAAACAGCAAATACAAAAAGGTATTGGAATTTACTAATATAATTGACTTATTTTTTAACTGCTCAAACGCATAATCACATGTAGAGGGGTATATGGGATAAGTTAAGTGAAGGGTCCGTATTGAAAGGAGGGGCAAAATCAGCGGTAGTTCCAAAATTAACAATTTCACACCTGATTTAATAACTTCTCTCGAATAGATATACAAAGAGCATTCCATAAAAACTGAGAGTTATTTTTTTACGTAGTGGCAACACCGCGAAACTAAAAAATAGAAGTGCAGGCGATTTTTTCAAACTGTTAACTGTACGTTTATACAAAATTCTAAACGAACCAGACGATTTTATTTTCCTAGTTCCGTGCTTGTTTAAAGAACTGTTTTATTTGCCCTACAGAAATGGAGATGAACTGGTAGGGAATTGGACATTACATCATGATAATGCACGCCTGCATGTCGCTACTTCTGTTCAGCAATATCTTAGTAAATGCAATATTAAAATCATGCCACATCCCCCTTACAGTCCAGATCTCGCACCATGGGATTTCTGGTTGTTTCCGACGTTGAAGGAGAAGCTCCGTGGCAGAAAATTTAACACAGATTCTGAAGTTATTTCAGCAGTGGAGGGTTCTTTGGAGCAGCTTCCAGAAAAGGGCTTCTCTACTTGTTTTGAAAAGTGGATTGAACGATGGGACCGTTGCATATCATCTGACAGAAGGTTTTTTGAAAAAGAATAATGTATTTTTTGCTGTAAATATATTTCTTGATTTTTTATAATTTTACTCTCAGTTTTTATGGAATGCCCTTTGTATATGTAATTTTTAAAATAACAGATATTAAACCTGTAATTTAAAAAAAAAAAAAAAATTCGATACCCGTAAAATGTACACAATCATTTTCAACTTAACATTATCAGTATTTACTTTGTAATATTCTTTCAGAACTTCGTGTCTTCAATTGTGGACGCCTATTCTAAAAGCGTTATGGCCAGTGCCGGGTGACGTAAATTCTAATGGTGGCACTGTACACAAGGCCGTAGCTTGAAAAAAAAAAAAAAAAAAAAAAAAAAAAAAACAGGAAGAGGCGGGGGATATGTAGCACTAAAAGTTTTTCTTCTTTAACTGATCTTCAGACTGACTGACTGACTGATGATGATTTTATCGGAGTACCTACGGCCAGCGGCCAAACCTCCAGTAAGTCGAGAGCATCTTTGGACGATAACTCAATGAGATGTAAGGCAAAAAAAGTGGACAGGGTCCACAGAAAAAAAAACAGGGTGGAAAGATTCACCCGTAAAAAATCAGACAAGTCAGGAGGAGCAGATGGAATGCTCGTAAGGCAGAAGAACACATCGGTCGGGGCCGGGATACGAACCCGGGACGGTTGGTGTGGGAGCAAGACGCGCTCCCGACAGGGCTGTCGGGGCTTGAGCAGCAATAGGGAACTTGGAATATCGACCTGTCCTCCCCCCTAAAAAGGGCTTCCTTGGGCAGGAAGCCCTTAAGATGGAAAAAACCAATTCGGCGTCCAAGATGGAAGTGGAGCAGGCAAAGATGTTGCAGGATGACGAAAAAAGAAAAAGAAAAAGGTCCAGATCAATAGACAGGAGTGATTGAAGCGATGGAAGTACAACGACAGGACCAAGCCACGGGGAAGAAGAAGCGACGCCCTACGTCGCCCCGGAGGGGTGCCACGTCCGTAAAGCAGCGAAGCGCATCAGTCTTGGGTCTCGCTACGACATCAAGTGTCATCAGGCTGCAGCTATTCTTTAACAGGTACCAAGAAGACGTCCGACATTCCGCCACACCGCAGGTCGACTGCCACTCGCAAGCCGCAGTCATCGACCAGGTAGATCAGTCATGAAGATGTAAGTTCCATCAACTTCATTCAGTCCATGGGCCAGTTCGTGAATGACTCCACGAACAGTTGGGAAATGTAGGGCGAGTAGTACGTCCAAGGTGCGCTGTCGAGCTCGAGTCCGTCGGGATGAAGGCAGAGAGCAGACATCAGCACGGAAGACCATAGACGGAGACACATCATTACATCAGGCAGGAAACTTCAAGGGCATACACAATAAGGATGGCCGGTAGCTCACAATCGGGAACCCGCAATCAGCAACAACGACCAACGAGGACGATCTTCTTAGCATCACAGGGCGCAGGAAAACCAGCAACCGAGGGACCAGGGCGCACAGGCACAGTAACAAGATGGAAAAGTTCGTACATGATGTTGAGTTCGAACATAAGTTAAGTTAGGTTGGGGACCACTTCCACCAGTAGTTCAGAGTACGGAGTTGGTTCACGACGAGCAGTGACCTACCAATCTCCCCCGAAGCCAACCGCATCACGTACCCTTCAAATACCGGCTCAACGCAAATAAAGAGCTACTAATGCAGTTAACAAAAATTTCAAGGGAGGGGGAGGAGGAGGATTAAAGATCTTCCCCCACCTGGCTATGGCATTGACTGTGCATAACAATTAATTGTAATTTGAAGCGAATAGTTGCTCACAAGATTCCTCTGACTGTGAAAATGGTGATAAACACATTTAAATAAATTCCTTTCTTTTCTTATTTCTCCGAATTTTTCAGGTATATATCGGTTACGGAATGAACACGCTAATTCCCGCACTGATTGGTCAATTTCAGCCGTGTGGCCAATTTTCGTATTTTCAACAAAATTATTATTTTTTTTTAAACTTATTCCAAATTTGCTTCCGCTCCCTCTAAATAAATAAATAAAAAGATGGAAAGTGTCCGCTGGTGATTACACGGTATCAAGAACATACCTCATATCTATGTTGATGATTTTCATACAGTAAATGTTTCACGAAATATTTCATACAGTAAATTTTTCAGGAAATAAGAATTCTAAACACTTAAAACGTGGATGCCAAGCTTTTAAGCGTTTCCGCAGTAAACTAGGTCAAAAATGGTTAAATTTAGAAATACAAAATTAAAAAAAATAAAAATTAAAGTAAAATTGTGTAATTTTAGCAAATTATTACACAACTGTCGCTGAAAGCTTAATTAAGTTTCATTTTTTAATCGAATTAATTGACCTCCTATATCCAACTTCGTACTTCGAATTGTACCTAATATATAACGACACGCAATATTCCTCTACCAAGATTTTCAAAGTAATTTTCAAATATCTAGAAGCTTTATTTTACCAATTTGTGAACAACTCAGCTGAATAACAATTGCTTTGTTATTGATCGTAGAGGCACATGCAAATAACTGCAACTAGCTAAAATTGGATTTTCAGCTGTATTAGCATGAATTAAAACAATTAACAATCATTAAAGTATTAAATCAAAACACAATGAGTAATTTTCTCTCCCTTGCCTTCCTCAATTTTAATAGGGGGATCAGCAAAACCTGACGAAAGACCACCCGAAAATTACGAAAACAGGGTGGGATAAGCTTCGAAATTTAGGACCAATTTCCTAATTACTTAATTGGCCTGGGAAAGGGGAAAACAAAATGGGCTCTCCCACAGCAAAAGCATGTATTTACACAAATAAATTAGCCACGAATCAAAACTAAATCAGCACGACTTGGGAGAAACAAGACAGACCGAACAGATGACCATAATTGCTAGCCAGGGGTTTAATTTGTATAAAACACACGTGCACACATAATAGGTTAAGAGATCAAACACAGGGCAACCAACAATTTCGGCTTCATGCTGATTCCGAGGAGGTCGACTTGGGAAAAAAATTTAGGGACCGTGAGGTGAGCCAGACATTTTGTTGCCAGAATAAACACTAAATACATAGAGGTAATTGCAATCTCTTAGATTTATGACATAAAAAATTTACATAGACGTCAAATGATTGCTTTGTAGTTATCATCTGATCGTTATAATTACTTTGAAAAAAAATTGTGATATTTGAATGACAAGTTAACACAGTGATGTCTAAATTTGAGGAAACCCCCTCCCCCTTTTTTTATTTAACAAAACGTAAAAAACACGTGCACGCAATATTGTGAAGGTATTATAAAGAAAAATGTAAAATTTACAGCACATTTCGGTGGTAGACAAGCAGGGGTCGATCTAGGATTTTTTCCAGGGTCCCATTTTTGTGAAAATTTCATATTTTTGTGAATTTTAATATTTAATTTTGTGAATTTTCATGTCAATTTTTAATAAAAGTCACTTTTTTTAGTAAAATAATTGATAAAACAGATGAAAATATAGGATAAAATGCCAATGAAGGGACGTTTTAATCGACTGTATTTTTGTGAAGGGGCCGTTTTAACCGATTGTAATTTTATGAAGGGGCCGCAAAACGGACCAAATTTTCGTCAGCATTGAGTCCTCACAAGAGATATACATTGCAGCAAAATAGGATTATTAAAGCACGTGTGATATACGAATGAAATATACAAATGCATCTTTAATACTTAAAAGTTAAAGCAAAAAATTTAACAATATATTTAGGAAACAAACACTAAGAATAGGTTTACAATTTCATTAAATTATTAGTTTAGAGATATTAAGTAAATCTTATCTGACACAGAACTTCAATTTATATTAATTAATAATTTAGGTTTCAATACATCTGATTTTCTAAGCATTGTCATATGATGCATTTTTAAAAAACTCCTCTTATAGGAGTTACAAGCAATTTCAACGTATACATTTCTTTCCAAATAATTATCGTATACCCCCAAAAAATTTAGGATTATTTTAGAAATTAATAGGCCATTTTAACTTTTATATCGGGTGTCCCGGAACTTCGTGTGCAAACTTGGAGGCGAGGTAGACAACGTCGCTAGGAACCATAATGACACAGGACAGCATGGACGGAAATAGATAGGTGTCGCTGTATGCGAGATCTCAAGGTCGGCACGCGTGAGACGTGCAAAGGAAAGCATTGAGCAAATGAAATAATATTCCTCTCAAACAACTTGGCAAGTGTCCACGATTTGTAAATGTAACAGACAGGTTCACAGGTGCACAACAATCAGGCCCCTAGCTATGGTATCTGAGAAGCTCCGATTTACCATACCTCTTTTGTTAGAGTTATGTCGAGAACATTGTTTACAGCGTACAGATATGAGACGATGCATTTACAGGAGCGAATTGTCGACACAATTGCTGCAGTAACGCCGCACATGCTCGGATTAGAGATTGATTATCGACTTGATATGTGCAGAGCAACTACGCCGTTCATTGAAATTTGTCAACTCTTTAACGTGCGGTGTCCTCTCTGTGAGGACATAAAACTCTTACAATTTGACTGTAGGTCGCAAAAGAAACTCAAGAGTTAGTCAATTTTCCAAGTTTTGATTCACGAAGAATAACTTGATTTTAATAAAATATTTAAGGGTGACAGTTACACGAGAAACATTTACTTTGTGGTACATAATTTCAGTGAAAACTATCAATTATTTGTAAAATTGTGATCAAGATTATTTTTATCAGTATTGCATCTGCTGAAAACTGGAGAATGTGATGAAAATGCATCGATATAGAAGAACAACTGGATAAACAGTCCAAAAGGCCCTAGCCGAAAAAGTGCAGTCGTTACCATTGCTTGACTTCACTATCAGTCAATAGTGTAGCCAGATTTTTTTTTTTTCTTCGGGGCTGGTTGGGAACTCAAAAACCAGAATGCAATATAACTTATAAAAATAAATGTATCATAGCTCTTTTTTTTCAAGGAGGGGGAGGGGGCTTTTTCGTGACTAAAACTGTCCGCGTATGAAATTTAATTAAAGGAAGGAAGAAATTAAAAAAAAAATTCATAAATCGAGTTTAAAATCTTTGCAATTGGAAAAACATACATTTAAAAAAAAAAGAAAAAAAAAGGGTTAGGTTCGTCCGTAGCTGAACTTCAAATTTCTCAATGGGAACTTTCAAATATACCATGGGGATAACAAGAGGAACTTTAAAGTTTATCCAGGAATACGTAATTTTCTCTATATCACATATGGGCAGCCTCCGGCCCGCCTTGCCTTTTGATCCGGCCCGCGGAACATATCAAAACCCCATATAAACCATTCAAAATCTCATATAAATCCCAATTATACGGCTCACGACTATGCTAATATCCTAAAGTTTGACCCGTAAATTTCAAAACGTTGCCCATACCTGCTCTATATCCTGTGTTTACTCATTTCGGGGGTGGCTGAGGCCGCCCCTACTATCAGCCACACGGCGGTAGTTAAATCGAGCAATGACAACGGTTGCACTTTCTCAGCTTATCCAGTTGTACTTCTGTATGAATGTGAAAGTGGATGCGCTTCAAAGGGTTAACGTGAAATTCAGTATGTATATTGCAAAGAAAGCCTTGTTTGTTGCTGTTAAGTATTTCATTAAATTTGATTATATAAAATGTGTCCACTCTTTTTTGATGATCTAATAAATAAGTTAAGTAAATTATCAATAATTAATGTTTTGATGCACTTTATAAATATACTTTTTAACACTTTTCAACAGGGTTGAAAAGGGTTCATGATTTCGATTTGTCCATCCGTCTGTAAACAGGAACACTCCAATAAACCATCTCCACTTCCTGTTTAGTTGAACTTTAGGGTCACAACAGACCTTAACACCTCTTTAATTACCACGTGTAACATTCAAATAGCGCAATTTTAAAATTATATTTCGGATTTGTGTATTTGCCCAGAAGCCCGCTTATAAGTTCATGTCAGTAGGACAATACAAGGGGGGTACCCTCCGCGGGGGTCTTTCTAAGGGATCCTATTTACGCTAGTTTAGGAGAAAATCACGGAAAACTCGCGAACGGTTAGGTCAACAGCCGCGCTATAGGGCCCGAACATATATCAAGAGGTTCTTGTCTTGTCTTCTTGGATTATGCGGGTCTAGGAACTTCTTCAGTGCATTTTGTACCAATCCCAAATCCAGTTATATCAATAGCGGCAGTTTCTGCCAAAGAAGTTAATTTCTACCACAGATTCCCGAACAGCTCATTTCTACCTCATTCGGGAGACGATAGATGGCAGCACTATCGATTGTAAGCGGTGTGTGTGTGTGTGGGGGGGGGGTTCTTAATTTTGAAGCAAATTACAAGCAGAAGACCCCAAGGCTCAGTTTTGCCGCAGGCCAGAGGTATCGTTTTGTATGGGAACTTGGAGGGCACTGCGACCACACCGTATGTAACGTGACTCAGTCACCTTTAGCGAGCGCGGCGGTCTTTGGTTGGTCCCAGGATCGAACTCATAACCTTTCGGCGGCGAGACCGACGCCTCTCCCAACTGGGCTACCGCGGCACTATCAACAGGATGAGGTGAATGTAAGCAATTTTACCATTTTCGTTTGAACATCTCAATCAATCTGTGGGTAGTATGATTAATTCAAAGCCAGAATAAAAATGTGTTTTTAGTATTTTGAAAATACAAATTACATTTAAATCGTATTTTAAATTACATTTTCAAAATACATTGTCTTTTACTAGTGAAAATTACAAAATACAAGATGCAAATGTATTTGAAATCCATATGTTTGAGATACTGCCCAGCTCTGACTCCGATACACTGATTACCCCTGGAGTATCCCGACAATCGCACGCAAGTCAGGAAAAGCCTTTACAGCGAACCTGACTGTGAACGCCTTCGGATCAGACGTTCAGCAACAGAATGGCGCACAGACTAGCTCGGCACTGGTAATGCTCAAGAATAGGTAACAACATGTGTACCTCAAAACAAAGACGTCCCGTTACAGAGAACAACAAGGCATTTTAACTACGTTACGGTAAGGCAGTAAGGAGGGGGGGGGGTACATAAAAAACGAAAGTGTACGATAATCTATCTGTGTTCGGCAAGGGGTAAGAGGTTGAGATAAGTTCCACAGACTGGTGGAGAGGCACACCTCTCTTGGAATTCGTGACTGACCCCAAAAGCAGCGAGGAAGGGTCGGTTGGAGAGGCCTATCTAAAGGCCTTCAGCAACATCTTTTCCAGAGACACACCTAATTAAAATTCTGATGCAGGTATTTTAACATGCCCATACAGAAACGATTCCGTATGGGGGTGTTGAGTTTGAACGCAGGGAACTAACTGACAATGAGAATGAGATGAGGCTTTTGTTATCCGGAAATTAAATTTATTCAGGATTTATGGTTAATCGCGGTAGGGGTTGCCGAGGAAGAGGGCAATTGTTATATCTGGTCAAGATGAATAATACTATATAAAATGAGATAACGTTCTTTTTTTCTTTTCTGGCGAACCTTTTAGTCGATTTTCAACTGTGGCGAGTATTTGTTGTTGAGTGTATGTTTATGCAGGAAGTAATCACGTAAAAACATACATGATGCTACTGCTTGTTCAATTGCAGGTAGGTGTTTTCAAAGCTTCAGAAACGCTATTTAAAAAAGTAAACAAAACTAAAGAGCATCAAAAGCCTAGGTGCGTCACAGTAAATGGTAGATTTGATTCAAAACAAGTAGCATAAAAAAGAAATGGGACACAGATTAGCTATACATATTTGCAATAAAATAAGGCATTTCAACAAAGCAACCTGCCTTGTTGATTATTTCTTTAATTGAAATTATATTACATATTATTATCATTTAGAAAAAGAAAAAAATCCTTTTCTGTTAAAATTTTAATTAAAATAAAAGTGATCAACATCACAATTCCTGTGAAATTAGTTAAAATATTATATAACACACACACATAAGGAAAAAAAAAAGAAAAGAAAAGAAACCTCAATATTGCATAATTATTCAGTATTTTCAAAGCATTTACATTTTTAGCATTTATCACACAAAACGGAATTAGTGAAATATGTGGAGATCTGTAAATCATACGAACAAACACTGAAAAGAGATAGAGGGAATCAAAAGGCATAATGAACACAACAGAGCGTAGCGAGAAACTTCGTGAGAAATGACAGAAGACGCTTTCCAGAAGCGATTGAGCTGCATCTTCTACCGAGATCTGATCTAGCCATCAAAAGTACATCATGTATAGGTTTGCGAATGCAGATAAGACAGGCAATCCTGTTTTGTATGTCTAAACTTAAGAAAATGGTTACTCCTTAGTAGTGGAGAAATAAAGCAGACAGTAGACGTCAACTGGATTGCCAAATTTTTGCACAATTCCTTAAAAATCTCGTGAAAACCAGATATTCAATCCTCACTATCTGAGTATAATATACATAACGGTCTCTGGTACAAGCTCTGAGTTCTACACGTTTTCGATAGTGTCGGTCAGATGTATGGCATCCACACCAGTTAATAGCACGAACTTCCAGAATCTGTTGTGGAATCGGTGCCGATCCACACCACAACGGATCAATGGGAGGGATTAGAGGCTCCATCTCTTTCAAAAGACATTGATTACGGGTAACATTTTGCTTAATTTTACACTTTGTGTAAGCCAAGTGACGTTTTTTTTTTTAACCCCTCGAGGCGCAACACTTTCCCAATGCTGAAAAAAGGGCAGCCGTTGCCATCGCAAGACGTAACTACCAGCAAGATGGCGGACGATCGAAACGTTCATCGCGTGCCACAGATCTAGAGACCCTTTTTTGACGACAGCTGGCTGTGCGCCCTTTTTTCAGCATTGGGCAATCTATCCAGCTGTTCTCGCATTCATCCATTTTTCAGCAGATGTCAGTGCTGTTATAAAGAATCGTGACGATTTTTTTTTACGGGAAATGGCGTGCAAAAAAGTAAAGGCTCCTCGTGGAGCTATGTCACCCGAAACTATTTTTATAGAAATCAAATCTATTCTTCGTGACTGGCAACAGTCAAAACGTCAGAGTTTGGTGTTCCCAGAGCGGGAACACTGCGCGTTAAAGTACATTGCTTTGGCCTAACATTTTGCTTCTGCGTTTTGTTTTGGCCAAATAAGCTTAAAAAATAAAATTAAATAAAAAAAAAATTTAAATCACCAAGCCTTTTTAACAAATATTATAGGGAACTATTTACTGAATTCAACATTGTATATGTGCGTCTTATCGAATTATCATCATAGTATCGAATCATCATCATAGTAATATGAGTAAAATTTTTTCTCACTGCTGACTAGACAGTCGTTAGCGGGGGCTTTCAGAGGAACTTCTAGTCTTCTCAAACCGCACTAAGTGGAGTTTGTTTGGGAATCATTGATAAACGCTCGATAATACATAAGTGATTTACAAAAATAATAAAAAATAGCAAAATTAAAACCATAATAAAGAACTGTTCTGTTAAATCTTGCACAAGACTTTTATTTATTTATTTTTTAAAAGAAAAACAAGATGTGTGCTATTGATAAACCAATGATTTTAGAGTATGTGCTTACTGAAAATAATCAGATGAATAGTTAAAGCAAGAAAATGAAGCACCTCGAAATTTCATTTTTATGTGCAATTTCGAGACGAGAATATTATTGCAGTTGCAACTGTCAGCAGAATTAAAAAAAAAGAAAGGTATAATATAGGTGAAGAGAGTGAAGGCGAGTAGAATGGGCTCACTGAAACTAATCACATGAATAAATAATGCAAGAAAATCAAGCGCTCCGAAATTATATTTTTATGTGCAATTCGAGGCGAGAATATTTTAAGAACGTGAAAGTGTTATGAAACATAACTAATACTTTTGGTACTTGCATGAGTTATAAAATATAAATAAGCATGCCTACAATTGAATTTCGGAAACTAATCCCAATACCACAATTTTGTTTTGTCGTCTGTTATTGTTCACAATGAACATGAACATGTAAATAATTTTGAGTGTTTTTACAAATTCAATAATTGCAAAGGCTAAATACGATCTACAGACATCAAGGTAGATGCTGCATTAACCAAACCATATTAGTATGGAGCTAAGACAATTTTCATGCTATGGCGGTGTACGTTTTCTAGGCTTGACTATAAGGAAGCTGGCAAATCCAAGAAAAATTGGAAACCCAAATATCCTTTTAGGTGGGCTTATAGAAATTCTAGACCACCAAGAGTGCAAAACAGCCCTAATTGTTGCTTCGGCAATGGACGATAACCTTCTTGATGTTCGAAGAGGTGCCATTACTGTTATCGGGCGTGCGTGACCAGAGTTCAGATCTGTTCGAAATCGCCTTCGACCACTTCAGGAGATGCAACTTAGAAGGGCGTGGACTTCAAGTCCGTGATCTACAACCTAAAACGAAAATCTGGAGATCTCTGAAATATGTGCAGAGCGAGAGGATTTCCCGATAGATTCAACAGCAGAGCCGACATCACATGAATCCATCAATGAAACACAAGATGGCGACATTTGCATAATGGGAAGGGTTTTTAAGATACGGATGTTACCTACCACAAAAAGACCGGGAGGCATTCATTTATAAACATATTTGTTAAAAAATGGCACGAAAATCATGAATCTCAACGCAATACAGCTTATGAAATAAAGGATGCAAAATGAACTGATAGGTGATATGCAATATATACATCTGACGTATGGCAATCTCTGTATAATGCGTTACATACAAGTTGAACATAAAACTATTTTTCTTTTATTTAAAAATTTTACACTGATTTTAGATCTTAAGGTATAGAATGTTGCCAGATGTGTATTGTGGTTATGAAAAAATTTACACCGCGAACTTTAGCATAAAGATATCCACACCATAGCAAAATGTTGTCGTGATTATTCCTGTTATCACAGGGAACAAAAAATGACCAAAATGAATATGATTTTCTCTCCAGCATTCGGATTATTGTTAAAAAACTGGTAACCGCGGCATCACACGGACCAACCGCATTGTCAAATCGGCAATCAAGTTGGTCCGCGCGATACTAGAGCGGAATAGACAGTTGGATGAGAAATCCGGAAAATGCTGTAACTTCGATGACAATTCATACATAGCCCAATGGTGCTTTATGTATAACCCGAAACCATGAGCTAAGAAAACATCTAGTCAGGATTTAAATGCATTG
The DNA here is from genome assembly GCA_038373885.1 of Cheiracanthium punctorium. Classification (NCBI taxonomy): domain Eukaryota; kingdom Metazoa; phylum Arthropoda; class Arachnida; order Araneae; family Cheiracanthiidae; genus Cheiracanthium; species Cheiracanthium punctorium. The sequence continues at coordinate 200,051 of JAWZYV010019114.1, read as the reverse complement.
GTACTTAACCGGAATGAATTTTCAGATGCTGACTTCGCCCTCACATAAGCACATGATCATACTCACAAGCAAGAAAAGCTGCCTGACCCTATAAATGTAAGCCCAGATGACAATCTTCAAAGTAATTGTCAGGATGAAGGAAGTCTGAATTTTCCAATGAATATTAAAACATCTTGAATACAAATTCCACTAGTAGCTATTAATGAAGCAGGCCCAAGTGCACTTAAAAGTATTACTCCTAAAGCAATTAGACCATTTGCCCCAGCGCATTCCAAGAGATCCTTCGAAACCTAAGCGAAAGTAAGGAAGATCGGCTATCTACAGGACTACCCCTGACAAAAATGGCACTGCTTACACAGAAGCATAAAATAATTTATAAGCAAAAACAAACGTGGAAAAAAGAGAGAGAACGAGAGATGCAGTCTAGACCCATTATTCTAACAAAATAATAATAATAATAATGCAAATGGAAAATTGATTACAATTCTTCAACAAGTGAATCATTTGACAGCGAATATCTCAAATTGGAAATAGAAAGCGACATCTCACTAGACAAAGAATTGGTGAGCAGAAAAAAATCCCAACATCAGTGACCTTCAGAAAAATGATCATATTCTGGTTAAATTTTTAAGCAAATGTTCTGTGAAGCTGTATTTCTGTGAATACTGATGCGATTGAAACGAAGTTCATGAGGCGCTTGCTTTTCACGAAAGAAAAAACAAAAGATATTACTTATACATTCGCCAAGAACAACGATATCTGCTTCCATCATATAAGAGATGCAGTGTTAAGTCTTCCACTGCTACCTCCTTTGGTGCAGCAGCGAGGTATAGAGATCAATAAAATTCATTTGTAAGGAACTTTTGATTACACTGTGCAAAAGGCTTACGGAACAACCAATGCCAATACCTGTGACAACCTACCCGTATGTGTAGGTTGTCTTATCCCAAGTTTCAATAAAAAGCAATGATCATCAGTATGAAAAAATGTTTCCTGGTTTCTCATGTTAAAGTGAATATAAGACAACATACAGCCAATTTATAGGCTACAAATTTTATTTAAATAGTATTGTTACGAGTTAATATAAACCTGCTAGAAGTGAGACAACCTACCTCTATTTCCCATACACCATTTATCCTGACAACGATATTTACTCGATATTTTTATGAGTAAATATAGTTTACTTTTTCTTATATTAGCTCTATTTGGAGACAGCTAAATTGCAAAATATAATGTTGGCTAACTTTCTAACGAAATAGCGATCTTGCGGACTTACTCATGTTGGTCTACATTGGTCTTCCGGCAATCTCCGATCAACTGTACAGCAGATTATGTTAGTCATAACAGCTACCAAGTAAGTGTTGTGCTTATTGAATATGACTAAACTTACTTGAAATTTCGGACACAAAGTCATGAACATCAGGTTTATTCAATGTAATCGCAATGCTTGTTTTATCACAACGAACTTACTCTATAAGTATCAGCACATTCTATAAGTATTTTCAGTGCAATAATTTAAATATTCATTGTATGAAAACTCATATTTTTTCGCTATATGCATATTTTCCTGACTGACACGAATAACAAGTTTTCTGATGCAAATAATACAGAAAGAAAAAAAGATTAGCTTATTGCAAATTACGTACAGCAAAAAGCAATATTTTAAACAGAGAAATGGGAGGACCACGTGTCGTGATCATAACAAATCCTAAATCTACAGAAAAATGAATGCAACATGTTGTTTCTGATCCTCGAAATGGTCTTACCACTTCAGACCAGGTTCAAAAGTTCATAGACCTCCAGGAAGTCTAAAACGAGAAGAGGTTTTGTAAAAACTTTGACAAAAGTAAAATCAAAGCGATTTAAAATATGAGCAGGCGATGCCTGGGAAATTCTGCATTTACTACAGATCTTAAAAAACTTCTGTCCTTGTTCGTTGGAAAGAGACCTCACGTGTCCACCAGCAAAAATTCGTGATAAAAGGGGATAAGTGTTGCAGCTTCTGTTGGCCAGTTCTATCAAAGTCTATCAAGTCTAGGAGCACCGGAGGTATGAATGCAATATTGTGAAGCGTAATAGTAAAATCTGACGCATGAAAACCAAAAAACTCTGATGTTACCGTTGAATTAGAAAAAAGAATTCGAATGAAGAAATTACACACAGTAAATAGTGTTTTCCCTGACTTACAAAAATAGATAGATAACAAAGTATTTTTTTAAGGACTTAAATTATCGACACGAAGACACAGTTAAAGAAAATAGACTACGCAATATCGGGTCACTTAACACAAGGAATATCACTGGATTCCAGCCAAAGATAAAAGTAAACTCCAGCAATCCAAATGTTAGTTGTGGGGGAAAAAGCAGTAGTAAAAGAATAAAGAAACACAACTGTGTAAAGATATCTATAACAGTTTAATCTCGCGTTTTTTTTTATGAAGTGGTAAATGGTAACAGTCATGGAGCATAGCAGAGTCTTTGATAATGATAGTAATCTAAGCTTAAAGAAACTCTTTCATCCATTACGTATATCGCAAAAGGTAGGTAAAAGCGATCACGTTGGATTTTAACAAAGGGAGGAGCTGTGAAATGCTCTAAATCAACAACTGAGCTCGAAAGTAATGAAAAAGTGAATAAGTAAATGTTCGACGATATTTTTTTTTCTCGCCTCCAATGTATGTCTCGAAATAGATTCAAATAACACTGAATTTTCCACACTTGTAGAGCAGATAATGTCATTTTGCTGAACTATGGAGCATGGTAAGTAAAACTTCAACAATACGATGAGGAGCTAAGACGTGCAGAGAAATCTAATATTTTTCGAGCTGGGATGATCAGAAATAATAAATACCTTCAGCATGATCGAATGACAGGCACTGATACGAACTCGCGTGATAAAAGGTGTCTTTTCTTTAGTTAAGACAGCAATACATTGATATTGATCTTCGATCAATCTTCAAGAAAATCGTATTTTGCTCATTCCTTTGCAGCTTCTACATGATAATAAAATTTTGCACTACAGCTATGAAATATGTATAGGGATGTCTCAAGGCATATTTATGAAGTTTTAAATAACAATTTTATACATATAAAAAATAAACAGAGTTAACTTCAAGAATTATTTTTGGTAATATTTAAAGATGCTTAATTTTTAGCAAGGTCAGGCTATTCTCAAGCTCCTTCTATTCCAATCTTTAATACAGAGCTTTAAATCAGGGTGTATACTTAAAAAAAATTAAAAATCGTCTGGCTTTCGAGGTTTTCCATACCAAAAAACAAACAAACAAAAAGTTCAGCCATCTATTTTAATAGCTGATTGTGTCGCATTGTCAGTCATTTTAGACAACGGGCTACTGGTCAAGACCTGATTTTAGGAGTAGATTGTAAAAGCCCTAGATGCATCAATGGCTCAGCTCAGACTAGTTTGAAAATTTTCGATTACTTTAGTAGAAAACAGAAAAAAAGGCATTTTCAATCCAGAAAACCCTTTTTACAGGTATATAGAAAATATAAAGTATGAACTAAAAATAATGCTCTCAGAAAAACAATAAATAGATAAGCAAAGGGAATATGGAAACGCAATATAACAATATAAAACGACAAGAATAGAAATACAAAAAACAATTTATAAGTTTAGCTCTCTCTCTCGGGAAATAGTTCTTCAGACTTTTTCTCATTTTTTTTTCTTATAGATCTTTATGACTATAAGTATTTCTGGTGACAAGTGACATTAGTTTCGTTATGTCTACCTAAAATTTCAATTCTGGCATATCATAAGCAGCCGGAGCAAACATCGTAAAGCAATTATTGACTTTTCTTGCAAATTCTCAATCATAACACCTTTATTAACGCAGAATTCACTCTCACAGTAGCTTTTCCGTGCGACACAATCAGAACATTATTTTACGAACGTGAATGAGTCATGATAAGTTGTTTCCATCCATCAATAAAGAATAAAAGACATCTAATCTTTCATTTTCATGTTTGAATGCTGACATTTTCTTTTATAACAAGGGGCCATGCAAATAAACTTACGAAATTCTGATTTCACTTTATTAGCAATGACAACTGTCATGTGATTACAGAGGAAATTTAACACATTTTTTTTTTTTTAAGGGAAAAAAAAATAGTACTTCTAGCCAAAACTTCCGGAAAATGAACGATTATATGTCTTTTATTCTTTATTGATGGATGGAAACAAACTACTATCATGACTCATTCACGGTCATAAAATAATGTTCTGATTGTGACGCACGGAAAAGCTGCTATGAGAGTGATTTCAGCGTTAATAAAGGTATGATGATAGAGAATTTGTAAGAAAAGACAATAATTGCTTTACGATGTTTGCTCCGGCTGTTTATGATATTTTAGGTAGACATAACGAAACAAATGTCACTTGTCACCAGAAATACTTATAGCCATAAAGCTCTATAACAAAAAAAAAATATTGAGAAAAAGTCTGAAGAACTCTTTTTCGCGAGAGTGAGAGCGCTAAACTTGATGGCTTGGTTAAAAAAAAAAAAAAAAAAAAAAAAAAAGACTCATAACTTTGCGATATTTTTGCAGACGTTATGATTAGACTCTGTCCATTGAAAACGAAACGAAATATTATTAATAGTTTTGCAAAACTTATTTCATTAAAGTCAATTTAACATTTTTTTCAATGTTAATTAAATTGAAATTTTAATTGGTACTTTTATTTTTTAAATGAAAAAAGAACTGTTTTTGTTTAAAGTCTTTGAAGTACTAATTTCTCTCACTAAAGAAGTACTAATTTCTCTGACAACAAAGTTTTTTATCACAAGGTGGGTAGACATCCTGTTAAAATAAAATAGAAGAAGAAGATGGAGAGTATAAATTCACTTCATACTCCAATTTATACATGACTATTCATACAGTGTATACATGAGCTACAGTTTTTCGACCTTTTAACAGGAGTCAAGAGATTGCTGGCAGTTTGGTCGCTGAAAGATATGTTTATGCGGTGTGACATAATTTTGCAATGCGAAGAAATGGCACAGGAAAATTCCTTAGAGAATGAAACGCGCATCCAGACCTTGAAATTCAACTTACAAGAAATCATTCAGCAAAACACAAGCTTCCAAATAAAATATACCTAATAAGACAGGTGTACATCATCAAACAAAAAAATGTGTCTCAACGTGTGATGATTAGATGTCGCCTGCATGCGAAACTAATCAAATAAAAAAAAAAAAAAAAAAAAAAAAAAAAAAAAAAAGTGAAATTTATTGACGTAATAAATGACACTACAACAAGTGAATTTCAACAACTTCATGCTCGATGCCCCTAGTCCTCCGCTGGCAAGGTCGCCCTAAAGGCAGCCAAAAGGCTCGAAGAAGAAATTATGCATGGTTGACTGCATGCACGTGGCAGTCTGAAAATAATGACCAATAATTCACAAATCCACGACATAATCACGCTACGAAATGCAACATCACGCATCAGGATTGGGATGGAGGAGGGAGGAACAGAATTTAGAATTGGTACTCTCGTCTTTTAAAGAGACCTTTGCCGTTTCCGCAAGGATATAGACAGCTTCATTTGCACACTATCATTGGTGCAAGCAAGGGGAAGAAACGTCCAATAAACTAAATCAAGTGGATAATCAGAATACTTATCAACCTTAAGATCATCGCAGAAATACTCTCTGCATTTGAATAACAATAACTTTATGGAAGCATCCTCCGCAAAGCTGGCAAGAAAAATATTTGCACGCAGAATTTTTTTTTTACATTCAGTGAATCCTCTTTTGCCTGAAGACACCTATTAATGAAAAGTCCTTCTTATAAATGGAACACTTGTACAGGATGCAGAAAACTCCGAAATGATTACGAACATTTCAGTATTGTCTCGCCACTATCAATTAGATATGACTAGATTGATTTCATACACTCCACATCTGTTTCTTCTACAAGTCAATTTCAATTTTCAATGTTTAATCAGTCGTATCATATGTATTCGTTTTTGAGAAGAAACATATTGAGCTAATCATAAAATACTTTCAAATTTTGGGAAAGTAATTGCTAAAATCTGCGACAATCATGATTTACTTTTCACTCTGTTATGCAGATATAAATGGCTTTAAAGTTCTTAATCTTTATGCTATGAGGGAATGAATAAAATCTTCTGTGCACGTTCACATAAGAAGTTATTGGTTCCAAAAACTTATAAATTTTATTTGATTTTAGAGAAAAATTTAAATGAAAAACTTAAAATGAACAGATTATTAAAAAACAGGTAAATATTTATGTTTAATTAACACTTCATTTATTTGAAACGGACAAAAAATAAAATGACACTGCCACATCAATATCAGAAGCCTAAATTTTATATGCTATAAATGATAAACAATTAAGTCCTCAAAAATTCATGTTTGTAATATAAAAAAAAACAAAACACTAAAAACACCACAATAATAATAATAATAATAATATTAAAAGCATTTAATAAAAAACAAAATAAAAAGACAAGACTGAATTTAGTGTGGTTAGAATTCTCTAAAGCTAGACTAAAACATATGTGACACTTGTGAGGCTTTTGGATTTAGATATTATAACAGGTCTCTTGCGCGTCCTGCAGCAGTCTGATGTGGGACAAAATAATTAAATATTCCTGCCGTAACAGAAAGAATAACAACAAGATTATTTCAATCGATTTACTGAAAACAAGGCCAGCAAATAAGGGGCTCGTTCGCACCCCCAAATAAAAAACTGAAATGCCGCCGATGACTGAAAAGCAAAGTTTACAGTGGAACAAACAATCGGAATTACATGAATAGGCCATGCAATCACTCTAATTCTCTGACCATTCTGTAATGGTTCATAAGAATTTAAGACTGGCATTATTTCATGAAAACTACTTGAAAGTGATCTGCACGATTCATGCAAAGTAAATCTTAAAATATCGCCAGAATGACAAGAGAGAAATATGCCTTGCAATAGTCATTAGACACATCAAAAACTATGTACACTCATCCTCTAAATATGGTGCAACAAAATTTTTTCAACTGAAACTATTTCACTACCTGTAACCGACACATTCATCATGTCAGACAGGCGTACGTAAATAATATCGGCAAGATAAAGGACTCGTCAAATGCCTTAATTAGACAAGCAACTGTGTCAAACACAGGATGTCCCCAAAAGTATAACCACATAAAGAGGGTAAAAATTGAATCCCTTCAAAATAAGGATCCAAGTTCCAGGAAGTAAATCATCCACGGCGGTCTTCACTGATCGAAATATGTCGGCATACAACGAGTACAACACGCAAAGGGACGCTATAAAATTCAAGAAGCTTAACAAGCAAGGAAATGGGCAGCCAATTTGTTCGGCAACGCCAAATGAATGAGCGGCGCTTTGCTTTCATGATAATCCATATCGTGTTTGTGCTTTGAAAAATCGCATACTGCAAGCGATGCATGAAATGTCATGTTCAAATAAAGTGGAATTGCCCATAGTCCCGTTGAAAATTGGTAGTCGGCCTGTCTTTCGAAGTGAATACGAATTCATCCAACGTAGAGATAATGACTGGAACAGATGAGAAAGTCGAAACGACTCAGCAGTATGAAACTGTAAAAATAATCCAAGTTCTGCTATCCTGTACTAATGGGCTATCTTAATCAAGATAAGTCAACTATCATATAGCATCATTATAAGTTGTAATCTAAAATAAATAAATAAAAAGGAAAACAAAATACTGAACTATTCAGGGTGTCTACCAAATTTCTGAAAGTCAATTTCCTGACTTTTGGGAGGTCCCGGGAAAAAAATTCCTGACCAATGCATTTTACTTTGGGGAATTGCACAATGCCCTCTCCCTTGTATATATTTGCATATTTTGTACAACTTCTTGAAATACAGGATTAAGCTTTCATCAATTAAAAGAAACAGAAGTAGTCGCAATTAACTAACTGTTCTTGGAAAGACGGTCCTAACCCATAAGTTACCAAGTAAGATAATTTGTCTTTTACCCTCCCATCACGATTAATGAGCCCCCATTTTTCCCTCCTTATACAAACACATCGCTTGATGCTTTCGCGGTTCGAAAAATGCATTGCAGTTACTTTCGGTTCCAGTCTGACAATTAAAGAGGAAGGGTAAAAAAAAAGAACACGAAAAAAAAAATTGATTCTTTTGGTGAATTTTCCGGACCCATTACCCAATTTCCCGGTTTTTTCCAGACTTTCCGGACCCATTTTCCAATTTCCCGGCTTTTTCCAGACTTTCCGGAGCGGTAGACACCCTGCTATTTGCAGTCGCCACCCAGTTGGCATAGCGGCTATAGAACCATTCTATCGTACCTTGGTCCGGGTTCGATTCCTGGATTGGCTTGGATTTTGACTTGTCCATTCCTTCATAGGTGTTAATGCTGGCGGCCCACTGGGTGCTCCCATAATAAAATGGGCAATAATTCGAGTGCCTTAGCCTTGATTGCTGGATGAGCAAGTGCTTGCCCTTTGGGGGGAGGGATACCCTATTTGCAGTCATTTTCTATCAAATGAGATTTTTCCAAATTAGAATTATTGTCCATGCTTTTCGGCAAGCTCTGACATTGCAATGATAAAACTGGACCCTTTTCGATTTTCCGATCACAACAAATGATTTTGTGTCAGGCGGCATTTTTGGTACAGCTGCTTTTCCAAATTTTAGTAATGTTTACGATCAGGGGCGTGGCCAGAAATTTTTCATGGGGGGGGGGTTATGACTACTACAACTCATATATATGTATACGTGTGTGTGATAATGTAGTGAAGAATATACATTTTGTATGGCAAAAATTTCTCATGGGGGGGCTTATGAACCCGCCCCCCCCCCTTGGCTACGCCCCTGCTTACGATAAACGATGGATTGCCATATTCTTGCGTCATTGTATTTTGCCTCTATACACGAAATTAATGCACTTTCTGTCCTCATTTAAAACTAAATTTGAGATCTGCATGTTAAAAAGAATATAGGTTTATGCATGATAAAAATGTAAAACTTCACAATTCATCTTATTTACGAGATTGAGAATTTCACTGAAGTGACGGGAAACATATCGATGAAACTACACAGCACGAAACTAAAGAATTAATAAAGAACAATAAAACAACATTATAAAGAACCACTACTTAATCCTTTAGCGCGCGGTGTCCTCGCTGTGAGGACACAACTATTTGGCTATTTTGTATTCACGAAGAATAAATTTGATTTCAACAAAAATACTCAAGGAGGGCATCTAGATAGACTGTCCAATGACGAAAAAGTGCAGACGTTGCCACTGCATGATTTAACTACCAGCAAGATGGCAGTCGATCAAATCGTCCAGTGCGTTGAATCGTGCGATGGCAACGGCTGCACTTTTTCGACTTAGGAAAATGGTTGCGTCCCGCAGTGGACTGGGCGCTCAACTCCGTTCCCATAAGAACACGGCAAGTGAAGCAGCATCTGGCTTGGCCAGTGGTTGGGAGGGACTTCCCCCTCTCGGCCCGTCCGCTGTGGAACCGTGTACGCTAATGGGAGCTGGTGCACGTAAAATCCGTCGTGGCTCCAAAGTCCTCCAAGTTGTTAAACGATACCTCTGGGGGTGCCGATTTCAGGGGGTTGGTCCCTCCTCTGGAATTGGTTCAAAATTACGGGACCCCGAGCTAAGACGGACTTCCTCCCACTGGGGCTCATAGAAATGGAAGCCGCTCCTTCGGCCCATCGCCTGCCTATATTTAGGGGGATCTGTCACCGCAACGCGGTTGCCAGCGGGCATTAGCAACAACAACAACACAATGGTTGCGCTTCAAAGGGTTAAACGAGAACATAAGCCAAAACCAATTCATTTTCCCATTCGAGAATTCAATCTAAAGCATTAACAACAATGCAAGTGGCGTTGATTCCCAAATTCAATACACGTCTTCACAAAGCACAGATAAATTAAATGCCCAAACACGATTACTATGAAAGGTTGCAAATGATGGATTGGGATTCTGTATCACCGAGAGAGCTTTCACTATTTTCGAAAATGAAAATAACACTTTTTCTATACAACATCTCAAGGAAATATCAGCTTGCGAAAGAGTCCGTACCCATCAATGTGAACGGACGTGTCAAGAAGTGAATACTAATGAATGTAGAAATGAAATTTAATTCTATTAATTTATTATTATATGTGCAGTGAGTTTAGGCAAATATAATTAGCGTAGCAAATGAGATATTACGTTGAGTGACGTCAGAACACCTATGCGGAATAACAGCACCTGCGGTAAGAGGGGGTACATATAAGAAAGTGGATGGATTATCTGTTTCGAACGTCGCCTCAGTACAAATGGGAGTCATTGCTAATAGGATGAGAGCAAACGATCTGGAAATTGATAAATGTAATGAAAAATGCTGATAATTTTTTAAAACGGAGATTTGTTTTAAAAAAATTACTTTGTCTGTTGTTCTTTTTGACACTACCAAAACGAGACTGAAAAAAATCTAGCTAATTTCAAGGGATCAAAAATCAATTTTTGTAATTCTGAAAAATTTGTTAATTTTGTAATTCTGAAAAATTTGTTAAAAATTTTATTATGACTGAAACTGCACGAATGGTTTTCTTTTAATAGGACTATTTTATATAGATGTTGCGAATAATGATTTAGAGACCGAACATCCGTTTTCGTTAATTTAAATAAAATTAATACATAAAATAAAATAAAAATTATAATTTTTTTTTTGGGGGGGGGGAGGGGGGAGAAGAGGGATATTTTAAAAATCTTGGTCATCAAGATTGTTTAAAGCTAAATAACTTCTATAGTAGTCGAGTTACAACACTTTTTTTGGGGGGAGGGGCGGGCTGTGAATCTACATAAAAAATGTCATTTTTTTATGTGACATACTACTTTTTAGGTAACATACTATAATTTAAAAAAATGCAACCGCAAAGCAATGTATTTATGAAACTCCCTATCTCTTCCACATTCACCCCTTTCTAATAAGAAATGAAATAAAATCTAATAATAAAAGCCAAATTCTATATTGTTAAATTCACAAATGACTTAAACCCAGTGGTTCCCAATTGGTGGTCCATGAACATGTTCTAAGTGGTCCACAAAGTGAGTGAGTGTTTAATAGATATTGTGTCTTCACAACTTCATGAGGTAAAAAGGCAAAAAGCGTTATTTTTTATGGTAGTTTTTTGAGAATTAAACAAAAGAAGAAACAACTTTTTTTTTTTGTGATCCTTGGAAAATAGAGGAAAATCTAAGAGTCTCACAGCCAGTCAAAGAAGCAATAGAAAGAGAGAGAAGCAATAGAAGTCAAAGAAGCCGGCGTTAATAAATCACATTAACGCCGGTAAGGCAGAAATAGATCGCATAACACTTAAAATTCATTTAAAAAAGTAATGTATACATTTATAATTTTATTCTAGAATCCTTTTTGGATTTTTCATTTTATCATTACATTTTGCGTGTACGTTCTGTATTACTTTATTTTTACTTTTGAAAAAGGATTTTGGGACCCCGCCCCCCAACTCCGAGAATTTTTTTTTAAGTAAGTAAGAAGTCCGTGGGTAAATTGGAAGTAGAAAAGTGGTCCTCTGGTTAAGTTGAGTTCGGAACAACTGACTTAAACATATAAGTATTTTATATAATTTGAATACTTTATGTAAATGGCTGGGATGCTGATTAAAAAACATGAAGCATAAATACAAAGTAAGAAAATATTATTATTTAGGTAAATCATTAATTCACTCATAAAAATGTATCATGCATATTAAAATTGATTAAACATTGGAAGATACCATGTTTACTCGCGTAATAGTCGCACTTTTTTTTGCCAATTTTTCATGGTGAAAGTCTAGGTGCGACTATTATGCGGGGAAAATCTACTACACAATACGTTAACTCTAAAGCAATTTTTTCTGCTTCAAAACGGGGGTGCGACTATTACGCGAGTAAAACGGTATTTTAAATATTTAGTGAGCCAGACAGGCCGAATATTCCATATATCCCAACTATTTTATGTATTAATCTGAAGTATTAAAATATTGAAGACAGCTATAGCCAAATTTTACGATTTTGATTTATCTATCTGTATGAGCTGTAACAGCCATAGATATGCAAAACATAAACCACAAATCATGCTATACGCATCGATTAACAAACCACTTTCCATTACAGTTGTTTTTTTAAAGCAAACTTGGCTATGCATGATTGTGGCGATGTATTGTCGCCACATTTGGCGAGATTTTGGACATAACCTCAAAAAGGTTTATCACTTTTAATGTAATTTTGTGAGGCTGCAAAAAAGAAACTTTAACTATTATTTTTATCCTTCGAATAAAAGTTAAAAACGTCTATACACTTATTATAGTTTGCTTGAAATGGATTGATGTCTCAAAATTGACACAGACCGTTATGTATTGGGAGGCTTTTCAGTACTCCTGTAAAAGAACTACAGATGCTACATACATTTCCCCCCCCATGGATAGCATTACTATTTTGTAATTTATAAAAACGTACATAAACTTTGTCTTATTTGAAATAAATGAATGTCTCTATAATACATTATAAACAATGACTTCCAATACAGCGTAATACATTAACATTTTTTTTGGAATGCTACTGTAAAAGAACTATAAATGCTACTTGCTACATACACCATTTTCAATAGTGTACATGGTACAGTATATAACAATAAGATACTCAAATTTCGAATCGATCGATATATGTGGCAATTGAATCGGTGAGTGGAGAAGCCACTTCAGTCACAAAAATGCCAAAAATCGTTTTAGATAAAAATAAGCTTAGAAAGGCAAGATGCGTGTTGAGGGCAAGAACGACGTTAGTCTGTTGAGTAGTTTCGTAGATACGGGGCTTCTTTTTCGTACAATGGTCGACACACGACAATGAATCAATGGTCGAGAATGATCTATTTTAACACTATTATTGGCCACCTGCCCTGCCCTAGGGGTGGTTTTCTAAAAAATAGTTATTCCAGCTTCAATGTTAAATTTTCATCTCCATAATTTTCTGCAAGAAAAGCACTTTTTTTCTCCTAAATTCATGTTCTTGACTTTTATATACCATAAATATGGTTAGACAATAAATGGTGATTAGATTTGCTTTGATTTGATTTGAATGATTACTTTTTTCCAAGTTTTCAGCTGACTAAAAACCAGTTGAGTGCAGAAACAGCATCAGTCCGAATCCAATTTTAAATTTTCCTGAGCCTAATGGATGTCGAAATTAGGTAATATTTGCATGGCAGAAACATAAATGCATGTTATGACAGAGGAAAAAAAAAGTTTAAATATTTGGAAATTTGGAGAAGTTATGAAGTTTTTTTCTATCTCCTGAAAAATTTCCTTTTTGTGACTGAGGTGGTATCTGCACTCACTGATTCAATTAGAGCACGGACGGACGGACACAGACCAAACAGAAAGTGTTAAAAATCCCAAGAAATTTGGTTTTGCCTCGTTTTCTTCTGTTGGGTTATGGAAGGGCTACGCAACAGCTAATTACTAAGGACGGAGGTGCCTTGGTCGATAGACTTTTTAAGGGGATCTAACGCGTATTTACCTTACATCTGGAAAAATCCGACTATAACTTCAGACCGTTCGATCGACATCCTCGCGATAGGCCAGGCCAGAACGCTGGACCATCACTTCAGCTGCCTAAAATTTAGAGTGCCTTATCCACTCGGCGTTCTGATAATACAGCACGATCCTCATTGTAAAGAAACAGTGCATATAATATTAATGGCTATTAATCAGGGGATCCATTACTAAAAGTCGTTAAATTTGGCGAAAATCTGACAGCAGGTTTCTGTTTGTCCCACTCGTGCTGGAAAATTTATTTTTTATTTATTTGTGCTGGGATTTATTGCGACCGATCTTAAAATACTATGAAAATATAATACGATACATAAAAGTGACACTTGATCTCCGTTTTTGACAGGTTTGAAAGTAATAACACTTTAGTGCTGCATAATGAGAGAGACGATCGTTTGCGAGCAGTAAAAGAAAAAAGAAAAAAAAAAACCCGCACGAATACGAATATATTGTTGAGTTGCTACAATCATGGCTACAATGTAGATGAAGGGAACCTGCTCTCAGAGTTCAGTGGGTAGAGGAAAGTGACCAAAGTATGACCCAGGAGGAAATCTTAAAAAAGAAAGCAAAAATCGGAGTAATGTTAGTCGGTCAAGAGGCTGATAAGTATTTTGCAAAATGCATGGCTGTGCAGGATGTGCTAGTTCAATATTCTATAGAGTTCCGTAGAATAATGCATACAAAATAATTTTTACTTGTTAGTGCGCACAGCCAGCTGTCGTCAAAAAAGGGTCTCTAGATCTGTGGCACGCGATGAACGTCTCCATCGTCCGCCATCTTGCTGGTAGTTAAGTCGAGCGATGGCAAAGGCTGCCCTTTTTTCAGCATTGGGAAAGGGTTGCGCCTCAAAGGGTTAAGAAGATTTGACTGATACGTCAACATACTTATAAACTAGTGATTGATAAAGACAAAACCTTCGCGATCGCACAATGTTATGCAACCGAGTCATTTTGGTGCAAACAGCTTTTTGTAGATCTTGTATGTTCTAAATTTTTTCTCAATTTCATTCTATTCCAAGGGATAATTTTCATCTATGTATGATTTTAGAGCTGTGTTTGAACGTTCAAACATGTGGAAAGCGACACTTACTTGCTAGTTTTGTCTCCATCGCTATTGATGTAGTCTTCTAATTCACTGAAATCCAAAGCTTCGTTGTCTATTCCATTTAGATCTTCGCGGCCTGAAATAAACAAAATACATGAGCCGATAAATAAAACGAAAATACACAGCTATTTTATAAAGTATATTTTCTTTTAAGTAATGAGCGGTTGAGACGTAAAATTCCGTTATCTGAATTTATTCCGGTTTTTACTGTATTAGAGCTTACTGTTTTTTTTTTTTTTTTTTAACTTGAAATATTTACATATCGTTAACTATTTTCCAACTTACGAGCTTGAAAATACGAAACTTTAAAGACTGAAAACGTTGAAACTTTTAACTTCGGACTCTGATTAGGCCAACAGCCGGTAAGCTCTCTAAATCAATCAATAATCCGAAATTTATCAAATATTTCAGGAATCAACACAGAGTCTCAGTTTTACGCAAGGTAAACGTTTGCCGATTGGTTTTGCAGGAGCTGGGCCACGCAATACTGTAAAAGTGATTAGGCAACAAGAGAACTATTGCATGAAGGAATAGACCGGAGCCGGCCTACAAAAGGCCAGTGAGTTTGATGTAAGATTTAATGAGAAAGGGTACCCAGACTTACGACTCTTTGGCCCTTCGTTACACAGTTGTTTCTACATGCAATTTCATATTTTTACTTTTACGCCCAGTTGCATTTATACAGAACAACAGAGGTACAAGCATAGAAAGAGAGAACTGACATCCACGGATAAGAGAAGTCGAGCCCCAAAATGTACGCCCCCCGGAACTTAGCTGAGAGGAGGGTGCGCACTAGAGATGAGACGGGCTCAGCCCGAGCCCGAGCCCGGGCCCGACTCGGGCTCGGGCTCTGTAATTAACGATTGCGTTCGGGCTCGGGCTCGTGAAAAATTTCTCCTTTGTTGAACATACTCCTTGAAACAGATTTTAAAAAGTGATTCATGGGATAAATAGACGTACTTATTTAAAAAAATAGCGGCACGGGGGACTAGAAGGTGTGTGAAGCTCCAAAATTTATTGTATCCTATTAATGAAGTAGTTAATTTTATTTGTCTTTAGCTGAAATTTCGGGCTCGGGCTCCAACTTTAATAATATTGCTCAGGCTCGGGCGGGCTCGGATTAAAAGTCCTCGGGCTCGGGCTTCAAAAAATGAGCCCGAACTCATCTCTAGTGCGCACCTAGTCTTTAGGCCACCACCGATCCCAACGCACTAAAGGTCAGTATCTTCATTTAAAATTCACCCAAAAATGTAAACAAACTCTCGGACCCTATTATGCTTTTCCCTGCTTTGTTTTTTATGAACCTTCATATGGAAAGACTTATCGTGTGGTTAGTGCTCTGGCATCCACCCAATTGAGTTAGTTTCAATACTACATTCCTTCGACTTTCTCATGTTTTGATTTTTGTTATGTTTTAAGGATTTATTTTTCTTTAAAAAAAATCTACTATTCTACTTTTGGTGTGCGAACATATATAAGAAGGGAACTCTTAATTTTCCAGTTACTACTGTGGAGATCAGAAGCTTTGCTGGGTCCGAGACTCATAAATCCTTTTTCAATTTTTTTTGAAGCCTTATTTAATATTTATTATTCATTATGGAAATGATAAAATGACATGCAAAGCAACTTTTTGTCAATGAACAAAACGAATATGAAAAATTGCTATAAAAATCATATGCACAAACATATATTTAATTTTTCTCTATTACTGTCAAAGAAACATGAAAAAGCGGAGGCAAGTTATTATTATGTGGCTTCCTCTTCACTTAGATTTACGAACTGAGACATGTTCACTTACGAATACGGCCAACTGGTTGTTTTTTGTCGTACAGGAAAAAAAAAGTCTTAACTTTTCCTTCTTACTCTTTTTCTCCTTTCCCCCTCCTCCAACCGCTTATATATATATAAAGTTTATTTATTTATTTTTCGGACAACTCAACATAAATTTAATCTTTGTTACTTTTAAAGCTGTTAGAATTATCTGACTTCAAATTCAAACTATATTAAATGCGTGTGTGTGCGAATGTTTTGAATGATGCTTTGCACTTTTTTCTGTAGAACTATCAAGTTGTTAACCATCAAATTATTCTGTCAGTTATTAACTAGTTTTTTTTTTTTAAACAAAAACATTGCCGATAGAATCAGAAATGGGAGGGGGGGAGGATGATCCCAAATGGAGCGATCCCTAATGGAGGTGACGCCCATGAAAACAAACCAATCAAAAGCATTTCCAGATGAGCCATCTAGCAAGAAGCACACACCTAAATGCTCTTTCTTTGGAGAGCAAACTGAATAGTGAAATTATCCGATCAATCAGTGGTACAATTTTGTGCAAAGCAATCATTAAAATGCCCATCAGTATGATACATTGTAATAAAAATGATAAAGCACACGGTACTCGACGATGAAATGGCAAAAAGAAAGTGTACTGACGATTCCGCACTTTCTGACGCCCAGCCGAGACATTTAAAAACAAGAGGCGCTTCAGAAGTAGGCAGAGTGAAAGGCGATCAAATGTATCTCCGCATACTAATTTAGGGCGCAATCCTTCATCCTGACAGGCACCTTAGCCGGGAGACAGGATCAGATTTGACAATTATATGCAGCAGAAGCTGGCAATTTGTAATTAGTTGCATGAGGCTAGTTTGACTTAAACTGGAGAAAAAGACTGTCCAGTAAATAAATAAATAAATAAATAAATAAATAAAAGATAAAAGCAAGAGTTCAAAAAGTCACGAAGTCGTGATGAAGCGACAAATCATATGTAGAGTAGTGAATGCAAGTTGCAAGTAGCCTCATAGAAGCAAATGAATTGTAGCGTCAAGTTAATCATTTCAAGAGTGGGAAGTATGTGCCAAGGATTTTCTTTTTGTTTTAGCACTTGGGTAAGGTCTAATTCATAGCTAATAGAATTAGATGAAGCATTTAAGACGCTTTCTTAGTCGAGAAAACTATTAAGCTTTAACTTATGTTGTCTGTTGTTTCTAATAGCTACTGGCTATCGGTGTAGCGGTGCCACATCCTCCATATGGAACGGCCATGGGCGAAACTCAGCGGCTGCCATTTTACTAATCCTCAGTAGGAGGAAAATCGACTTAGCTAAGATTTTCCTAATTTTGAACCAATTTCAGATGAGAGACAAGCATCTGGATTGGCACTTCCTAATTTTGAACCAATTCTAGATGAGAGAGAAGCATTTGGATTGGCACTTCAAGGGGTATCATTTCAAACATTAGAGCCGTGACAGATTTTACGTGGACCAGCTTCCTTAAGCGTGCGTACATACAATACTCCCTTTAGCGTTACACAAAAATGGTTACTTTCAGGGAATATCCCGTTTTTAATCTTTTGCACAACTGGAAGCAAACGATTTCGGTTTAAGGAGACTGCATCATAACGCAGAATAATAAATGGAATAATCACATATACTTACATCCACGATCACAAATCTAATGAGAGACCCTTAAAACACGACTCACCTCAGCATCTAATTAAAAGCCAAGATTTTGATTACACTCAGTTGTTCCCACCCATCATAAGCTATCAGTACAAAAATCTTATTCCATGCTGAACTTAACAAAACTTCATACAGCTTAAGATTAATAACACAGTAAAGGGAGGTGTGCAAATGCTATTATACGCAAACGAAACACTACAACAATAATGGAAACACGATAGGCTAATTTCTTCCCCCATCCAAATGTTATGGCCTAGATTATTTTTATGATAGTTGTCCGATGTGTAGAATCGAAAGGCTCAGCATAGGAATAATATTTTATGCAACCAAAACAATCACGCCCATGAGCAGCAGTAACTGAAATGTAGCAACAATTAAAATGAGTAATTAATAACATTTCATGAACAGGGCGGTGTCCGGATTCCACAGAGCGGGGGTGGTATTCCCACGATACGGTTTCAGTAATCTAATTAGAAGTGATGCATTTCACAAATATCGAGAACGTGATTTTATGCCTGCATGTACGCGGAATAAAAATTCTAAAACATGCAGTTAACGAGGATGTGAGAAAGTAATTCATAAAATAGGGTAGGAATAACAAAATACCGATAAATTTCAAGCAATTTGTGATCTCCATGAAGTGAAAGGGTAACTGGAAGCATTTACTCGTGAATAAACTAAACGGACTTTCAAACTCTTCCTAATATTTAAAAAGATATTGGAATTTTTTTTGAGTGCCTCAGTATATAGAAAAAGAAATTAAAAATAATTTTTATTTACATTGTACTGACTAATGATTTTCTAATGGTGCACTGCTTCCAGTACATCTACAGTGAGCTTCTAATCTCATGATACTGAGAGAACACAACTGCACAAAGCATTATACAATCCTTGCTTGGAGCTTTAGTTTTAAAGCGCTAAAGAGTGAGATGTCCTCAACTGTGAAATGATGAGAAATACGACACGAGACGGAATGAAAGTATGTTAATGAAATTTTAAAAAATTGAGTAGCAAAAGACATTAAATCCCCGATAACAGCAACTGCTGAAAATGGCAGCTGCCAACAGAAACACAGGCTTGAGACTGGCGATGAACCGACTGTCGTACACACACACCAGGCATCTCTCGTATGGTTTCAGCAGCTACAGATACAACAAGTGTGTCGGATTCGATGAGATTTTCATCGAAGATGAGTGACCCTAGTGGAAGAAGTTCAGGCATGGTAGATCGGGTGAGCAGGCCGGCCAGTTGATCGGGCCTCTTGTGTTTTAAATGAGGATGGATGCGGGGCGAGATGAGACAGAGAAGAGATTTTCAGTTGCTAAGCCAGACGAGATAGGGTTAATTTTTTTTTTTACTTATGCAGAGATTTGTTGAGACGATAAAATACTTTGCAACTGTTTTGTGAGGCGAGGCCATTGCGAAGACGATTTTTCATCTCACTTTCATGTTCAGCTTTATGAAATCTTAAAAAAGTGGGAAGCAAAAGAAATTAAATCCCCGATAACAGCAGAGAAAACCGCAGCAAACTTGAGTTAAAATCGTAGATTGATGGGCTTTATGCTTGCCCAGTTGTGTTCAACCACCTCCCCCTCAACGAATTGTATCAAGAACATCTTGTAAAGGTAATGCTTCTGATTAACGCCTAAGATTTATTTATTTTCCAACAAACCGTTCGTTCGATATCGGAACTATTTACTTATTCTGATAACCAAAACAAAAAATTGAAACCTTTTTGACACCAGAAATCGTATATAAATAAAATGTCGAAAGTGTCCTCTAATGCGACAACCTTTCTGGTACGAATGCAAATACTTAAAGCGATGCGAATCTCGGAACTACCCGAGCTATTCCTGAACACTTGTACATCTGAAGCATTTATAACAGATAGGTCAAGTTAGATCGTGTCCGGCTGCTGACAGTCGGACGCCAGTAGGACCCTGTTTTGATATCAAATCTGTTAAGATTGAGGGAGAATCATATTTTGTATTTTGTATCACCCCATTTTCCAACTATCCGATATCAAAACAGTTTCGGCGCCAGCAATGTCAATGTCTATTACTGCTACTACAACAACAGCAGCAACAACAACAACAACAAAATGTCACTCAGAAATACTTTCTAGATTTTTCCCTGTAAACCATTCCTCCAAGAGAACTTCCTCATAGTTCTAAAATAAAATTCAGAAAAAGGCGAATAAATGATACGTTTTAATTACACTATCCAGAAAATACGCGTCCACAAAGAACAACAATTAAAAGCGCATTAAGATGAACTTAATAAGAGGCTCTCCTCTACCTAACATTTCCATAATAATACAGAAATCATGCATACTGTCATCTGCGCAGGTGATTAATCCCACCTGATTGTAACTGTCCATTCATTTAAAGGCACCAACAGAAGGGAGGGAATATAGCAGGAACGAAAAAAAAAAAAAAAAAAAAAAAAAAAAAATCAAGGTTCGACACGTGTTTCTGCAGACACGAGAAAATCATCGCGACCTCCCGTGACCCAGATTGATGTCTCATTTCTGACGAATCAATAATTAATTTTTAAGGAAAAGAAAAAAAAAAAGGAAAAATAGAGAGAATAAGAAATCTCATTTTCATCATGTTTGTATTTTTCGAAAGTAAAACTGTTTTAACCCTTTGAGGCGCAAACCTTTCCCAATGCTGAAAAAGGGGCAGCCGTTGCCATCGCTCGACTAAACTACCAGCAAGATGGCGGACGATCGAAACGTTCATCGCGTGCCACAGATCTAGAGACCCTTTTTTGACGACAGCTGGCTGTGCTTTCAGCATTGGCCAATCTATCCAGCTGTTCTCGCATTCATCTATTTTTCATCAGATGTCATTGCTGTTAAAAAGAATCGTGAAATTTTTTTTTTACGGGAAATGAAGTGCTAAAAAGTAAAGGATTCTCGTGGAGCTATGTCACCCGAAACTATTTTTATAGAAATCAAATCTATTCTTCGTGACTGGCAAAACTCACAACGTCAGAGTTTGGTGTTCCCAGAGGGGGAACACTGCGCGTTAAAGGGTTAAAACAACTAAGCTATCTATATATCACTTTTCCAATTATTTCAACGCATGAACACAAACGGTATCAGTAAAATAATATCAACAGTATTTGCCCCAATCCCAAAGTTTTCCAAACTTCAACTCTTTAAAGTAATTAAGTTAATATGCGTGCTTTGACTATATATTTTTAAAATACTAATAACAATTGCGTGAAAAACAAAGAGAATAAAACAGAGATATCAATTGTATTTACTAAACTTGTTTTTCTAGGAAATAATAAAAAAAAAGAGTAAAATTTGCTTTATTTATGTACGAGAGTTGAAACAACTAAGGAAACATAGTTTATCTAACAATTTTCATGCACAGATACAATTTTATCACAAGCAGTTGCAATTTACATAATTGGTTATTAGTTCAAACTTATGTATATCAACTTTTTTTTATGTAGATTAAAAATATTCTTATAAAAAGTAGTATTTCAGGTTAAGAAAATATTTCTTTCTTTTCTTTTCATCCTTCGCAAATGCTATACACACTGAAATCTAATGCTGTCAAATTATTACTAAATGCTACCCATTTCGTTTATTTTAAACAACTTTAAAATGATCATAAAATTATCAAATATCGTTTAGCCGAATGCAAATAAATAATAAATCACATACCTATTGCAGTGCCTCCAAGAGATCTAACTTTAGAACAGTCAAATAGCGAACGAAAGATTTTCTATGTTGTACCTGAGCATCGCTTAATTATTAATTAACTCATCTTAAAACCTGTTTCAAACAAAACTGATATCCCAAACTAGACACACACGCACAAAAAAAAAAAAACATCTCGTTTGCATGAGTCAGTCTACTTTTTCAATCCCGAATAATATCCACTAAGAATGAAAAATTCTTGATCTTTAAATTTAAAAAAATAACAATATCGCCCAATGATGTCACCTTTACATTCTCAGTACAGTGTAAAAAAGGGCAGACAGTTTATCGCAGATCTCCAGTCTGGGACATTGCCCTGCTTGAGACAGCCAGGATAAAGATGGATTTGTCAAGACACATTTTGGGAGTGTGATTAATTTCGAAGATACCCGAATCTTGATTCTCAGCGCAACTCTCCTTTAACAACTTCCACCTAACTTCGTCGAAAGTTATTTAACACTTTGAGTATTCACTCCACCAATATGCGACTAAGAGCGCTAGTTCTTATATTGTTGGCATGCCATTCATATAAGATGACTTAAGTGCCACCGAGAATTGTAAGCAATTAGTTATTGCTTAAAAAAATATAATAATTACAAAATTTACGACGAGAAAAACCATCAAGTATGGAAGACATTTTTAACTGCTTTAGATAACATTACCTAAAATTCTACTCACTACCAATAGATGTATTTCAAGAAAAGGATTAAGGAATCATAGATTGTCGCTCAAACTAAGAGTGCAAATTAAAATTTTAATGAGTAAAATGATAAGTAGTAATAATCATACTAATAACAGTAATTAACAGACCAAGTTCATTTTTATTCTTCTTCCAACAGACAAATGATACTGGGAAGATTTGTTTTCTAGACTTGATATTAAGAAACTTGAGAATTCTAGTTACAGAAACAAAAATTATCTGTAATTTTCTAACGTTAGAAGTTTCATTTTGAAAAGTTTTAGAACAATATTAAACTGATACCTATGCTTCCACAATAAAATAGACTCAAACATTTTCTTTGTATACTCTAAATAAGCAAAATATTTACGGTTATTTACATTTAAAAAAAGACAAAGCCCTAATTCTGACGGATTAAATAATACCAGCAAGTTGGTGTTTAGAACAAATTAACAATTAAAACCTTTATTTATAAACACCAAACAAAAAAGTATTGTGCAGTGTACGGTACGTTTCAAAATGTATAAAAACTGAATCCTTTGTACCATCAGAAACGTACGTAGAGTACGCTACAGTTCATGCAGTTTTTCTGTTTATGGGTGTTTTAAACAAAGTTACTTTTTTTTAATTAAATTCTGATGTTCTTGCACTATATGTAAAAGCAACGGTTAGCAATTTAGCTGAAGTCAATGCTATCTTATATTTCTAAACTAGATAATTATGAGCAATCAGGGGCGCAGCCAGAGGGGGCTGCAGCCCCCCCCTCCCGAAATGGGATCCTTTACTTAGCTTACAGTTTTATATTTAGCTTACAATTGAACTTTAGCAATTAACTACAGTGCAATTGCATAAATAATGCACCATATCCTCTTTAATCAACTTAGCCATAAACTCGAGTGAGATCCTCTAATTCCAAACTAGATTCTCAATCATGAGTTCATCCTACAAATAATTCACAAAGGAAGCTTCAAATTCAGAAATTAGATCGCATCAACATGGCAAGTCAAGAGTAATGGACTCGAAATCTCAAGTGAATTTATGGCTTATTATTTGGTTTATCATTTGGATGGCCAACCCATGCGAGCTTCCAGGTGCCATCTTCACACCCAAATACACATACTTTAGCATGCAGCATGCTTTTGACGCTCATGATTTACAGGCAAGGAATTTAATATTTTGAAACAAGATCGGAGCCAAATCTGCAGACCAACACAGGTGGTTCTCATTGTTCTTTTTTTTTAATTTAAGAAATACACCCTTTAGAATGATCAATGGGTACGTGCCGGGACTGGGGTATCGGAGGATTATAACAAATGAGTCACGACCCTGCTTTTGCCAAATTAAACATCTCTTCTCAAGTATCAGAGCACTGGCATTTCGTTTGATATATATTTTTTTCTTTTCTTCCGTAATTGAGGAGCAATATTTCGCACATTAGAGAAGTGGGCGCACGTGTACTGAGATACGTATATGAAGACTTGACTGAAGCACACTCGTATGAAAAATAGGGAGCAAAAATTCAATTCTCGAAAGGGTGTGGCTGCCGCTCTGCAAGACACGTAGAAAAGGTGAAACTAGGAATTGTACTGAAAAGATGCAGGCAGGTTCATCAAACGATTCTTTGCACGTGCCAGTCTAAAATTGCATTTCTGGAAAAGATATCACTTGGGGCACTCGTCCTTGCTCGATTTATTTATTAAACTGAGAACACTGAAGAGCGTTTTCATAAATGGGGATTTTATTCAACGAACCCGAGATTGACGGGTCTCAGAAATATTCATTTAAAAGAGAAGTTTCCATTTAAAAAACGCTTCGTTTGAGGGTGTTTTTTATTGAAATTCTTGTTCTGAGGAAGATAATTCTAGAATTAATTTTCCGGATATGTTTATTAGCAGATCAAAGACTGTTCGATTTTAGAAGACGGCGTATTTTGGAATGTACAAATACTTACTTTTGACGCAGCATCATAAATTATAAGAATTAAATATTTCCGGCAAAGAAATTATTTCGGAAGTCTACAATCTGTCTCAAATCAATAAGTAGGCATAAGGATGAGATGCGCCACTTGAAAATATAAAATGCAACAAGATTGGCGCACGCGTCAAGATGTGTCTAGAACTGTTTTAAGCCATAGGCACGTGCTACGTTCGCGTATAATTGACCAGTATTATTTTTAATGTACATTATTGTATTAGACTATATTTGCGCTCTCTGTCAATTTGTTCACTTCATAACAGGAACTAGAATGAAAGACGCTAATAGGGGGACTGATTCTAGATCCAATTTTTAAAACAACATAGTTTTTTAAAGGCCAGATAGATGTTTAATGGGTGAGCGTATCGATATAAGATCGGAGAGATGCGAGTTCAGTTTCCTATCGACTGTAGATGCGGAAGAATGTGGCAAATGTTCCATCAATGGTCGTTTGCAGTTTCTGAAGGGTGTAAATATTCGGAAGTAAAAATTGTAAAGAACATCTTCAGGAAGAGAGCAAGAAAACAAAAAAGAAAAGGCTAATTCCTCCCTTTTCTTTTTTAAGTAACAGTCTTCTTGCCCGCAGACCTAATAACTGATTCCATCAGTTAAACAAGTCTCGCAAGTAAGACAACCCTTTATCGAATTCCTGAATTCCTCTTACACTTTTAATAGAACCGAACAACGATCACTACATTTAAAAAAAAAAACTAATAGAAATACCAAATTAGTTAATCATAGATTTGGAATCTCTGAAAAGCAAACATGCTAATAATTTTTGATTTTGTTTTTATCTAGAGGTCGAGTCCTTGCTTATAATCAGGTTTTTTTCTTTCCCCCAGAGATGGAGGTCTTCAGCGATGAGAACCAGGTGCGCAATTTTAAAGTAAATATTAAAAAGGCGATAGTCAGATAAATGTAAATCCCCTTCAGAATAGGGAATAAGTACAAAGAGAAAAGAGTTATTTCTAGAATATAGAACTATGCGATTTTGAGATATTATGCGAAGGTTTTTTTTTTTTTTTTTTCCCTTTCTTTTCTCCCTTTTGTAATTCCTGATATCTTCGCAGTTCCGGATATCAGCGCATGGAAAAAAAAAAAAAAAAGATGGAAATACTGAACCAGGTATCACAAACATTTCTTTTGGGAGGACAGGAATGACGGAAAATCTTAAGAAAGGAGATAGCTATTTTTAATACACTTGCGAAAAAATGTTTTTGGTTGAATTCAAACAAAATGGACTGCTTAAAACAATATACTGGTGTTATTTGGTTGATTCGACAAAAGTTTGTTTAAAAAAAAAAAGGAAAAAGATTTTTATGATTATTTTACGCAAGCGTAACTTTTTTCCCTCCTAGTACGTATACTCTGTGTTTATAAAGTTTCCATACAGCTTGTTTTAGCTTTTGCTAATTACATTCTTTTATCGAATCGTTTACAAGCTGCTGAAAACAGAATAAATAATAGTCGTTGTTTGAGTAAAATGATGTATGATCAATCAATTTGCTGAACGTTTTCAACAGCAAATTAGGATAACTTACTACCCAAGACATAGTGAACCAATTTTTATTCCTGGTAGTGTAAAAGACAAAAAATATTTTCAGCGCTGTCCGGAAAACAACGAAAACTGATATGCACAGAACGTAAACATGGACAACTTCTTTCTCACGTTTCTATCAGAAAACTAAATAGAGAGGGTATTTCGTATTCCGTAGTTCGATCTAGGATACTCTACCTTACAAAATATGGAGTTCAGAAACCATTAAGACCTACTGACTGTGGATTTGTGATGATGTATTAGCTGGCTTACGAGACTTGATTCATCTTTTTGTCTAAAGTTTCGTCAAGTCTAAAGTGTAATCTGTAAAGATATCTGGCACTTAACAATTAAAAAACCGTATTACAATTTCAGTGTCTGAAATTAATCCTAGTAAGAGCTTTTTGATAAAGCAGAACTAAAGCCAGAGTAGCACATATACTGAGCACTTAGCAGTAATGATGTTATGCAAGTTGCAATATAAATATTATAGTACCATGTGAGGTGCCCCAAAATGAATTTTTAAGATGATCTGACCAAGAGTTTTGTAAATCAAATCAACTCATCATCTTAGAATATTTTCTTATTTAAATTATTCAAGTTAAAAAAAATATAGTAATGAGTTTTTTAATTGGAAAATCGTTCCTCTATATAAAATTAAAATTTATTTATAAGTTTAAACATCATGCTGAGTGTAATCAAGGAAAAAGTTTAAAACTCCTCTCTCAAAACTTTCCAATTTATGAATGAAAATTCAACTTATTCATTAACCTGCGAAAAGGCAATGAAATTATTTGTAGAGAAATAAAAATAAATCAGGCTAAACGCATGGATTATAAAACATTTTCCAACACAACTATCGTTTTACTTCCTTGTATGAAGCAAAAGGAAGTATAGTGAACGCGAAAAACTTCGACCATTTTGGCTAGTTTTTTAGTGACGTATGTATGTACGAACTTATTAACGTATTCATGGAATTCTCATAACTCAAAAACTATTAGGTGTAGTATGTTGAAATTTTGTATTTACGGTTGTAACATCTAATTGTGCACCTTCCTTTTTGATTGCAACACACTGAGTAGTTTATTTACAGGGTCACCGAAAAGACTTTCAATACATGAAAGTCTCTGGATAGCTTCAATACATTATGGCCACCCAAGTCTGTAAACAGTCATTATTTGGGTCATGTCCACAATCTTGCCAACTGTCGTCAATTTTGGCACCTTTTGGTAAAACGTCGCCAAAGTTGTCGCAAAAATAAGATTAAAATTGAACCAAGCTCTTATGTTTGCAGAGAAACTTTAATACTATTAGAAGTTTCTATTTCGAATAAAACAACTTTGAATGAAGTGCATCAATGATTTATTTATAGGGTCGCCCAAAAGACTTTAAATACATTAAGGTCTATAGCCAGCTTATATACAGTAAAAGTCTATGGCCATGCCCAAAATGTCACCAAATGTCGCCAGTCTTGGCGGTTTTTGACGAACTATCAAATTAATTACCGAAACGGATAATATTTCTAAATTGCCATAGTCAGTAATGAATTGAAATCCTTATAAGTGCCTTTGCAGGAGAACTATAAATGCTACATACACTATTTTCGATGTAGAGCATCATTTTGAAATCCGTAACATATATTAATGTTGTTTTCTTTGAAACAGACGAATGTCTCTAATTCACACTTTAAACAATGATTGTTAACTATTCAGAACTAATCAATAAAATAAACACACCCTTAAAATAACATAGTGGGGCAGTAAATAAAATGCTATAAAAAGATTAATCCATTACGTCTAGTTAAAATAAATAAATAAATAAACAAACATACGAAAAATGATAAAAACAGCTCCATTTCACAAAAACATTTTGCCTGTACATCTGGTTTAGCTGCAGTGCACATGCCGAAAGCAGTAAATAGCGAATATAAATTGAATAATTCCTGCAGATAATTCGAAGGAAGTGCGACCTAGCATGCAAAAAAGACATTTCTCGAATTTTTTCCAAGGTGTGTAAAACCAAGGCACGGACGTATATAAGAGAAATATTTAGGGGGGGGGGTCTGGACACCCCCCTTAGTCTAGGCAAAAACGCTAATTTTGGCAGAATATCCACCTTTTGTATCCGCACCTCAAAATATTTTACGATAAAAATATTTTTTAATTTCATACAAATTCTGAAAATTTTATATTATTTTAACTTTATTAATTTTGTAATGAAATTGACATATTTTTACAAAATATTTATAGTAAAATTTACTGTCTATCAAATTTTATGGTAAGATTGGACACCCCCACCTCTACTTAGCTGAATCCCTCCTACGTGAAAGATATAGCTACGACCATGAGCCAAGATGTACAAAAATTGTACTTATTTTAAGGAAGCGAATTTAGCATGAAAGTGGCTAGTAGCAGAAAAACTGAACTGAAGTCAGCTTATTAAAAATTATTCCAATGCAAAATAAATAATCGAAATATTTTATTCACATTAAAATTTCATGCGCCTCCCTATCGTGATGTCTATTCGGGGTCGCGTTATAGCGGGAACAAATGCTGTTCCATGATTATGTGTGTGTGTGCTTCATCGCCATCAAGAAAGAAAAGTGTTCAGATCCTGAAAACATCTACGGAACGGTTTAAGCAATCAAATGCATCTTTGATCGATACCTTAAGCTTTTCTGAACAGCGACATGGCACTAGACATGTATTCTGGATCCGGAAAAAAAAATTTAGCAGAAGCTAGATTTTTCACTGTTGAAATACTCTTTAGCAAAAGTCCTCTTTTACTCATGGAGTTCTTTTCTTGGATAATGCACAGCTCTCGCGTCTTCCATGCTAAGCAATGTATCACGACAACGCGAAGGGTCTCCGAGGTAGAGACAAACTCTCTTTTGACGAGGCTGTCCAAACCACAAAAACGTGAATGGTATGCAATTATATTTTGTTGGTTGACAACTCCAAGAGCGTGAAATGTCTTCTTACCCCCTGCTGTCATACGCAAAAACTGTCAGCCTTCACTCGAGTTAGTTGAAAGTATATCGGGCGATTAAAATAACTGCTGTCCAGGTCTCGGTTTAAAAAAATCTCTGTGATATATTTTAACAATACACCGCTATCTTGGCTATATTCTTTTATCGGCGTTATCAAATACATTGAGCTCTCATTTGAATGCATTGCAACTATGCTAAGTTTACTTAGCATAAAATATTTCATTTACACGGCAATGTAAGCACCATGCACGATAAAACATATTTCATTCTCGCTTTAAGTAGAACAATTTCATTCAAATGTAAAGGCTTGTAGCATTTCTACGAATAAAAAACTGTTCAAGATAATCCCCTACTTCATTATTTAAGAAAAATAAAAAAAATAAAAATAAAATAAAGTCAGACCTCCTAACCTCAGATAAGACAATGGCCCGAAAGAAATATTGCAATTATGCGCCACTTAAGTGCAGTTTTATCGTTATCAGCGGTGCTTGTAAGAAAGAAAAGGTATATATTTCGTCTTGTCAGAAACGGTGAGGAAGTCAAGCTATTTTCTCCAAGTACATATTATGAATATAACACACCTACTCAAACCTATTAGAATTTTTCACATTAAGAGGGATAGCCTAGAAAAAATATGTTAAATTGTTTCTAAATTTATAATCAACGAAGGCAGATTTTGAATGCTCGAAGAAATGAGGAAAAAATTCGCTCTAAACTCTGCATTCATTTTGTTGAGTAATGACTGTCGTTTTGTTAGTAAAAAGACAATGTAAAATAACTTTGTATAAAACACGGATAGGGTCAAATACATAACGTTCTCGAGTAACACAAAGGAATTTTATTTAACAGATTTTAAAATCGTTCTTTTAAAAAGTGAACTTATTAGTAATTTTGAATATCCAGAAACGTGAGTTTATTTTACTCTGAAGCATGTCTTTTTATTTTATTGATTTTAACACCAGTTTTTCAGAGTAATTTTAAATTAAATAATGCATTCAACTTACACGAAATTAGAAAAAAAAAAGTAACGAAGGAAAGTGTATATCAGTACTTTTTAAAAGAAACTGCTTCTAATAGGAATATATACATTAGGGTGGAGTGAAGAACACTTTTTCTTGAAATGCACAATGCCCGAGTCATTAAATGATGCGAAACTGATAAGAACAAATTGTCTCCAAATTTCAGCTCAAAATATTGCCATCTTCAGGTTCCACACCTCAAGCGAATATATTCCCAGTGTCTTTTTTAGTCTTTAATGAATTTCTATTGAAATAATTATGTTTAATTAATTAATTGAATGATTAATACTCCGATACACCTGCTCTATCAAAAACAACGGCTAGTTCGGGCATTTAGTCTGCCTTAGAGATTTAGGGAACCTCATCGTCAGTCGTTTTGCGACATTTGGCTTCCTGACTAACGAAATCGTCATCATTTTCTGAGATATATTCCATTTCTGAATCAGATCCTAAGTCGGCGTTTGCTTCTAAATCTATAATTTTCAGCACTGACATGTGACAATAACGTATTAATAAAGCAATTTAATAATGAAAACCTAACTAATTATTCAATTACTTAATTTAACATTATTATTTTAATAAAAATAAGCCAGAAATATATTCGCTTGAGTTGTGGAACCTGAAGGTGACAATATTTTGAGCTGAAATTTGGAAACAATTTGTTCTATATCAGTTTCGCACCATTTAATGACTCAGGCAGTGCGAATTTTGAAAAAAGATTTTTTTCGCTCCACCCTAATATACATATACTATAAAATTAAAGGGGTGCTGCTAAAAGGAGGTAGCTACATCCTATGCGAGCTTGGAGTTACCCTGTAAGAAAGCGGTGCTACCTTGTAGTAAAAAAATATATATCCAAAAAGGATGTCAATCGTTAGTTCTTGTGTTCAATCTCAGAAAAACCCGTCTTTACACACTAAAATATTCCTCATTTTTCAATAATTTCCGAACTCTATGGAAGCGTAATATTTCTGTGAATTTTTTCTCTCCGAAATCTGAAGAAGAAGATAAAAAATTCAATTCTTCAGTTAAAAGTTTCTTCAATTGACAAGAAAGGGGAAAAAAAGAAGAAGAAGAAGAAGAAAAGAAAAGGATACTCGTCAAATAACGGAGATATTCCGGAAGCACTATTGCCCAAAATTTTTTTGTGTGAGTGAATTGAAGAAATAACATTTGAGAGTGCCTTTTTCCGCACTAATTTATTCCCCGCTTTTCAACGAATAATTTTCATACTCCTTGGAAACATTATATTTCAGTGAATTCTCCTCGAAAATCTGAAAAAGAGGAAACAATTTCGAATCTGAATGTCGAATCTGAAGAAGTTTCTTTAATTGGCAGAGAAAAAAAAATAAACGGATATTCGTCAAATAACGGAGATATTCCGGCAAAACTGCGGACAGTAAAATTTCTGATAGTTGAAGAAATAAATTTTGAGAGTGCTACTCAAAAACACAGAGTTGCTAGCCTCGTTAACCCTTTAACGCGCAGTGTTCCCGCTCTGGGAACACCAAACTCTGACGTTTTGACTGTTGCCAGTCACGAAGAATAGATTTGATTTCTATAAAAAATAGTTGCGGGTGACATAGCTCCACGAGAATTCTTCACTTCTTAGTGCGTCATTTCCCATAAAAAAATTGTCACGATTATTTTTAACAGCACTGACATCTGCTGAAGAATGGAAGAATGAGAGAACAGCTGGACAGATTGTCCAATGCTGAAAAATAGGGCAGCCGTTGCCATCGCTCGACTTAACTACCAGCAAGATTGTGGAAAATCGAAACGTTCATCGCGTGCCAGCACAGCCAGCTGTTGTCAAAAAAGGGTCTCTAGATCTGTGGCACGCGATGAACGTTTCGATCGTCCGCCATCTTGCTGGTAGTTAAGTCGAGCGATGGCAACGGCTGCCCTTTTTTTAGCATTGGGAAAGGGTTGCGCCTCAAAGGGTTAATTTGCGTTGAATTCAACCAAACGTTTTTTAGAGTTTTCCTGCAAACTTGAAAAATTGGAGCTACTTCCTTTTTGCAGTAAGTCCTTCAATCATTACTATCAAAATTATTGTTACCAATCACCCTCCAGTTCGCACACAGCCGTAAGGAAGGCTATTTAGATATAGGGGCTGTTGGAAGCAGCCGTTTCTTATGCTCACATGAGTTGCCAGTTCTACTCAGAGGTGGATTCATTTGGCAGAGAGGATTTTGCACCCCATTATGCAATTTTATCGTGAAAATATATTCTTTACTTTCATTAATGGAGCTTAAAATAAAGGGTTCTTCAGTATCAAGTAGTAAGCCCTGGAATGGTCACAAAATATTCAAATTTCCTTCAGATATTGCTAAAATAAAACAAATTCCGTGAAGAGAGGTGATTTTTAAAAAATTTCCACATTTGTTTTGTCGACATAAGTAGGATGATTGATTTTAAGTAGAATGACATTTCATCTCTTTATTGCTATTTTTCAGTTAGAATAAAAACAATCTGGAAATTTTTGAGTATAAATAAGGCATTTTTTACTCCAATGCAGGATCTTGGCGAATTATCTTTGTACTGAAAAAATGAAAACTTTCGAGATGCAATTCTAGCGGCTCTAGTAATTCCAAGTAAATATCGCAATAAAAATCATTGTTTTGAAATCATTACTCACACTCGCAAGTGATAAATGATTATAGGAGGAAAAAGAGAAACGCATAATGAAACTCAGTTTGATAATTATTTTAACGATCACGCAAGACTTCCACGAGTTAAATGCTTTATCATTACAACAGTGGCACGTAATAATCAAGAAATTAATTAGTATGAATTGTTAAATTACTGGAGCTTCAGAAAATAAAACTATTAATACCACACACAAACAAATTATGAGACAAAGGGGAGAAAGACACTAATCAGTAGAAAAAGAATGAATTACAGTACCGTCAAATTTTAATATAAAACGTCATCAAAGGGTATAAAGAAGCAAAAAATAATTTTTTAGGGCAGTGCAAAATCATATTTATTTAAGAATAAATGTAAAAAAATGAAAATGAAAATGACCATGAAATCAGCTTTTAATGTCTGCAGAAAAAATAGGAAGGAAATATTTAATGTTTATTCATTCCCCCTCCCACACACACACATACAAACAAAATAAGCAAACTCAGAGGCGACGAATAACATTTAGTAATCTCAATAACGCACCAAAGCAAAAATTAAAAGATGACTACACACAAACTCCCCATTAATGACAAGAGCTTCAAGTATTCAAAATTAAAATAAGAGAAGTTAATTCCTTTATATTCACATAAATACATAAAATAATACTAAAACAAATAAATGAATAGCACACTTTTCAAGATTTTTTAGATTTCAAAGGATTCTTTTAAACACGAAAAACAAACAAACATTCCATTCTGCCACTCCAGCTGTCCGTCCAATGCAAACTTAAGATTGACAATTTCAAAACATGACTAGATTACATTCGGCATCAAAACTTTGCATCAGAAAAGTAGTAAAAAAAAAAAAAAAATCCACGATTTTACCCAAAGCACAACTTGAATTTCTCCCGTATTAAATTCACATAAACATGATAAATGGGTGTTGATAGCGTGAGATGGTGATGGATGGGGAAGAACATGATCTGTGGTGGAAACAATCACGGAAGTGTCTATGTCTTTGTTTCAACAGGAGAGTTTTGGGCTGTGAGTTCAGGCTGGAAAAGAAAGGGAGGGAAGGAAAAATAAATTCACGTTCGTGAGTTTCGACACCCATGATTGTTAATTGCAGGAGTCAATTAATCACAGGCATGCCGATGATAATTCCAGGCTTAATGGATAATTGAAAGGGTCGATGGAACGGTGCCGAACGATCTATTATTGTTGGTGTGGCAAGGTAATAAGGCGCCTGAGTGACAAGTCGTGAAGGGAGAGAACAAGGGGATGAGGCGCGGAGTCGAGAACACAAGGGAAGTGGCAATTAAATTCACAGCTGAATACTTTTAATTGGGGCAATGGTTAAGCAGATAAGACAGAGAGAGCAGCGGCTCAGTTAATCAGGGTCCCGTGAAGCGAGAGACTGCCGTTAATAAAGACACGAAGGTATTGGTATATAATTTGCACTTTTTTTTTTTGTAGTCATGTTGGTTAGCAATTATGTTGGTGAAAATAGCATGCTCTGAAGTAAAAGTGCAGCAATAAGGCCGCACCGTACATCAACGTTTGATCGATGATTTTCCCCAACATGATTTTACTGTTTTGAGAAGTTGTCTGCCGTTGATTCAGTAGCTGTATTTTATAAATTTATGCATTCATTAAAATAGTTTTGTTTCAGAAGTATCACCAACGGGCATAACTGGAGCGTAAAATTGTAACGTTCCCGAAGTACTCACAGAACAACCCCTTTGAATTCTTTAATAGAAAGAGTGTGTGTGTATATAATACATATATATTTAAAATTATAAGACCGTTTCCATTTGACTTGATAAATTTTACTCTTTTGTAAAACGATAGTCAGGACAAGACGGGGAAAAAAGAAATATTATTTATAATTTACAAGTCGTTTGCGACTACATACAGTCAAATAGGCTTCAAGAAACAGTGGCCAGGCTAATGACTTTATCCATCTAAAGCAATACATTTATACATACACATACTAAGAGATGAATGAAATTTATTTTAAATGGCATTAGGAAGAAATACTGCTTAATATTTTTTTTAAACAAATAAATTTTTTTCCTTTTGGAAGAGACTGTCACTATTGGTAAATTAAAAATAACGTACATAATAGTACTAGCACAGAAGTAAAATCTTTTAGTACTTCAACTTCGCAATGAACTTCAACCTGTGATGGAACACATTTCATTAACAGTCTACTCTTGGTCTAAGCAAAGAAGCTCAACTTTTCCAAAATCTAGAGCTGCACCAGGGTGGAGTGAAAAGGGCCAAAAAAAATTTTTTTTTGATTTTAATATTGCCTGACTCAACAAATGGTGCTGTATGGAAAAAAAGTCACAGAAAAAAAATTCTAGTCCATTCACTGATTGTCTTCAGGTTCCACACTGGACTCAAAGAAAGGAATGTTACGTAAAAAGTAAAAAAATCAATTTTTTAAAAATTTTATATTAATGTTTACAATAACTTTATTTTCTGACTCAAAAACAGTTCTAACTATTAAAAAGAAACAGTATGGCAATGTTTTATTGCCGTTAACAAACAAACAAAAAAAAAAAAAAAAAAAAAGAAAGAAAGAAGAAAAAAAAAGTCACTAACTTGCAACCGAGCGTCATAAATTTTGGGGTATATTTCGAATACATACTTAGTATTGATTATTAAATATTTACATATTACTTCATTTTTAAAGACAATATTTAGAAAGCACACTAATACAGAAAAGGAAATGATACCAAATTTACCTTTCGAGTATTATTGACTAATAAAACACTTTACTTTAATCAGTCTTCAATTTTGGAGTCCACATGCCAGGGAAAATAATGAACTTTGGTAGTTCCTTTCGTGATTTGATTCCACAACGAATGTATCCATCTCTGGCTTTTGCTCCACATGTTACCAATGATGCTTGCGTTAGGAGTCTTACATGCCTTTCTACTGCTTGAGAAGGGCAAGGGAACTTCTCTATTTCAAATTCTGAACCGTTTCTGATCATACTTGCTACGTCTTCATCACTGAGGTTCGTGGTAGCTGGTGGTTCCAAAGGATTGTCCCAGTGAATCATCTGAAAATATTACTCTGCTTCGAAATTTATATTTAGAAGATCAAATTGGCGTATTTTTCCCTTCCAGTCAGTTTTTCTTGCTTTCAATATTCTTCTTAGGTCAAATTCTCGAATATGTGAACATTCATCAAACAGCATTGCCAACAGAATATTTTAAGAATGAGCAAAATAAGAGTTCCTCTGAATAACTTTGTGAATGATTCACTTAAAATCTTCTGGGAAGAATGAAGTTCTTTTCATCATTCCGTGCTCCATGAGTAGCTCCTGGGATTTTCTTTATTTCAAACCAGGATGGCACGTACACTTTCATCACATAGTTTACTAGGAGTTTAAAGCATTCTGTTAGTTCGGTGGTAGACACGTACAGGCGCAGAATTCAGTTCGCTGAAGTGAGTCAGCTTGAATGAGACATCCTTCCTTGTTTCCCAAATCTGGATGGCACTGTCCCGAGCATACTGCCCTAGAAATATCGAAGAGGTACTTTTGGTCTGTACTGAGGTCCTTTGTATCAATTTCAGGCAGAGCAACAGGAATAGAAACAAAATTTGTCACAGTAAACGTTTCATACGTTTCCAGAAATTTTCCTATTGTTCCAGAAATTTGGTGTGGTCCAGATGTCTTTCCGTCATCTTATGGAAAAGGTGGCGAAGAGGTAGTAGAATTAGTATGCAATAAGCATACAAACCAATGCAATTTATGGCCAACAAAGATTTCAAGCTGTCTAACTACGCCATTTTTCTTCCCAATGTTGACTTTCGGTGCATCTCACCCAACGGCAACAAGATCCTAAAGTGCAATCTCTTTCTGTGTAACAAAGTTGATGCTGCTGCAGGTAATATCAGTACTAGAGAATGGATGCAGAGTCACATGTCCGATGTGAACAGAACCAGGCTCTGACAACATAACAATATGCTCTTCCACAGATACAGTAGTATATGAAGAGCTTCACTTCTTACATAATACACTGCTGGCCACCCAAATTGCAACACCAAGAAAAACAAGAGATATCACAACAAAATTTATTGTGTAGATAACATGTTGACCAAGTAACAAATGATTAAATTTACAGCATTCTATGAAGCGTGGTTCCTGCCAAAATCAGTACCCAGAGTAGCCGCCGTTGTTGGAGATCACAGCTGCCACACGCCTCGGCATTGATTCAAAGAGACTTTGAATGTGTTCTTGGGGTACAGCAGACCAAGCAGCTTCCACACGTTGCCAAAGTTGATCTGGTGTGACAGCTGGGGATGAACTCTGGGTCAGTCGTTGAGCAACCATGGACCACATGTTTTCTATCGGCGAAAGATCCGGAGAGCGCGCCGGCCAGGGAAGCAATTCAATCTGGTGATTGACGAAGAACCCTTGGACAATGCGTGCCACGTGTGGCCGTGCATTATCCTGCTGAAATATGGCTGTTGGCAAGCCCTGAAGGTAAGAAAGGACAACTGGCTCCAACACCTCGGAGATGTAGCGCTGGCTGGTTAAAGTACCGGCAATGCGTACTAGAGGAGTGCGAGAGAGATATCCGATACCGCCCCATACCATAATACCCGGTGCAGGACCAGTGTGACGGTGCATAATGCAGCTGTTCAGCATCCTCTCTCCACGGTGTCTCCAGACTCGAATCCGACCGTCGTGGTGTTGCATACAGAAGCGTGACTCGTCAGTAAAGAGAATTTCATTCCATTCTGTCGTCCACATCCTTCTTTCATCGCACCATTGGCGGCGGAGACGTCTGTGGTTCCGCGTCAGAGGTAGACAAAGCAACGGACGTCTTGCGGACAGACCATTCTGCTGTAAACGACGTCGAATGGTACGCGCAGACACTGGATGATGCGTTACAGACTGAATCTGCTGTGATATGGTTCGTGATGTGACTGAGCGGTCCGTCACTGCCATGCGTACAATCTGCCTGTCATCACGTGACGTGGTGCACTGAGGTCGATCACGTCTGTCCGTCGTACCCTCCTGCACCCAACGATCACATATCCGCATCACAGTTGTTTGGTTTCGTCCAATACGACGACCGATTTCCCTGAAAGATAACCCACAATCTCGGTATGCCACTATCCTTCCTCTGTCAAACTCGGATACTTGATCAAAAGATGATCGTTGTTTCCTACGAGGCATAATTTATCGTTTTTTTGAAAAAAAAGCAAGAAAAACACAATTGCTGTACTTGAAACCGTCGAAATCTCCAAGCCTTAAATAGCGCTTTGAGGTGGCGCCACAGGCGCGCTTGATGTGCGTCTGCGCTGAAATTCTAATCATTTGCATATCTCACCTCAGCTAATGCATGTTGTAAATTTCATATTATTTGCATGCTTCCTTCAGGGTGTTGCATTTACGATGGCCAGCAGTGTAGTTGTGTCCTTTCTTCCATCGAAGTATATGGCGTACAGTGATACTTGTATAGAATTGTGATCGTATCTTTCATTATAATTTTTAATAAGGGGAATTATTTCTTGATGACTTACCACAGGCAAGGAGGCTTTCTTCCAAATTCTTTCAACGTCCAAAGAAATAATTTTGATGATCTCTTTTACTAAAGGATCCTTTTTGTTCCCCTTATTCAACAGTATATCATTTTATGTGATTAAGAAATCCTTCATTAAATCAGAATACGTTAGTGGTAATACTGTCTCTCAATAGTACTGGAATTCCGAAAACACTACAAAACATTTCACTTCTAATTCTGGTCATATTTAAATTCAAAACTTCGTATTATTTTTTTGTCAAATATAAATCAAAATTAATAAAACGTATTGCTTCAATCTTACAAAGGAGAAACAAGTGGTTGAAACAAAGACAATCGAAAAAACGAATCATTCCACACAATAAAAGTGACGTGCCTTATTTGGTTATGATATGATAGTTAGATTAGAACACGCGCTGCCATCTAGTAGATTTCAGAGTATAATTTGCTTTTTTTATGTACAAAAAGCCATTTCTGTATCTGATATCTGGCAGTAACGTTTCAATAAAACAATTTATTAATGAGAAAGTAATTCATTAATATTATTTTATAAATTAATAAATTATTTAGTAAAATATTAAATTTAAAAAAATATTTTTTACATAAAAATCACTAAAAACTTGAAAAAAAGCCAATATAAACATTCACTTGAGTTGTGGAACCTCAAGATGTCAACATTTTAAGCTGAAATTTGGAGACAATTGGTTTCAGCTAGTTTGGCACCATATAATGACTCAGGCAATGTGAATTTCGAAAAAAAGTTTTTTCGATCCACAATCCTGTAGTGCTAGCGTATATTCTGTTCATAGAGTGCAGGGAAGATGGTACAACATATACCTGTAATTAAACGGTCAACGAAATTGTCCTTCATTACAGGTCTATAGATAATCTGAAAATATAAAATGGATGGGCGGAATGATAAATACATGCTCCGAAAGTGTGAAAAATAAATAAATAAATAAAATTATTTAGCGAAGAGTAAATATTTTCTTTATTAAGAACTTCCAAATTAACTTTTTACCGTATGAAAGATTGCTGGTTACTTTGGCTCCCATTTTATACTTTCGGAGTGACTTGAGAAGTCACCTTTTTGTTTTAGAGTGCAAGTGGCAAGTACCCCCCCCCCCCCCGGAAAAAAAGGTCTACCTGAAAAGAAAGGACAGTTTTCAAATTATTTGTAGCCATTTAAAAATGACTTAGCATGTCGTGATTTGCATGACACATTCTTTGCAGCCGATTAAGATGTGACGATAAAAAGCAGTAGTGTTGAGTCTTAGTTTACAGGGCGGATGGCATTTACCAGCCAATTCTCCAATAATAGCAGCCAAATTACCGTCTCAAAGGTCATAAATGGTAAATTGAATTAGCGTTTGCGCACTGGAATGACAACAATAGACGGAAATCTCGTAATGCGTTTCAGAGGTTGCAAAACAAAGACTATCTTGATGTACGGGCGAGGCATTTCGAATTTCAAGGTACACGAAGGAGGAGGGGCAGGGCCAAAATGCTATTGGACAATTTTAGTAATAGAACCAATTATATATGTACGTATAAAAGTTTTCAAAAATCACTAAACTACTTCGATATATTATTTTCGATGTCATTAAACTGTTTCTATAAAGAAACGCTAATTTTGTTAGTTGAACACTGACGGGTTACAGGGAAATAAATATGTCAGAAAGCAAATGAAAATGTACCTAGATATAGATTTTGATTGCAAAATGTTTGAGTAACAGATACATATTTTACAATTAAAAGGAAGGCGAAATCATATAAAGATACTTACAATTTTTTATACGTAAAAGACATGTATGCCTAAAAAATGTACATGAGTCTTAGCTGTTTTTAGTCTGTCTCTTGTTTACAAACACCTCGCGAGAATAAATAGGTAGGGAGATCGAGAAGTAATGTCGTCTTTTCCCCCCCTATTAAATGCAAACAAATTTACAGCAAGTTTTTAATTACACGCAAGTTAGGCATAAATATAGGATTTATAATTACATTTGAAAGAGAATTCTACAGATATTACTATTTTTTTCTTTCAAGGAAGGTGGGCACCCTCCCCCTTTTTCATGTCCATCTTCCTGGGAGGACGAATTTCAAAATGTCCTGAAATTAATTTTTAAGTATACGTGAGTGTTGTATTTTACAGCAAGAATGTTATGGATATGTCTTTTTTCTTTGAGATCACGCGGGGTGTGTTAAAAAAACTTTTTGGTCTCCTATCCCCATAAGACTAACATACATGCCATATTTCGTGTAATTAGCTTCAGTAGTTTTGGCTAAAGTGAAATATTGTGTATGATTTCAAAATTCGAAAGAGGAAGCTTTTCTTTTGTGTGGTTATCTGTGTGGTACACTTTAGAATTTTAAGTACCTTTAAGTTATGCATAGACGTACAAAAAGATTTAAACTTTGATCATTTGTCAGTCGAAGAATAAAAGAAATTGCCCAAATTTTTAATCTGAAAGCTTAAAATTGATGTAAAAAAAAAAAAAACTGCACTCTTCTTATAGATCTTTAGTTTTAAAAGCAAACGAGGGCTTCGAAAACTTCAAGACTTATTTCTTCGCCAACTGTACATACCATGCACCATTTAACAACGTGGAAAGGACATTTGGAAGTTTTTCGAATTTCAGATATAATTTGACTCGTTTAAAAATTGCTAGGAGAATAGCCTCGAGTAAAAGTTTTAAGCAAAAATATTTCGACAGTAAAAAAAAAAAAAAAAAAAGTAAGTAAAACGGAGTTGAATGATATGTCTGTGCCTTTCAAGCACAAAATTACAACATTGTATCCAACCCTGACAAAATGAAGATGAGTCAGTCACACAGAGGAAAATTCGCGCAGACCTGTAATAAAGACATAAATCGAATAATAGAATCGCGTGCATGCAAACAAACAAGAAACAAAAACCGAAGCCGCCACTTGAAATCTTTTGCATGTGAGCAATAATTGGAACAAAATACACAGAAAATATGAACAAGAGTGATAAAAGAATAGAGTAATGATCATAATCAATTCAGCAATCACAGTGGTCTTCTATACAACCAGAAGAAAAAGAAAAATCTAAAAACGTAGATCTAGGCGGTGTTTATACTTTGACGAAAATCCTTTTATGGAGGTGAATAAGAGGAGGTCCTCCACAGTCGGTTTTGAAAAGCACAATAATCTCACTTTTCAAACACCACATCAATCCTTTATTTGTTTTTATCAGAAAAATATGTAATTAGGAGTAATGGTCTTCAAACACGCAGCCTTCGCGTTAGAAATATTTTCAGACTGTTCATGGTAGTAAGAATTTCGTACATGGGTTCATGCACTAGCGTGCACGTA
Source organism: Cheiracanthium punctorium (assembly GCA_038373885.1). NCBI lineage: Eukaryota > Metazoa > Arthropoda > Arachnida > Araneae > Cheiracanthiidae > Cheiracanthium > Cheiracanthium punctorium. The sequence goes on along the minus strand of JAWZYV010019114.1, from coordinate 158,470 downwards.
AGCACTATGTAATTACTACGGCAGCACATCAAACGCTAAAACTATCCACAAAGTTAAATATATTGTGAATAGTGGCAGTGTTATTTCCAATTGAAGTTTTCCATTTCAATCCTCTTGAAATACCAATGTATGACAACAGAGATTGATTGCGGTTGTGTGAATATAAATGGTGCAGTGAACTCGCGAAAACTCGAAGTTGAATGAAGTCTCATGACTCGAATATTCGTTTATCTCGAAGTTTTCGTGAAATACCAAAACAATTTAATTTTTGTAACACAACATCACCCCTGTCTTAGGGAATGCAATTTCAATCCCGCGGGAACGGATCCTGCCCAAATATTTGCGGGACTAGTCCCGCGAAAGTCATGCATTGAAACTGAAAAATAAATTATTTTTATTACAATTTCAGGCCATTTTCCCAATCATCAACTAGCCAAAAATTTTGCATAAGATGAACAATAAGAAGCTGTGATCATGGGCGCTCATACCTATTGGCAGATAGGGCCATAGTCGTCCCCCCCCCCCAGCTGCTATATTGTTATGATTTGCATACTGGTATAACGCAGACATTCTTCAACAATAAATATTTTATCTTTCTGGGACAGAACCCTTGACTTGTCCCCCTCCCCCTCCCGAAAACAACCATGTGGCTGCCCATACTAGTGGTATCTTTAAGAGGAGAACTTCAGTTAACCACTAAAAAGTGTATGGCTCCTTCAGGGTTTCATACAAAGAAAAAAAAAATCTGATGTGTCCAACACATGACTTCCTTGCACGTCTATTAATTCAAAAATGTTTTTTACGCACTTCCTCTAAACTTATTTGTTTGAAAGAGATAAAATATCAATAATAGTAAGGTATAGCGATTTCTAGCCAAATATTTCGATATCGCCAAGTTGAGTTCAATTTGAAAGATTTCCTTCTGACACTTTATTTGGCGATATTTCACCAAAAGCCGACAACTTGAGATAGTTTGCGAGATTTTGGGGATAGCCAAAGTAGTCATTGACCACTGACTTTCAATGAATTGAATGCATCCATACACCTTAATGTATTTAAAGTCATTTGGCTCACCCTGTAAATAAATTCCTAGTCGATTGCTGTCAAAAAAGATATTGAAAACATTAGATATTATAATATAGTTCTAAATACAAAAGTTCAAAATTCTACGGGTTAAAGTTTTAGAGTTATACAAAATGCGAAATAATTTTTGGCGCCAAATTTGGCGATATTTCGGCGAAACTCGTCAATGTCGACGACATTTGGCGAGATTTTAAGCATGGACCAACAATGACAGATTATCGCCAAATTTGGCGATATTTCGCCAAAACTCGCCAAGAACGATGACAAATGGCGATACTTTGGGCATGGACCAAATGACTGACTATCGCCAAATTTGGCGACATTTCGGCAAAACTCGCCAAGGTCGAGGACAGACGGCGAGATTTTGGGCATGTACCAAACAATGACTGACTACAATTGTATTATATTGAAGATTTCCATAGACATTAAAGTACTGAAATTCTTTTTGGTGGTCCTGTAAAGAAACTCCAGTAGATTGGAACCAAAAATCGAGATGCACAACTAGATGTTACAACAATCTTACATATGAAATTTCATAATAGTTTTTGAGATTTGAGAGTTAAATATGCACACACGTACACCAAAAGTCGCCAAGCTTGGCGACTTTTGGCATAGTTCTTGAGGGAGGCACGTGACCGTGGTCGGACCATTACCTAACTTATGTGGTAGGACGGTATTGTGCTTGAAATGGATGAATGCCCCTAAAATTGCCATTGACCGTAATGTATTGGAAATCTTTTCAGTGTTCCTGTAGCAGAACTGTAAATGATAAAGACACTTTTTTTAATGGAGAAATTCATTTTCTAACTCTTTACAGCATATATCACTCCTGAGTCGTTTGAAATAGCCCAAAACCTCTAAAAAACGCTTTGATGAATGTCGGCCCATTGAGCGTAATGTATTTCGAATATTTTGGGCGGTCCTGTAGATAAACTATCCAGTCGAATGGAACTATTAGGGGAGGTGCACAACAAGATGTCACAACTATCCAAAATATGAAGTTTCGACATTCTACGCCTAATAGTTTTTGAGTTAGGCGAGTATAATGAATTTCGGCCCATAGAGCGTAATGTATTTCGAATCTTTTGGGCGGTCCTGTACATAAACTATACATTCGATTGCGACCAAAAGGGGAGGTGCACAACTAGATCATAGAAAAATCCTAAATATCAAATCTCAACATTCTACGACCAATAGTTTTTGAGATATGCGAGTTACATACATACGTACGTACGTACGTACGAACATACGTACGTACGTACAGACGGCATGGAAAAACTGACCACAATAGACTCGCCGCTGGTCAAAATGAGTTGCAGACGCGTTAATATGATCGTGCATGCTAGCCTACGATGAGATGCATCGAAAAAATTCTTAAAATTAAATTTAGAGGTAGTCAAAATCGGTTTTTTTGTCGAAATTTGGCCCCCAAAATTTTTCGGGATCACATTACTTCCTTATACTACGTACAAGGAAGTAAAAACAATCTTGTTGAGCGCTTTTGAATTCTTTATCAAAATTAGATGAAGACTAGAAAGACGAGTGCCTCTTTACGTTGTCTTTTTTACATTCTTCTTTTTAAGCAACTAAGAAATAACAGCATATTATTATGAATATCATGACTATAATTTTCATAATTATCAAATAAGATAAAGCATTATTATTAAAGTTAAACTTGATAGTGCTTATAATGTTACTTTTCCCTACTTTTCTCAACCGAAATCAATTTTTAGTTGAATGAAATATCAATCCCGCGGGATCAACAAATCTCAATCCCGCAATCTCGCGAAACGAAACACAGTGCGGGATTGCATTCCCTACTCTGTATTTCGAAGTATCCTCCTTTATGTCGAAGTTTTTGTGAAAGATTTAATTTAATTTCATGCTTCGAAACCCATAAGAATAAGAGAAAAAAAAAAGTAGGATTAAGTTTTTCTTCTTTCTTTTCTTTGAACTACTCATTCGTTACCATTCAGCTTGTTTCGCGGGAGAGAAAAGATATCTTCTCTACTCTGGTGATTAATTCAGTATCGAGAACGGGGGAAGGAACTTTCTGTGCATATTTTTTTTTCTTAATTCATTTAAAATACAACAATTAATTTTTCTTAAACTATAGTAATACGTAGTACAATATCGGTTAATCACTATTTAGAATATAAAATTGACATTTTTGCAAGAAAAGTGGGTAACTGATAACACGAATTTCTGGTAACTCGAAATATTTGGTTGTTTCCTTGGACCCGTCGGTTGGTTGGTTCCTTTGAATTGACCGTAATTTACTCCGGAACAATCGAGACGACAGCCCCCTGGCTAAGGGTCTCAATACCAACCAACCTCCAACCAGCTGACTGTAATTTACATGGATATGTATCGTATACTATTCAAAAAGTACAAGACTTTACAGGAAAAAACAGTTGTCTGCGGTTTCATCAAAAACACAGGTTGAGTCTAAATTTTTTGCAGTAGGCTGGTAGTATCAAGAGATTGTGGTGTCCGTAGCTAGAAAAACATTCAGGGAAAGCGGTATCGGTAAAAAGCAGAATTAATCACAAATAAATTTTATTATTTTAACATTTTTAAAATGAAGAAAGCAGATTTTCTGATGGGGTTTGGGGGGAAGTTGTCCCCTTATATAAGCTGACTACAAGACCGCCTCCTACTTTTTAGATTAATTCCTCCTATTTTAGATTAATTTGATGCATCCTATCAATACGGCGTGACTTAAAGCATCCTGGAAGATGAATGTAGAATGGTAAAACTAATAGCTAGGTTTTCAAGTACAAGTTTCGTACTCTAAACTGGAATAAATAAATGTCATTATTAAAATATTTTTTTCTTTAAATCACAGTGAGTTCCGACATCAATTTCCCCTCAACCGAGATTTTGCAGAGGAATTTCAAGTTGTGAATCTGAAGCTACAAACGATCGTGTGTTTAAATGTGTTATGCGTGTACCGTGATGCTAGGGTACACGCATAATACATTAAAGCGGATGGCATGGCAAATAAATCCTGCAACTAACCACCATGTAGGTGTTCCAAGAGGGGTTTCCAACAGCATGCTATTTAAAAAATTCTATTACGGCTTCTTACAAAGAAAATAATCTATTTCTCAAATCAACTCGTCTCTAGATATAGATTACAATAATAATCAAGTGAAAGATTGTGATACTATATGTCAAACTAAACACTAGTTTCTAATAATTCTTAATAAAATAAATCCTTCAGACATTAAATATGAAAGTTCTCTCACAGATTAAAATAAATCGCACAGCTGCAATAAATGAATTCACGTCTTGCAATACTACCGTAATCACAAGCACATTATCAAAAGACATAAAGAATCAACTGGCATAAAAAATGCATTAAGATCTATTAATTTCCCAGAAGATTATTATTACAGTTTATTTACGGTACACGCATAACACATTTAAACGGATGACATATTAGAAATACGGAAATTAGCAATAAATCCTGAAGCTAACCACCATGTAGGTGTTCTAAGAGGGCTTTCCAACAGCATGTTATTTAAAAAAAAATCCCATGTAATGATCGTTTAAATAACACGTTGCAGAGAATTTATGAATTTTATGCAAACAGAGCCTGTAATTATTTTTCTGAGTGAAACATCATTAACATGGTGATGTATTGTAGTTTCGGTGGAAAGTAGTGCAACCAAAATAAAACAGAAACCATTAGGCAATGAATCTGAATTCACGAGTCACGTGCATGTATTCTAGGTGTACAGATATTAATAAGAAGGTACACTCCAATAAAAGGAATGGTCGTGAATAACCAGACAGTTTGAATCACTTTTAATAAAACTTGAAGAATTGGACAAGCGTAGCTTAAGTGTTGACGTATATTTTTTCCCTACGATTAATTATGTTCCCAGGCCACAACTATAAAATATTCATGAGTGAGAAAATTAGTATCGTTTTCCATCCTTTTATTGATAGCTCTTTAATGGCGATGCTCTTAAAATACCATTATAAGGTTTCCACAGACACATCGAATTTTAATAATCCATCATCACTGTCCCACTGCTTCTCTCTGACGTTCTGTTTGGAATGCCTCAGTTGGTTTCATTTTCCTATTACAGCTAACCCTTTGAAGCGTTTTCCCATCAGCACAGAAGACCAACAGGATAGATTGCCCAACACTGGAAAAGTGCAGAGGTTGCCATTGATCCATTTAACTATCATCAACATGGCGGCCAACTGCGCGGCCGCACAGCCAACTGTATCAGAAAACTTCTTTAGCTCTGTGGCACCAGCAGGGCTATTCGATCGACTGCCATGTTGTTGTTAGTTAAATGGATCGATGGCATCGTCTGAAATTTTTCAGCATTGGGACCATTTAACCATATTTTTTTGCGACTAGCAGCGAAAGTGCTGAAATAAGGTGGTTTTTCACGGCGCAACCACCGCCCGTCAAAGGGTTAAACTATAGATACGTGAATTTTTAAGGATTTCTTTTTGGTGTTAGGTTTCTTTTGGTGTTAGGTGTGGTTTCTGAAATAATTTGACTATGGTTGGAGAAAAGCATCATGTGGTTTCTGAAATAACTTGACTATGGTTGGAGAATGGCGTCATGTGGTTTCTGAAATAACCGATTTAACTTTTAACATTAATTTTTAAGCTGTATCTACTTATTTGTGGTGCATAGTGCGCCTCATGCGATGTTTTGAGATTGATTTACAATTTTAGGATGTGCTAGTGACTTTCTTGATTTTTGACTTAAGAGTGAAAGCTGCAGTGTAGGTTCTTGACTAGACATAATTATCCGTCTAGAGATTCGCGTACCATCGGTTATCGAGCACAAGCTCTGCATCATATAGTTAGTAGACTTGCCTCATCTGTCCGTTACCTTGCAACGTTTCTGATTATGTTAAACCTCACATATGCAGAAATATTGGAACTACAAATTTTGTATATTAATCACATCATTTGAATAATTACGAGAAAAATATTTTTTATGGGCCGTATGTACTTACCAGTTTATCAATTTTGGGTGAATGAGATCATTCCAGCTTTATAAAATATGTTTGATTATCAAAGTGTTGTTACTCGACGGAATTACGCACACCATATACTGCTTTGCATAGTAACCCCCCTACCCAAAATTACAGTAAGTGAATATTAAAAAAAAAGGGGAAAAAGGTGTCTTTTTGACGCTTACGGCTGCAATGGCAAAACAGTCAAATGTTAAATTTGTGTAATTAGCCAAAAGCCTATCAGTGAGAAAATGGTCGAAGACCGTATACTTTGGTCGTCTTAACTATTTATTCGATTGAAAATGGAAAAGGCGTAGAAAGTTAGTTTGCATTATGACATATACATGTAGTTCTATATACCCAAATATAATTATTACGTATTAATGCTAATGCTAAGTTTACAACCTGATAGCGCAATTAACTAATAAAAGAACGTTTTTCAGAAGAAAAAAAAAAGGACCTCTATCTTGTACAGCCCTTCTCTCAATTTTTTTTTTTTTTTTTTTTTTTTGCTATTTATATTTTTTCTTGTAATGGAAATGCGAAATTCAGCAGATACGGTAAGGCACGCGAATTGATAAATGACTTTATTTTAATTGAGAAAGGAAAAAAAAAAAAGAATTAACACAAACATGCTTGGGAACTCGAAGTAGGTTTTCGTTTTAAAAGCCTGCAAGCAATTCTCAGAATCCTTTGAACAATGACACAGGTGAGGACAAAGCACTTTTCTGAATGTTTTTAATAACTGAGGCTAACATGAGAAGCCTTTCATAGACAAAAGAGAATAGTTAGCAGCTAATGCCAGGCGAGGTCGGAAATCCGGCAAACGGTAGAGATTTGGGTCATGTATTTAAATATATTCTTTGAACTGGACAAAGATAGATATACATCTTAGAAACCTAAGAGCTACACACGCACGCACACACATAAGCCTTTAGTAAAAAGAAAGTCAAAAAGACAAAATAATTATTGTCAAGCATATGAGAAACTAGATTAAATATAAAGAAAGTGACTCATCTTCGTGGTAATTTAATTTGGCGTGTGTGAACAAAACGGTTGAAGTGGCATTTTATTTTTTTTGGTATTTGTTCCACTGAAACATCAGTTAATTAAAAGAAAAAAGAAGTAAACAACCAGAATTTCCCATCCCTTTAAAACTTTAATCGCACGATAAGTGTATTCTTGTAACTTTACTTTAATCGCACGATTTTTTTACCGGAAAGAAAACATATACATATATGTATAAAAGACAAAAAAAATCGCTTTTCAACTATCGCTATTTCAAGTTAATATACACCCACGTATTTGTGATGTACGTCAAATACAGTTTTACCACTTGAATTTCTTTCAGTTTTTTAAAAACCATTTGTATTCTGAAATAGATTCTATTAGAACTTATAAAACCATCATTAACAAACTTGTATTTTTAGAACACAATACCCTATCTCTCCTTCTTCTTCCAATAATTTCTTATTCCCCCCCCCTTCTTTTTTACAATGCAAAAAACACACAGCATAGAGAACGCCAAAAAAATTGTTTCTATTTCATTTCAATTGAAATACTGTTAAAAAAAAGGATAATGATAATGGCAAATCTACATTTCACTCTTAACACCCAATAACGCATCGTGGAAATTTTTAATTTATCAAAGTCACGGAAATCGGGCGTGGGAATAGAGGCAAACGCCCAAAACTCTCTTTCACGCTCGGCAGGCACACACACGAGAAGATGTGGAGGGACAAAATAAAAATAAGAATAAATAATAATAAAGGTAGAGATCGAGGATCCATGGCACGTGACCAGCTCCTAAATATATTGAGGACCGCAAAATATAAATTACTTTCTTTTATGTGGAGGCGATTACCTCAAATCAAACCTTGTAAACGTACCACCTATGTAGATTACCTTCAATTGCCCACAAATTGCTTCTCCCCCGCCATGCCAATGCAGGACCACCTCCAGCGCAGTCTCAGCAACTTCCAAAGGTGAGACAAAGTAGCACTATTAGAAACGGTGAAGGGATCTATTATTTTTTAAAGTAGCGAAAAACAGATTACCGCAATTGGCTGCGGCGCAGAACTAATAATATTGGCAGACATTAACAGCAAAATGGCATAGCTGCTGATTTTGGAAATTATGGAATCAAACTGAAACAATCACGAGCAAAACACGTTCAGAAGAGAATATCCAGTTTTCCAGGTATCTTCTTCTGTGTCAATGTCATGTTCACGACGATACATCCTAAAATAGCTCTAAACATGCTAAATTCAATGATTTCAGAACAATGTAAAGTTACAAGAATACACAGTATCGCTAAAAAATAACAGAACGGATCTCATAAAAATAGTAATGAGTGCAGTACGAAATTTTTTTTCAACCAATTATTCTACATATATAATCGTATCTGCTGGCGCGATTAGCAAGAATTCCACAGCGTGCTGGTCGTTTTCTGTTGGCATGCCTGTTAGCTCCCTCACAACCTTTTGTTAGATAGACTTTCAGCTTTAATTTCAGTTTTGGAAATTCAATATAATTTTATGATAAGTCCAGCGAATAGGGACCCCGGCCCACCCCCATCCCTATACCCAATAATGCACCAACAAAAGCTGCATTGTGGGACGGTGCGTTATCATGTAGTAAATACAATTCCATTTCGAAAATAAATAACATTAAGACACAAAAGGATTTTTTTTTTAATTAAAAACTTATCGCATTGGGATGAGTTTAGCAGATCAAAATCTTTTTTTTAAAACTATACAGTTCCGTTAGTTACAAACACATAATGGCTATTGATAGAATTACTATTCAACCAGTCTTAAAACTTTTTAGTTCAACTATATTCAATTTTACAGTTTCTTTTACTTTTAAATAATGGACGGGCACTTGCCGATTAGGCATTCGCTCCTACAACGGCCCGAAGGTATTGATCATTCCAATAGGGTGTACCCAATGGGCGGCCAACATTACGCCCAACGAAGGGACAGACAAAACACCCAAGCCCAAGCCGAAAATCAGATCTTGACCCAAGGTGTGACAGAAGGGTACTTTAGCCACTACATCATTTTCAGATGTTTTTTAATTATCTAAGAATTAAATATCCTTTATACTCATTATTTATTTTCTGGAATTCTTGACAGCTCAAAACCATAACAACAGATATCACAACCGTTTCCTGATATTCAGAATAAAGAACTAGAGAAAATACTTTTTCACAAAAGTAACGAGTTGTGGATAAACCAATAGGTTCTACTATGCAGTACTCTTTATAATTAGCTGTATTATTTATGATTCTGAATTTTGCACTGCAACAACCAAGAGACAATTAGCATGAAGTATTAATGATTACGCGCAGATGGTATTGGAAATAACCAGTGGATATCTGCCAAATTAACGAAGACTTTATAATCTAAGACACAATCGCCTTACCCTACATAATAATCGATGGCCTTCTCACTGATGGTAAAAATTACACATAAATAATCAGCCTCTAACATTTTATACCATTTATTTCAGTATCATTTGATGAATTCAGATAACTTCAACGATCACAACCATTTCTAGATTCGAAAACTCAGCAACACAATTACGGTAAATAGAGAACCATTAATATAATGAAACGGAGAATGAGTTCTTTGAGTAAAAGAAAAAAAATCTAGAAACACAGGATAAAAAATATCTTCCAGCAATTACAAGAATTTTTCGCAGTAACCACAATGTTGACCGAAATAAACGATTCCTCCTTAGAGACAAATAGCTGCCATTTTCAGCAAGATAATAATTCAACAGGAAGCATTTACACAATTATACAATTAATAACAATGCGCACACACAACTTCCAACCCTATCTTCCTGTTTTTTTTGGGGGCAAACAACGATAATCCCTTGTAAAGAAATTAGCGAGAATCTGATATTTCAAATGTCTTCCATCTCTCGGAAGTGGTGTTAAAGCCTCGATTATAATCTAACCTTCGGCAGCGGAATGATGCCTATGTCATGAGAATACGCAATGAGGGACTGACTTTCAGAGAAATAACCTTCAAGTCTTTTCGCATTCATGAAAGCGAAAAAGTATTTGCTTGGTTTTTGAAGAACACCCCGCAGCGAAGTTATAATGAACAGGTGGGAAAAATCGGTCGCAAAAAAGAAAAGGCGAAAGGAAAAACAAAAGAAGCTGAGAGAGAGAAAAGTAAAGGATGATGGCCAGCAAGTGAGGATAAATTTGGTCATTCAGAAGCTTGAAGGGAGAGTATTAGCTTTTTCTAGTGAAGAGGAGTCTTTTTTAGTTTCTTTTGATTTCAGTTAGCTAAGGCTAATCTTTCAGATTAAACAAAGTGTCCCAAAATGTCGTTTAGGAAGGATAGGTTGCAATGATTCCTTTTATAACTATGAATGATACGGAATTGCAGAACAGAGAACACTGAGATCTTAAGCGTGTTTCAATTTGAATGCCATTTTCGGATAATAAACTGATACTTCCTTGAACTAAATGAAATAATTTGACTAAAATTTAAGCATTCTATTTTATAGACGGTTAACTGACGCATGAAGGCAAATTTTGTGTTCCGACATTACTATGTTATTTTGAGTTGTTTTGATGGTGATCCTCACACTTAATAGTATCAAAAGACTCATTTTTGAAAAAAATTGTATATTTGGTCAAAAAATAAAACGAATTTTAATCAGTTTATATAAAATTATGCACTCTATTAAAAGAAGAATAGTTCCCAAGTATTCAAATATCAGAAAACTCATCTCGGTCAGTATTCGTGGAATTATTTATAATCCTCTGAGGATGGCAATAGGTGCTGTGTGGCGCATACAAGTACATAATGAGTTTATGAGGAATGTTTCACTTAAGGACAGAAAATAACAATACATTTGTTGGCACAAAACTAAGAAATTTGTTAGATATGAAAGCTTTAGTATCAGCCAAGTTTTTCATTGAAAGACACTGATATTTTCTGTTCTAGAATCCCAAGATTAACAAGGGAGACGGGGGTAATTGGTAGATATGTTTCATATAAACCTAAGACTGTATGAAGGTAAAATCATTCGAACTATTTAAGACTGTTATTCAGGATCTGATCGATTATATTAGTATACTACATTCCATGAAAATAGTGAATTAGTTCTCTAAAATATGCCCTCATAGGGGAAACTGGATGGATGTCAGACAAAGTGGATACAACACAATTTATGGGGTAAATTTTATGTGAAAGAAGTTATTTTTTTCCATCACTTATAACTCAGTTTTATTTTACCACAAAAAATGTATTACAGGGAATTTAAAACATATTTCTAACACTTTTTGCTTTTTTAACGATCACTAATGCTAATACACTGGATGTGAATCCACTTAATTACTCCCACTCACTGCCTCACTACAAAAATTCTTAAGACTATCAAAATCTCCATGTGCAAAAAATTATTATAATTATGAAAAATATTTTAAGAGACTTTTTAGTAAATACTACAGAGTATACGACGACAAATATGCATAACGATTGGAAAAGCCACCGGAACAGAATTTTTATTTTAGTTTCAACACTAAAATTAGTTCTTAGTCTTCATCAGACATTTATTATTTTGGTAGCATCAGGACAGAGGCCACGATACTTTGCTAACAAATGAATCTGAAATGTAAAGGTGACATCCCCAGAAGACATCCAGAAAATACGAGTGCTCTGACAAACATTAGATGATTCATAAATTGTGTGTTAACGTACAGCAGTTTTCGGAAAGGCAAAGGCTAATGGCTATGTGAAGATGATAAAACAATAAAGATGCAGTAAGAATTGCATAAGTCACTAAATCATCACGAGAGCGCGATAAGTGGTATCATATATATATTTTTCTAAATATTTTCATAATGTAATATAAAATATTCATATGGTCATATATATTTTTCTGTAAGTAATACAGCTGTGCAACTGGTAAAAATAATCCTTGAGATGACGAAGACATTCCAGACTCATTAAAGTAAGAACAAGCGACAACAAGTTCATACCTGCTCCGATGATGTGCCTACGCATTTCGAAAGGGAAAGTATGGATGTCAATAAGTAGCTACAAGAAATAAACAAACAAACAAACAAAAATAATTTAATAAAAACAAAATGGCGACACGCAAAAAAAAAGTAAATGTCATGCCATCGACAAAATTAGAATAAACAACAGCAAATATAAAAACTGTTCAGTAAGATGCGCAGTGGAGAATTCCTGGTGCTCATTAACGTTCTACGATTCTGTCAAAAGTGTCACTTTGAAAAATCAAATTTCAGCAGTCTTGACAGGAAAAATAGACGCAATGAAAGATGGTTTAGTTAGTCAGAGGCAGGACAAGCATACTTTAAAATTCCCCGAAGACACACGCAATAAACGGTGTGACCAAATTCCGTGTTCATTAGGATGAGGTAAATGCTTTGAAGACATTAATTATTCCATCCTGAATGCATATATTAGGTTAAACGCTGACATCCTAACACAATGATTGGTGTCCATTTTGGAAAATCTACAAAGGAGCGCCTTTAATGAAATACTATGGACATTTTATTTGCAGTCTTTAAGTAAATTATAATCATAAAGGCATGTATTAAAATCTTATCGTTTTCTGATAGCATCAGAAAATAACTAGTTGGAAGGCCAAAATAAATAAAATATCCCATCATCACTGCTTGCAGTCGGTTAGATAAATAGTTATTTGACCCAAAACATGTGCTCTGACCGAAAAAAATAAAAATGATTAACTGATCTCAGAAGACCGTGGCAGATTTAAACTTTTGACAAATTTCGCAAGTTATCGAGAGCGAAAAGGCAGTATATTATCTATAAATATTCATTAACTACTTAACCTTTAATAGATGTTGTGATAGTTTCAGAATTCAGGCGACGTCTTAAACCTGCGATTTGATACATTCAGAGTACGGACATACAAGAAGCTGCGTGCGACGTGACCTGAGAAAGTAAAACTTCCTCAGAATGCTTCAGAAATTTAATAACGATGACTTCTTGTATGTTTAAATATTTTGGTATTTTTTGATTAAAAAAAAACGAATGTAACAAACATTTTCTCTAACTATAAGGCCATTAGGCTAAAATTAATAACTTGCTCGAAAATTTTTTTATTATGGCATCGCCTTGTGCAAAAGAGTTGGTTGGATTTATACAAAATTGCGTTTGTTTTTTTAATGACAAAATGTAAAAAAATTATATTTAAAAAAAAAGAAAGGTTTAAAAAAAATCTTGAATACGTTTAAGTAGGTTTTAAGCAATTGGTGATGCTTCTATTCAAATTTTTACATCGCAAACGTCCATTAAAAATAATTAAAAATACCGTTAATAATCCGTAATCAACAATTCCGCAAAACATATTTTCTCTTTTCTCAATTTATAAATACCTTGATAATACCTGACTTTCGGACCTAGCTCTGGACAGTATTAAAATATTCAATCTTTTAAGCTAGAAATTTTAAACTTGTATGAGTTTGGCTTTTGTTCGACCTCGATAGATAGCCAATCTTAATTAAAAGCACGGTTCAGTTGAGATTGTTCACACTTTTAAAAGAAAGAAGAGGTGAAGAGTCACATCTAAGGAGTGAAATGGTGTTCAACCTTAGAAGAAGTAAGTATGGAATCTATCTAATTGGAACTGAAAGTTCTGATAAAATGAATATTGACACTTTCGAAAATAATGTGGTTAAAAACAGTAACTTTTCGCAATCTCGGAAATTAAATACATCCACACTTCTAGAGGTTGTAAGCTATGGCTGAGTGTACTAGACCACTGACGAGTTTCAGCTGATCTCTGATAAAAATTAACTCAAAGAACAAAAAAAGGAGCTGTTACGAAGTTTCAGGACAAACAAGAATAGGGACACTCTTTTGCAATCAAGAATCAGTTAATACAGCTCAAGAGTCGTGGTCTTAAACGTAGTTTCAAAAATTACTGGGAGACTGAGATTCCAAACATGCACTTTTATACATTTGAAATCATGTTACCTTCGGCAGATTATTGGAAGGGCTGAGTAATGTAGGTCCATATAATTCTACGCCCACGATCCTGGTTGTTGTACACTCAAATAAATAAATAAATAAATAAATAATCAGTTGATTACTAAGAAATCTCAAGTAAACAAGGATTCTGTCACTTTTTTAGTATGATGCCATAACTACTAAATAAAGCAATGTATGTCAACTGATTTACATGGCTTTATTTAGCAGTAATACTAAGAAAAGTTATGGCATCTTTGTTTCCAAGATATTTCTTAGTAATCCACTGAATTATTTTTAGAGTGTATAAGATGGACCGATTTTTAAAGACAGTCAACAACATTACGATGTCATCAAACAAGATTGTAATATGAATGAAATTAGTAGATTTTGTAGTTTTATGGCTAGCGCACACTATTTCAACACAGATCATTTCCGATACGTGATAAAATAACTACACTACTCTTCATGTTATTGTAGAACTTTTCGTGAGGAACAGAAGATAGATAAAGAGCGATAATTAGATATGAAAGAAATTTTAATTTAAAAATGGCCAAATGGAGAGCTGTCAAAGATAACAATCTTTCCACGAACTTTACTTGGCATCCAAGTAGAGTGTGTGGAGGTAGAAGATTATGACTGAAGGTTTTAACCGATATTCTAAGAATAAGCTGAAGATAGGAGAGGCTGTGGAAGATCGTGAGCTTAAATTTTTTCTCCAGCACGCAAAGCGGGCAGCTTCTTCGGAAAACGAAGATGGAAGACGTTACACTATGTGCAAGAGTTTATAGATATTTAGTAAATAAAATCAAAAATTTAAAACCCAATAGACGAATGTATTTAATACTCGAATGTCAGGAATGATATTTATCAGGAATCATACAGTAGGAGACGATGTCTTAATAAATAACTAAACGAAATCAATTACATTTTGTTCAACTTCTTGCACTTGCATAATAACTGGATAGACCTATATTTTTTTTAAAATCATATTTTAACACTTGAAAAAAGATAGGCAATACATAGAATTATTCCAGAGCAAACAATAAAAATTAGAGGCCGATGGAAAGAAAAGCACAAAAAGAAATGCAAACTAAAGCTGTTATAACAAATTAAAACGAGCGACAAAATAAAAATCCAGTTTTACCTCCCACTTTTTTTTTTAATAAAGTCGTAACCTAAACGTGAAATTAAATATAAGAAATCACGCAACAGTTTTATTGACAATAACAACGGCAGTATAGAAATGAAAAACTTAAAAATATTATGTTTAGGACTTAAAAAACGGTTAATTTTACATATGAATTGCATTAACTTAAATATGCATATGTACTCTTTATGAGAAGTAGTTTTCAAATCACGGATTCGACACTTTCCTTTGGGACTGAGTTTCAACGGCAACACCAAAACGGAATTCGACTGAAAAATCGCATCCCGCATCATAATAAATTGCTTTGTATTTTGAACAATTAACAAATTAAGATCTAGCATAACCGGGCCCAGCGGACGGCAAAGTTCAGATCCATGAATCATAATTCCGCACAATAATGGTTCTTTCTGGAGTCACGAAAATCTGCTCTCCAAAAGAAGAATTAATATCTGAGCCAGCCAGATCAAACAGAAGTTTAAAAGCTCAGGCCCCACTGCTCATTATTTACAATCCAACGGATGTCTCCACGATTCCAGCCATAGCTGCTGATTGATTACACGGTTTTCATCACTGCGGAATGCTCTTCTTCTTTCTCTGTATCCCGAGGACTTAATTTTAGTTTAGCAGGAGGAACCATGGAGCAGGCCAGATGATGCCGATTGATCATTTTTTTAAACACTTTATTATCGAGCTTTCATGATGCCATTAAAATGGACATTAATTATGCATGCACGAGCAAAATAATCACTGAAAGATAGGCAATACGTAGGATTATTCCGGAGCAAACAATAAAAACGAGAGGCCGATGGAAACAAAAGCACAAAGGGAAATGCAAACTAAGGCTGTTATAACACGCGTATATAATTGAAGTGGCCTTGTTTTCGATTGAATGTATGAAGCTGTGATAAAAATTTACAAGATGGTAAACAGAAGCGTCTTTTAAAAAATATGTGAACAGTGAACTTTATTTTTCTAATAATTATTATATACTTATTTATTTACATTCATCTCAACTATTAAGTATGCATGATAGGAAATCACAGCTAGGCATTGAATATTCCAAAGACGCACGCAGAATTTTTGATTGCACGCCTCCTAGAACCAACTTAGACGGTCTAAACCGATTCTCGTAAATCAATAAAAGGAGAAAAGAAAGCACGGCTATCTAGGGAAATCATTATACACTGAAGCGTTATAGAAAGTTCTCTGCTGTATTATCAAAAATCAATATTTATTTAGGCGATTTCTGCTAAATATCTCTGCTAAACAATTTGTTATTTGTAGCATTTTAAATTAATTAGAGTTGTCAATAAGGAACATTTTTCTCCCTCCATAAAAAGCCGAGTTTTATATGAATTCTGTCTAATTTTTGCTAAAAAACTTTATTATTTTTGTGAAAAAAGGCTTTATTCACATGTATTTTGCAGAATATATGATGTTTTAAATACTGTGTTTTTATGAATAAATATAACTCCTTATAACCGATAAAAATATATGCAAAAATTAATATTATAGATATCCTTATGAATTTATGAACGATAAACACTATCTACAAAGAAAGAGGGCCAAACATTTTTTTACTCCTTCGAAGAATAGGCAATTAAATAAATTACGCAGTCAAAAGAAATATAAAGAAAGAATCCGTTTGAGCTGATTGTAAATTTAATAAATTATAAAACTGGCTCATTTAACAGAAACTTCGTGACAGAGATTTTGATAGAATAAAACTTAAGCTATTTTAAATTGATTTCAAATTTGTAAATGATTTGAATCAACAAAAAACGAAATTTTATGAAGAAACTGCGGAACTTCACCTGAATTTAATTTAATTTTCTGTTGACAGTGAAAAATAATAATTATTAGATAAAAGTGAGACCTAAAAATCTCATGAGAGAATAAATGATGAGGTTGACGGAAAGTAATTGACAAAATAACAAAGTTTAAAAACGTTCCAAATGATAGCCAAAACTTCCTACTTCACAAATAAATGAGTAAATATTTTTTTTTTCTGTTCTATTTCTGATATGTTTAAATCGTTTTTTTACAACACAGAATTTTTACACAATCTGTAGGAGAAAATCTTACCAGCTTAAAATTTAAAAGTACAGGTACATTTTACACAGGTTTTACAGGTACACATCCATAGACGGATTATCAGTGATCACTATTCTTTCCGTATATTCCATCTTCGACAGAAAAATACTACGTATCCCTTTGTGAGAAAAAAAAAATAATGCCAATAAAACTTCAATTACAAATAAAAAAAGGCGTCTTAACACGGAAAAAAAACAACAGCTCAGTTGATCGATTTTTATGAAGAATAAACAAATCTTAAAGTACAGATAAATTGTCCATTAAATCATACTTATTTGTGAACACAAAATATCGCCTGTGCATTATGGCAATGCACCAGTTTTTGCAATTAGAAAATAATAACTGGCGTTTGGTATATTTTAATGTGTGTGTGGGTAAGGCTAAAATTTTAATTAAAATACCTTTAATTAACTAGAATTATTATATAGAGAATAGTTAGTATGATTAAAAAAAAAATAAGTATAAAAATGCTGAATTTGCTTATGCGCGGCATATGGATCTATATGCGGCCCTGTGTATAAGGAAGTCATGTGGCCTCCACATCAGATTTTTAAATACTGCATTGTTGACTAGATATTGTTTTACTTAAATAGATTATATTTCAGATGCACTTCAATTTTACGAAGTTCCTACACATAGGAATATTTGTTTGTGATGCTGTAAAATAGCTAAACGTCACGCAGAAAATTTGTAACAGAGAACAAGCTATAGAAAACATGAATAACAAGAACCAAGTTTCCTAACAACGAAATCGTATTTATCGAAGTTGGGCACAGACTAAAGTCGTACACAATTTCCCACCACAGAGAGACGTGGAAAAAAAGCTATCTAAAGCGTGTATATTAAATAAAGCATAAAAAGTTTCCGCTTTATTTAAAAACGACACCATTAATAAATCTTCACCGGAAAAGATAACCATTTTTAATTAAGTTCCATAAGCCGGTAATAAAGAATTTTATATAAATTAATGAAGCAATTTGGGAAGGCGACGTAAGTCTTGAACAAAAAAGAAAACACACTAAGAACTTAAGCAGATATATCTTCACAGACAAAAGCTGTCGTCTCTCAAATTAACCTACACTAATGACTGATATAAAGACCATTAAAGCAAAATAATTATTTTTTTTATCTTACTTTCTACCGCCCTTAGTGCGGCTTATCAGCCTAAGAAGCACATATTAAAGGGGATTACGGATATTTACTAATTACGATTCATTTTTCACAGCGGGAGAGATAAACGATTGATTGCGAAATAACAAAAAATAAAAATCTGGATCAAAGATTAAAAAAGTGATCTGATCGCACAGCTAGAAGCAAAAATATGCTACACTTGTAAATGATTATAAAATACACGTCACAAAAACAAGAAGGAAAAAAAATCTGCGTAAATAAGTGATAGAAGCATTGTACTTTACAAATATACACAACACAAATATTTGTTCATTTTAGTTAAAAAAGTGTTAGCATGTAAGATAATTTACCGCCAAATTGCCAAAGTACGCGATACGTGACTGCATAAATTATCTCAATTTGGAAAATTCAAAAGCCAAAAACATCCAACTGGGTTAAATTAATGTATTTTGAATAGTCGTCTCGAAATTTTTTTTTTCAAAACTCGAAAATGTAAATTCCTTATAGTAAGTATCTTTTATATGACTAAAAGTATTGACATTTTAAATTGAAAAAGAAATTTTAAATTAGTGTTGACAATAACTTTCAGTTAATTGAACCCTCTTGCTCTCCCTTAAAAGAAACAAATAAATAAAACTTTGGCTGAAAAACTTAATTTCTCTTTTTAGGCTTTTTTTCCTTCATAAGAAAAGTAGATCTTTAAAAACACAGCATCGAGGAAACACAAAATGGATCGTACTTGTAAACGCGTGACGTAATTTAATTTCATTCGCATCTTAAACCCCGTGTTTATAAAGAAATTTACCAAGATGACACACCCAAATCATTGTCCTAGTGTAAACTAAGTTCGTTTGATAATTCTCCATACAGTCCTCTCTTAAACGATAAATTTATGACCCTTCATCTTCCTTTATTCATCAAATAATAAACATTCGCACATAAAACACTTATCCCTCAAAAAAAAACAAAAAAAAAAAAAAAACGGACAGACGGACGGACACACACAGGCAACCAGAAAGACAAAATGCTCCACCGGAATAAATGAGAGAAATGGCCACACAATGGGAACTCTCTCTTAAGAGTGGGTGGGGGACCCAAAGAGTTTATGTAACATTGTTATGCGTGCCGGCAAAATAAATAATCTGCCGACGAAAAAGAAACACTGATTAAACAAAACAACAAAAAAAAAGGGTAAAAAAGAAATCAGAAGAAGGCGAGAAGCAACACATCTCGCGATGCTTTATTCACGTGGTCAGTGTTGCTTCCTCACCTCATTAGTAATCACGCGGGGTGCACCCGCGCAGAAGAAAAGAAGTGCAATAATGGAATTGGGGCACAGTACTTTCCCACAAGGGAGGAGTCACTTTATAATGAGAGTGGCGTGGGAAATTCGGTCAGGTGGACGAAAACAGCAAACGAAATCAGCATCTACGACGAATTTTCAAAACTTTTTCTTCCTTTTTTCGATTAAAGTGACAAATAAGGGAAATTCGATTACGATTTAACAGTTTCGTTACGTTTCCATTTTATGCTGGTTGGCCGTTGAACGAAATAACCAAGAGAGCACGGAAGCTTCGAGGAAGAATCAGATCAAGTAGAGGTTCCCAACCTTTTCCTCCTTCTAAATCCACTGTATGGCCGTTTTGTATTAGTATAGACTAGGGGTGGCGAACCTTTATGGATCAATGCGCCATTTTTTCTAAAGAAATGTTTAATGAGGCCATAGACGTGCTGTCAAATAATTTGACTTAGTGATTAATGGGAAAATAATAAAAATTAAAAACTAACAACTCAAAACTCTTTATTTACTAACAAAAAATACGGTTATATGTGTAATTCATATTAAAATACAGGGTGGCCATAATTAAACTAAAGGGGTGCTGGAGAGAAAACTGCCGGGAATATTTCAGTGAAACTTGGTATCTACACGTTTCAGAACATGCGCAAGTCAAATATGCAATTAAAAAAATCGCCATTTTCATCCGATAGATGGCGCTGTATCGTGTTTCAATGCTTATGGACTTCATATATGCAAATTTTAAGCCCATCGAACAGTGTAAAAACAAGACCACATTGAGTAATGGTCAATCATGACTCTGAATAAGAAGGAACGTGCATTGTTAGTGAAGATATTCTATCAGAATGGTAGCAATTTAGCTACTTGTTAATTGTTTTCCAAAGCGTCTTTATGAATTGTTTAATTTGTGATCTTAATTTACGTTAATTTCTGATTACATGTTACTGTAAAATTTTAATTACTGAAGCGAATTGTATGGAATTTTGATAATCTGTAAATGATGCTTTATAGTGTTCATATGCCTCTTAAAATGTCACTATGCTCTGTCTATCGGTTTTGGAAGTTGTATATGCCACCGGTGAGCTTTGAAATACGGTACAGCGCCATCTATCGGGTGAAAATAACGATTTTTGATTTTTTTTTTTGCATATTGGGCTTGCGCATGTTCTGAAACGTGTTACCAAATTTCACTGGTGATACCAACGTGATACCAAATTTCACTGGAATATTCTCGGTAGTTTTCTCTCCAGCACACTTTGAACACTTGCAGTTTAATTATGGCCACCCTGTATGTGTTATTTTTAATTAAAATGCAAACCGTTTTGATCGGTGGTGTGCCCAAAATATTGTGTCGCGTGCCATCAATGACACGCGTGCCATTGGTTCGCCAACCCTGGTATAGACATTTCGACGAGCTTAGCCTCTCTGTGACGGGCCCCTCTTCTGCGTGATAGCTTTGGGTTCTTGTAATGTATTTCAATGGGAAAAACCCGATTTTTAATATTCTAAAGAAGTATTAAATTCAAGAGTCTTTGGATGATTGTAATGGACTGGATTTGTTAGGTAAACCCTCAAGTTTAGTTTACCAGTGGCATTTTCATGTTCGGAAGTGATTAAGAATAATTAAAACCGATGTTTCAATAACCCTTTTCCTTCCCTTCTTGAATAGGAAGACAATAGGAGAATCTGCATAGAAAGGATACGCAATCGGCTGTCACTAAGATGATGTCATTGAGGTAAATTATTCATTAAAATGTATACATTTTCATACCCCAACTGGTTTAGGGGGATCCTAATTAAGACATCTGCGCTAAACCCCCCATCTCTAAGACAGGCCCTGGTTGCTAGCGGTAAAAATTACTGGAAATTATAAATACCGATTTGAGTATTTACCTAGATCAGAGGAAAATACCCGGGTAAATAACCATTTATAAATAGGCTGCCCACTTGGTATTTACCCAACTCATATCTATAGATGTCTTACAGGTTTGTTGTTTATGAAAATGTATATTCACTGCCGGACAACTACTAAGGAAAAGAATAATAATTCGTAATAGGACTTATTATACTAATGCACACAAATACATGTATACATTTATAGTATTTCAGTGAGTCCAAACAGCATACAAACTTAATAAGGAAACTAATTATAAATAAAAGATAAACATTACCAAAAGGAAAAAATGCATGGATAGTTATAGCATTCATTCAAGAAATTGAGACAGCTTACCTGAAAGATTAAAAAAAATATATATTAACAACAGTTGAGAAGTTCAATGAATTAGTTACAAAACTATTTAGTGAATTAACAAAATTTTAGTTAGTTATAAACTAGCTAAGTATAAATTAGTGCCAGTAAACTTGTTACAAAAAAATAACTGCACCACTCAAATAGATAAATATCTTTATTATTTATCCATTATGCATGAAAAATAAAAAAGAGTAAAAGAAAAAATGGAGATAGGTTCCAATAACTATTTTATATTTTGTCAGTATCTGCATGGAATTGGGTAGTTTGTTTTTGGGGAAAGATTTCGTGCTCTAACCACTTTTTCAAATATGTGTGTGTGTGTGTGTGGGGGGGGGGGGGGGGGGGAGGGCGGACACACACACACACACACACACACACAAGAAAGTTAATTTTATTAATACCTGACTTATGTGTTTAAAAATGAAAATATTTATTATTCGTTTAAGCTACTTCGCATTAATTTTTCCCCATATACAAAAATATTCTTGGCAGTATACAAACATAGGTTTGATGCCTTGCGAAAGGAATGCGTTTTTTTTTTTCAAGTTTTCATAGTTAAAAAAAGGTATGTAAAATTAAAATTTCTAGAATTGTGAATCTAGAATTGTCTTTGTGAGTCCAGAATGTTAGAATTTCAGACCTTACAGATCAGAAAAAACAACAACAACAGCAACAACGACAACAACAAAAAAAAAAATGAATTCTAAAAGTACCGTTTAATATTTCGACTTAACATCAATCGATGAACCGAAAATAACACAAATCAACGGAAGTACTGATGATCCAGAAGAATGGGATCCTTAATAAATACATAATGTAAAAATTGAAAACATTACATTGCTCCTATTAACGACCTAATTTGTGACTTACCAGTCACAATCGAAGATCATACGAAAGCATGGGACATACGATTTACGAATTAAATAAGCACAATATATGTTACCAGCTGTATAAAAAGATAATATGAACTTCTTGATTATGATCCACAGAAAGAAAAGTTTTGTTGACAACATTGCAGTGAATGCTTCTGTTGAATCAATAAAATTATTATGTTAAAATACCACATGCTTCTTTTTTCTTAACTCAACAAAACATTTTCCCCCCTCGTGTACAGTAATATCCCGTACATTCGTCTTTTGTTAACTTCCAAAATAACTTCGGTTTACGATTTTAATAATGCAATTTGTTATACAGGGTGATCAATGAGACGATTTCCAACTTTGTTAGACTGTTGCAACTTTATTCATGAGGTAAAAACAGAAATGGAGAAGCACAATGTTGCTTAATCCTGTGATTATTTTTTTTTTAACATAATTTATTTCAAATTTTTTATGTTATCATTCCTTACAGCAAATGTTGAAAATGTTTGCCACCATTTTGAACGCAAACACGAAAACAATTGGGTTATCCAGAGAAGTCCTGCAAACATCGATTAATTAAAACAAACCATAACTGTAGAAATCTTGCCCATAACGCCGATGATGTTGAGAAGAATGTCAGAAAACTCAGTTCGACGCGTTCATGTTTGCACTTAAAATGGTGGCGAACATTTTCAACATTTGCTGTGAGGAATGATAATGTAAAAAAATTAAATTATATGATATTTTTCAAAAATAAAAATAGGATTAAGTAATATTGTGCATCTTCATTTCTGTTTTATCTCATAAATGAAGTTCAACAGATCAACAGGGTTGGATATGGTCTCCAACACTTGAACAAGGTTCAATTATATTTCAGTGTTAGAATAGTCACCACATCCGCCAAATTTAAGCGTTATAAGAAAACCATCCGGTACTGTTTTAAATTGATCACCCTGTACATATGTATTATCTAACATTTTATTAAGAATTTTTTTCTTAATAAAATGTTATCCCCAATTAAAAATAATTTGTATTTATATATTTACAAGGGAAATTATTTCCCGACTTAAGCGG
This sequence comes from Cheiracanthium punctorium, assembly GCA_038373885.1. Lineage (NCBI taxonomy): Eukaryota > Metazoa > Arthropoda > Arachnida > Araneae > Cheiracanthiidae > Cheiracanthium > Cheiracanthium punctorium. The sequence goes on along the minus strand of JAWZYV010019114.1, from coordinate 134,548 downwards.
TTATCGCTTGGCCCCAACTATCACGTAAGTTCGGTGTATTGCATTAGAGAATACTTGTATAAATTGCGTCATAAAGTTCTTATAGGTTAGGAAAAAAGTACCATCAGGATAACAAATTACTTATAATAGTAAAATATTAGTCCTTCGAAAACAAATTGCCACGCGTTTATCTCTAATGTGATCCATGAATCAAGCACCGATATCAATTTAACTCCAATGATTCGTCAAGAAAAAAACCAAAAAAAAAAAAAAAAAAAAAAAACACGCAAAAATTAAGGCGTCAACAGTCCAATCACATTTTATCTATCCATCTAATATGCAAAATTCGTGGAACACGATTGCACACTGGATGAAAAATCGCCGCAATGAAAAATGAGAACAATTACATGAAATGTAAAACTTAATGGAACGAAACGTTCTCCAGAGGAACAAGCCCGCGTGTGAGAGGCCATTCATTAAAAAGCGTTCCTCCCCGCCCACAACAAGACCATGGAGGCAGAAGACCACAAAAAAAAGCATCGTTCATCACACAATGTGCAGCTACTCAACACGTAACACAAAATGGCAATGTTGGTGTCCCGCCCTAATTTAGTTTAGGTGACAGATAATGGAACCAATCAATCAAAATGAGAAATCTCAAGATGAAACAATCCTGGAACTTAATACTTTACCCATCTCCTCGCGTGATGAGGTTGACGATATTATGTAGAAGGAAAGGGGTTTGAACGAACACAATGGGAACACTGTATTAGAATTTATCATAGAGCAGGGAGGATGCGGAAAATGGTCACAACACATGCACATGTTAGGAGCTTCTTCGAATGATGCTCAACCATTTTAACCCCTTAAAGGTTGCATTATTTTCAAGAAAACGGTCATAGAGAACTTTATTTTTTTTTTTTCATTCAAGAAAAGTGTATAAAAATAAGTGTATGTACAATAGATGTATTCATGTTAGGGTTTTGGACATTTTTTAAGTATAAAACTAAAACAAAAATAAAGGAAAAGCCAACTTTTATGGTTATTGTGACTGAATGTGTGTTTTCCAGTTAGTAGGCAAAACTTAAAAATATATGTTTTAAATACTGGACGAGAATTTTATTTAACTTTCATAGCATAAATAAATATTAGCAGTGGCGTATGCAGACTTCCTTCGAGGGGGGGGGGGTTATAGACATAACTTTGTGTTGAAATACGTAATGTTTAAGCTAAAAATTGAAAATTTATGGACATTATGTTAAAAGAATTTTGACAAGGGGGGAGTTGAATCCCCCCCCCCCTTTGCATACGCCACTGAATGTTAGTAAATATTTCCTTGAACCTAAGTAAAAAAGTAAGCTAAGATGCAAAACGCATATCGGAAAAAAAAAAAAAACCACATTTGAGTAGTGCTACCCTTGAGTAGCATCTATCTCCAATTTAAAATATTATGGTAGTGCTATTTGTTGTGCAAAATGAGATATAAAAAACTTCTTTGTATAAGAATTGAAATGCTCTAATCTTTTTAATGCACACATTTTGAGAACTCCTGGCCGGAAATATCATGGGCACGAGAAATAGGAGCGAAAAGCTCAGCCCGTGATTCAGACGGGAGCAAGAAGTAGAGGTTAAACATGGATTATTATTTTAGAATAGGCATCATCTATGGATTAGAGATCTCGAAACGGTTCCGATTTTTTCGACAAAAGACGTCGCTGCCTCTATTAGGGGGCTGAAAATAGTGCCACACATGTGAATTAAATGGGAAAATAACGAGAATAGCACTGAAAATACGAATATGTTTATTCATTTACTCATTTTTCTGAGTCTAAGAACTCTAGCGAGTTTATGTGCAGAAGTCGAAAGCACTTGGGAATTTTCTGGTCTAATTTTTAGAATAAATTGATATACAAGGGGCATTCAAAAAGTAAATTACGCTCGAACAATGTAGGTCAAAAAACACTTTATTGAGGTGTGCGCTACAATACAATATGACACACATACAGCACACTATTTCTCTACAAATCTCCCAGTCGCTACAGACATTTGTGGGAACGTTCCGCCAATCATTCGATGCCTTGATGATAGAATTTAGCTCCTTTGTCCCGGTGCCAGCTTAGAACAGCTGTATGAACCTGGCCATCGTTGGAAAATTGTCTTCCATGGAAATGCTCTTTGAGTTTCCCGAATACGTGAAAGTCGCAGGGCGCCAGGTCAGGACTTGACGCTGGATGCTGCCAGACCTCCTATCCCAACCTGCGAACCAAATCCTGTGTTGAGCGTGCCTTGAGAGGTCTTGCATTGTCATGCAAGAGGACAATACCTTTGCTTGAAGCGTTTTGCCCACACAAAAAAATACTGTCCCGTGAACTTCAACGTTGGAGTAAGCTTCCAGTTTACGAGCCATTTCCTTCTCGTACTATACACCAATGGTTGTCACTATCCGAATAAATTGCTACCTTTGGAAGCCATGGAACTGAACTATCGTCGGCTCAAGCTTCGGTCTTGTTTCATAATGTTGTCATCCGTGGAGGAGCAAGTGTAACTTATTTTTTGAATGCCTCTTGTATTTTCCCTCTATTTTAATATCCGAAAAGGAAACTAAGGAAAGAAGTGTTACGCAAACATTTAACCTTAAAAATCGGCTGAAAATAAAATTGCAACTTCATTTAAGCTTATTTATGCTAGGAAAAATATTTAAAAAAAAATTCAGCATGTAGTTTCTCCAAAAATCTAAAAAATGTTCGAATTCGAAAAATTAGAATGCCCACTCTATAGCTTTCACAAAACAAAAGAAAGTTATGTAGCCTAATTCTACTTTATTTAATCCTAGTATTACTATTTTTTTTAATAGTTTTGCACTTATTTTCATTTATCAATAAAAATTAGAAGCTATAAAAATTCGAGCAAAAATTTTCCCAGCGAACTGGATGCACATGCTATGAATTCATGCTACTGCAGTATTCACTCACTGTAGGGTTAAATTTTTCAAGAGAAGGAATTCATTATTCATGAAATAAAAGTCGGATGTTGTTTGTGCAGAGAATAAAACGCAAACATGTGTAACTGAAAGGGAATATTTTTGTATTCACTTTTCAAATAATTATGCGATATTTCTTTAAAATTACATGTTAAAGGAAAGTTCATTAGAAGTTATCCACATTATAAAATTATTTACCCACTATAAACCGAACAAAAGACAAATAATTAACTAGTGATTATTGATTTCTGTAGTCAACAGGTCGTAACTTACAGTCTCCCATACACTGCAAAAAAAAAAAAAAAAGAAAAAAGTACCAAAAAAAAAAAAAAAAGGTCTTAAACTGACAGAAAAAAAAATCTGTCAGCCAGGACGCCAGTATATTTCCGAAATTTATTATTTATAAAAATCTTCCGTATTTTTTTCCTTATAGGGAAGATTTCCGTAAAATAAACTGTGAATCTGTAAAATTTATGGAAGACTTCAGCAAAAAAAGGAAATAAACCGGCGTCCTGGCAGACAATTTTTTTTTCTGTAAATTTGACAGATTTTTTGCAGTGGAGGGTTCTTTAAAAAAAAAAAAAATATCTACGTTCATTCAGATCACATACGGGCAACCCCCGGCCCGATACTGGATGTGACCCGCCACGGTTTTTGATCCGGCCCGCGGAACATAATCCCGCATAAAACACATAAAAACCATTAAAAATCCCATATAAATTCCAATTATACGGCCCGTGGCTTCGCTAACATCCTGAAGTTTAGCCCGCGACTGCACTAGCATCCTAAAATTTGGCCCGAAACTTTTCAAAAGTTGCCAATACTTGATTTAGATCAACTTATTATAAAGCAGTAAAATTTTTAATTGCTTTCAGAACTTAGAAGTTTTAACAGACTGTAATTGCTCGACTGTAATTAAATTTTAAACAAAAATGTGCTAATATCAGTTATTTTAAGTAAAAGCAGTTTATTATCCAACCAAAAACAACAATGCATGCAGAAGAGTTAGTCTTCAGTCTATTTAGTACCTGCCGGGAAGAGTTACGTTCAGTACAATAAACGCAAGCATAAACGCGTTAATTTTAATCCAATAAATATATATGCTAGTAGCACAGAAGATAATTAAATGCCCGTTGAGCTACTGAAGTATCCAGATGACGATCTCATCAATTTATAACTTAAAAGAAAGAAGAGAAGAGAAAATAGAAGAAAGAAAAGAAAAAAAATGGTGACTTCTGTTCCAGCATCAAAATGTCTATCGGATACAAAGAAATAAAACGGAAGCAACAAAGATAAATGGGCCCAATTAAAACAACCTAATTAAAATCCCATAGATATTCCTTCCCTCCACTCTCCTTTTGGATTTATACTTTTCACTGAGCCGTAACTCATTAAACGCTGCCCATTAAATGCAAAACAAGCAGCTCTTTTCAGATCAAATGTTCCTTTCAGGAGCAGTTTATGCATTACAATGGCCGTCTGGAAGAGGTAAACATCAATCACTGTTTTCAATTAATTCAGAACGCCGCGTCCGTTTACGTGAGAGTATGTTCACCGAGGCACAGGGTTTTTGAGGACAGACAGACATTCCGTATTCCTGAAAACGATTTTCAGTAAAGGAATTTCGCAGAAATAAATATCTGCAGCTATAGTTTTCAGAAAAACAGGAAGAGTTACTCTCCATGCAGAAAAATCTGAGAGAGATTTTCTGTCACAATAAGAAAATCTTTAAAAAATTTCATTCTTTTTAAAAAACCACGCTAATTTAAAAGAAAATAGAAAAAAATATCATTAACGGTGAATAGTACGATCCGCAAAACTCTAAAAAGAGCCGATTTATAATAAAAAGCATGATAGCATGACGTTGTGACGAAGTTCACATATTTTTCGAGTCTAAAATAATGTTCCTATGTTTCGTCGTTCAAAATAAAAAAAATCAGTATTAATCTCTCTCTCTCCACTTTGTTTTTCGCCTCGTTAAAATGTTCTTCCTTTTGCGCGACGGTGTGTCTGGGATTCCAGGTGTTCCCTTTGTAAATTAATTTCGCTTTAGCGTATGCTATGTAAGTTCTTGGTGCCTCCCGGTTGTCCGTCGTAGCTTTCTCACGGCGGTTGTAGGCTTTTGTTTTGGTGATCGCCAAATTCTGGCACTTCTGTCTTGGCGATATGCATTTAATCCGTTTGTTTCAAATTTTTATATTTATAACGCCTACCGGACAGTTGTTGTCATGGGGGGCTGTGGCTTATGAGTGCTCATCTTTTACTCGCCAAGCTGTAAAAAGCTGGAAGTTTTATAAAAGTTTTTGGAAACACTTCTTGATAGCTTTCCGTCAGAGGAGGTTGTTTTCGATAATTATGTGACTCCGGCATGCCGTGTGGCTGGAACGATTAGATATGTTCCTGGTGTTACTTTTTATTGAAGCAATGTACTGTAAGAGATTGAACTTGTTTCCTTTAAAACTGTTTTGCTGATACCTCCAATAAACGTAGCTTTTCAGAATTCAAGTTGTCGGTTTCTTCTCAGACTTCTGTGTGACTCATGGATTTTCCACTATACGCTATGTAAAACGGCCGAGGGAAAGTTTCTTGATCGACCTCCGACAACTCCCTCATAGACGCTATCTCAATTACAGTACTAAATCGTTTCAAAATCCAACGGCGAAGATTCCCCTTCTGTGTCCGATACTGCGCAACGCTGGAGGCCAGTGGAACATCCAGAGGGTAAGAAAGTCAATTAAACAAAACAAAGTTAACCCTTTTTATCTCAACAACTTAAAATTTTAAAATTTGTTTGCTTGCAATGTGCAAAAAACAGATTATAAATATACTGAAAGTTTTTATTTTCCAGTTTTGTAATTCATGTAAAATTTATTGACTAAAATATTTTTGCTGCAGAATTCAATAAAACGGTTATTTTAATTTTTGCATTACTTGACTTGCATTACTGAAGTGTTTGTGATGAGTTTAAGCTGAGAACTTTTCAAAAAATCCTTAACATTCTTGTATGGGTGATTTACGAAAAAGCACTGTAAGTGCTGCAGTAATCAATAGTGTGACGGCTAAAGGACAAAATATAGTTTTGTTTTACAACATAATTAAATATCGCAAACTTTTCAGATTAAAAAAAAATATATATATTTTATGCACACGTTATTTTAGAAAAAAAAAAAAACCCAGACATTCAAATATTTTTTTAATACACTATCATTAATTTATACAGCTTTAATTGGTATGTTGCAGATCATGGTGATACAGAGGGTTAAGAGGACTAAATTTTGTTCCTATCTGAAACAACTTAAGTCAAATACTGTGTATTTTTAATTCACCGTTGACGAAATAGAAATATTGTAGTTCCCATGCTTTGTGGAGCCTAACCTCTATAATAAACCCAAAATTCCTTGAAGTTACTTGTGTGTCGTACTGTTTTCATTGATTTCTGAAAATTTTTGATGTGCGTGGAAGTGAAACCGTATGATAAGTGATTTTCGAAGCGACCGACTCAATTCGATCACGCTTATCGTTTCAAATCCAAGAGCGAAGATTTCTTTTCTGTGTCCAATACTGCGACGACGCTGGGGGTCAGTGGGACATTCAAAGGGTCAAGCAAACAAAGTTAGGCAAAACTGAGGAGAGAAAAGGGAAATAATGCCACATCGGACGGCTCTTGGTACAGTCGAGTTCACATAGTAAGGGGTAAAACCTGTACTCCCAAATTATTTTGCACTCTTTTGAGCTCTTTACTCATATTAATTTTGAGTTGTGCATTTTTCGAAAGACTAATTAATTATCCACAAATATAAAATTTTAAATTTGAGTAGCATTCAAATACTATATCTATCTATCTATATATCTATATATATATAAGAACAGTTGGACGCCATAATATAGGCACTTACGAAAATCAGAAGTGCCAACTTACCAAAATTATAATGCTTAAGATCTCCTGATTTTTAATGTAAAAAAGCCTGAGACTTTTTTATGCATTTATTTTCAGCATGAAATGCATATACTAATCAATACAGATATAGTTTCTTTTCTTAAATGTCATGTGCGTCCATATAGCTTAAGTAATAGGATAGTGCTAAGTATAGCATAATGTAAATAAATTCAATTTCAAATATTTGCCAAAGAAATGTCAAAACCTCAATTAAAATACAGAGAGGATAAGCTATTCATACCTAAAAATTATATGAAGATAATTTATAACAATAAAATTTGAAATAATATCTAATTTTATATTAAAAAAAAAAACATTTCTTAATCCCATTCAGCTTTGTAAATTTTAGCGTAGTGCATAAATAATTAATGTAATTTTTTAGAACTTCAGATGCAATATTTCAAATCAAATGCCCCAGGTTGTTGAGCCTCATGCACTAACATGAAAGAAACAGGAACTGATTTTGCGAACCTGATAAAGAAAAAATTGGAGAGAGTTTCAATTTTTTAATAAACTCCGAAAAAGCCTAAGAAAAATAATGAGGCCCAAAACAGAATCGAAAATATTGTGACTCAGGTCAAAATCCCGAGATTTGGCAAGTCTGGAAAATTGGACTTGTTACACTGGAATAAGCTGTCTGCCTTTAATCTTTTCATTTGTTGTTTTTCATGAATTGGCTTTTACTTTTTAGCTGTACATTATAACACAAAAGCTAAAAAAATTGCTTTATTTTTTAGTACAAGCTTACTAAGGATTGACAAACAGCCCAGTTCGAAAATAGAGATAAGTGAACACAATGTAATCTACTTTCAATTCATTTTCCTCGGAGGCACACAAATGCATGACAGAGAAAAGAAAGGCAAATGGAAGTAAAAGTTTAAAAACTACGTTTTTCGAAACTAAATTAGCAGCAATTGTGTAAATCGTAACAAAGTATTCTATATAAGTATACAGCAAAATGCACTTGCATTTCCCCCAACATCCATAACAATCTGATGTCAAACGAATTCAATTCAACATGTTATTAGAGTGGAAATACAGAAAGTACTGTTGCTATTGTCCGTTATTGTGTAGCAAACGGTTTTGTGCAACACTACTTTTTATCGTCTTCTAATGATACAAATTATCAGGAGAGATCGACTGTCTCAATAATACATATGCACAAGCAGCATTATATGGCAGTAGACGACATAATAAACTGATGGGATAAGACTGACTGATAGTAATAAACTGATGGGATGCTATAATACAGAGTAGGCCAAAAGTCACGAAAGGGTGTTTTAACTGTGAATATCTTTTTTATTTATCATTAGTTTCTATTTATGTTTCACATACATAAAGAAAAAACACGTGAAATTATTTAGACTTACCGTTGAATTTTCAACGTCCAAATTGCGTATTAACAAAATACCATGACATAAAGAAGTAAACTGTACTGTTTGAAAAATACCCTTTAATTTTTAATTAATTTACTATTTTTTGAAGTTATTGTTCCTAATGCCCTCCGGCTAACCGCGTAGAGGAGCCAGATTCTCCATATAGGATATTGATGGGAGAAATTGTGCGACTTCCATTCGATTGAGTCCCAATGGTAGAAAGAACGACTTGACCGAAAGACCGGGTCTCCTAATTTCGAACCAAATCCAGATGAGACCTAGTACCTACATCTGCCCCTTAACTTTCAGTGTTCTCATGAGAACCGAGCTCAGTGTCTTGGCCATTGCGGGGCAATATTTTTAAAATTTTGGGACGAAAGTAGCTCCTGCCTGGGTCTTGGTCCATTCATTTGATTTCATAAAATTGAATGGATTTCATATGTTGAACTTTCGTAACCCCTAGCTTAAGGATCTGCTAACGAATTAACTTTTAAATTAGTTAAACTGCTCTTATAATCATACTGGAACACAACAAACCAATTCTCATGATAAGCAATATCTCGGAACATGTCCTCTGTTCTTATGATACTTGTCAATGCTAAACTTTTCATTTTATGGCAGACTAGGCCTGGCACAATGTAGCCCGGAAACCTATTTTTTAGGTTATATTTATGAAAACCTTAAAATTTACGGGAAAAAAAAACAAAGGACAAATTACAATAAAGCGCTGGTAAGAGATTACTAAGAGTAATATTTTGCCACTTGCCATCTTTGGAGAAAGTTGGAAGGATAAAAATCGTTACAAGTAAAGAAATGTTTATCGAAATTCCAGTGTTGCCAATAACAAAAAAATTAATTTACCCCCAAAACTATTGAATTACCACAAAGTATTTTTCAAGCCCCAAAACTCTTATTTAACTAATAACTTCTTTTTCGCGTTGGACTAAAGTAACCCCACAAGGTTTAAAGCAGCCCCGACTGACGGTACCACAAATTGTGCATGAGTTAACATCGAGCAAGACTTGTCTTTCTTGCTTTGTACTTGCAAAATCTCCAAACCACTGAGGTTGGCACGTACGAAGAACACTGCCAAACACAAGCTCTGACTATTTTAGGAACGAACTTTAAATTAGAGTTTTGCGGAGCAGGACAACTACCGAGAACTTTCGCACAAAACTACATGCATTTTCATTCAGAGGTAGAATCATCTCTGCATAGCAAAATTCGCTTGCGCAGGTTTGCACCGTAGGTCAAAGTTTGCTATCCCCTCTTGTTGCTTTGTTGATCTTGCTCCAGCTACAAGAAACAAATTCCTCTCGGCTAGATCCATGTGGAGATTTTTCCACCCGAAAACCAGAGAAGGCTGACCAACTGAATATGAAAAGAGCTTTGTACTTCCCCAGTGAAAGCTCGCCATAGCTAAGAATTGCCAATGTTTCTAATGAAGGGTCGAGCGGTCCAACACGTGTCCCGCGATAACTAGTTTGAAATGCACAGCAAGTGCTAATATGCTGCCGAAAATTCACAGCAGATGTTGAACTGTTTTCACGAAACGCGAGTCTGAAAAAGCTCTTGTCAAAGTCGATATCATCTCAAATCAAGCCGACGTCTACTGCCAAAGATAGAGAAATGAGAAATGTTGGTCGATTTTCTTCTCCGGAGAAGAATGAGATAGCTCAACATAGTTATCGAGGGTCAAAAAGGGTTCAAAATTCCACTTGTGTACATGAGTTTAATTCATGCAAAAAAATTATTTTAAAAATAGATAAGATCTGCCGTGAAGCGTAATGTTATGTGCTAGGAATAGATAAGCGCTGATACCGTGAAAGGGGAATCATCCATCATGAGTGATTAATTAATTGTATGTAAGGTTACTGAAGCAGTTTTATCAATAAGACAACCGTCTATTAAAAGTACATATAATAGAACAACGGGTAATTTCAGAAAAACAAAACGAATTCGATAAAACAAATCAAACAACGCTAAGGAAATTAATCGATCAACTTCTTCCACGAAGTAACGGTTCACCATCCGTAAAAACTGATTTTAGTTAAGAAAGTGCATTGAGTATTTTTAATGGTGATGGATATTTCAAAATTATGATTGCACTTAAGAAGAAAGATAAATCACGTCGAATGCACTGATTTAAGACACTTTCCCGTACAATATTATTTGCACAGCGTTAACGAATGCACAGTTGGCTCCCATCATTGTAAAGACGTAGCGCTTACGACTCCCGTTCTCCATCCATTGTTGCTTCCCGAACTTGAGTTTGAATACTCGGGAATTGCTGTCGTCGCATTTTTTGGAAAGATGGAAGCGAACAGGTTGAAGTGACATAAAAATATTTGATTTTAATATTTGTCCTTAGAACCTAAAATCTCTCTCTCTTTTACGATAGACCTTAATATACTAGAAGACATTTGGGTCTCTTGTAAACATAATATTCATGCTATATACACTTTGTTCAATAAGGTGCAGGGGATAGCACATGAAAAATACCTTGTGTGGCACATAAAATGCCACGGATATTTACTGCAGAGATCGAACAGACGGCTGGTAGGACAAACGACTGGCGTACTAAACTCAAAAAACACTTTTCAACTTTGTTGGAAAGGGTTAATAACGATTTGGGATTTACAGTCAACAGTAGGAAGATAAGAAAAATAATCGTGGTTTTACAAATGACTTTTATTACGAAAATTCTCCATAAATACAGTAATATTGTCAACATGAGCATTGATACTGCAAGACAACAATATACTGGCAGAGATTAAACCGCTATTCTTTCCGTTTGGACATTTGTCACCCTACTTGCGGCAAGTATGAAACAGAACTGTCAAAGCTGCTAAATATATGGGGAATTTCCCTTTATCTGCCAGCGTATTTATGAATATATGAGATGATTACATTACACGCATGATCATTAAAAATATTAAAATTGCCCATATCTATTATTTTAGAAGAATTGACAAGCAATTCCATGCTCGGAACACATACTAGATGGTAGATTAGATTGCACTATTCGATGGGGAATGGGGGAAAAAAAGAGCCTTATTGCTTCACAGTGTAATGTTTAACAGCCCAAGAAAAAAATCCTCATTAATTTATTTAAAGATTTGAAAAATGGTTATAGTAAAATACAATCGATTCAAACGGCGCACCTCAAGCCAATGGGATCATGTGGGCCAAGCAATTACCTACATAAGAACCAGGGTTTAAGCTGAGTTCGAAAATTCTTTAGCAAAAAAGCCAAAATGAGGAAAAAGGCATAGCAAAAATGCTAAAAGGCGAAAAGGAAAGACCGCTATCTGGCTATATGAGACATTTTTTCAGGGAATGTTTTTGCAAAAAAGCGATAATCCACCAGTTTAACAACATGAAGCGCCGCTGGGGTCATTTCGACCCTTTTCCCCATATGCTTTATTTCAATATACAGTTTAACACCGCAGCTCACATTTTTCTACTTTTCCTAAAAATTTTCCAAGCGTGTTGTGATAAATTTTTAGATTTCTGTTTTAATTAGTAAAATAAATATTTACAGAAATACCTAAAACAGCCAACAGGGATCATTTTGACCCTCCCCTCCAGCTGTTCTACTGTTAATTTCATCCTTTTAACAAGTTTTTAAGCTCTATGCGGAAAATGCGATTATATTTTAAACCCTGATAGGAACTCTGAAAGATTTATGAACTCTTATATGGACCAATATAAACTATTTTAAGAACTCACATATTTATATAAGTAATTTAGCGACTCTGGAGTTCTCCAGGGCTGAAATTTGTAGCTTCAAGGCTGATTTCGTCAGCCTTCGGCTTAAATAAATAAATAAAATACATTTTAAAGTTCTAACTATAGGAAGTAAAAAAGGTGCATAAAAGAAACGAGCAACAATTGAAATATATATTACATAAAAATTCATTAACAAATGTGGTTAATATTTTGTATCTTTTTTGCAATTGTTTAACATCATGCCATATAAATAAATAATAACAAATAAAAAAAAAAATTTTACCAATAAATTTATTATTTTCTTTATTTTTAAGAAGCACATCAATTGTTTCACACTCAAGAAAAATAAAAATACTCCGTTTCCATATTTCTGAATGTTCGTGGCGAAGCATTAAACAGTACTGCGTAAAATTCCTGAAGTGAAAAATACAAAATAATGATAATGCAAGGACCAGGTTCGGATCGCATTGCAGTAATGGTTTATTTTTAAGTAAACACGAAACCATGAGTTTAATTGTGAGGAAATTGCCATTTTATTGAAATTATCCCAACCGAAATCACGAGTTTAAAACACTATAAGAAGTACCATATAAAACTATTTTCATTTTATCAAAAAATGCAGCAAGTTATAGAGAAGGAAATAAATTCAAAAATAATTATGTTTTTACGCACGGATTTCTTTCATACAAACAGCAGTAAGTGATAAAATGACATATATATTTACCTTCACAGTGTTATAATGAACCAGAAATGCTTCGTGTGATTATAGTGTTCAGCAAAATTATGCCACTTTAAAAACTATGGTTCAGATTAATGAACACTGACCTTTACTTATTCTGTCATGTTAACTTCAGAAAAAAAGCAGTAAATAAACTATCCAAAGAAGAAAATTGAGTATGTCATTAAAACGGACTGGATTAGTGCTGCAAAATATAAGAGCCACGGGAGGTACATAAGAAAAAAAGCATAAAACATAGCTACGTGATTTAGAAAACGAAAATGGATTGTTATTTTGCATACACGTGGCTCCATCTAAGAACAAAAGATAATAATGGGGCGGGGGCCGCCAATCAGTACCCTTCATTATTTACTTTTCGTAAGCAAAGGCGAAATATTAAGCTATGAGTGCTACCTGCCAGATCATTAAAATAAAAGGGCCTCAAGGGATGGACGGACAGTCCGTTGTAGAATACAGATGGGAAAAGATGACGTGTGGACATTGCACATTGATTGAGATGCAATTTTCGATGCTCATTAGAGGCAGGTCAAAAACGAGGTCGAAAAAATTAAATATACGTTTTGTTTATCATTTTATTTTCCCCGAATATAAGTTTGGGAAATGGCAGCAATCTTAAGCACAATTAGAAAGAAATTGATCAGGCTGGACGACCTTTGAGGATAAAATTTGTGTAAATAATCACAAATATAATGAACTGGAGATGCTGATTTATAGGAACAGAGTTTTCGGCAGCTGAAGGAACAAAGTAATAATACAGAAACATAATTTTATTTTTTCTTTTTGAAGAAAAAGGGATGAAACTAATTAGAATTAAAAGGAATAGTAATAATGTGTAATACTGACAACGACTTTTCTGTTAAATTTGACTACCACTGGGGAGGAAGAGAAACAAAAAATAAATAAAACTAATCTTATATCTGCTTACTTCAGTTGCCCGTTATCCGAAAATATAACTCAAAGTAATTTTCTAAATTTAAAAATTGAAATACCTTATTAAGTTAATTTATGATGATACCTCATCCATTAAATATTTTAATTATTAACTTATGAAACATTGAATAAGTTTGGTCAATAAATAACAGATAGATTATATTTGTTATGCGTAACAAAGACGATCGAACAAGCATTAACAATGTGCTGTTGTGTTGTGTTATGCCAAAGAAACGCAAGCGTTATCTGCCAAGAATGGGGGATGTCTAGGCCGGAGGTCTTTTTAAAAGGAGATATAACGCGTATTTACGTTACATCTGGAGAAAATCGACCAAACCTCCAGACCGTTAGATCGACAGTCACCAGATAGGCCAGAACGCTGAACCTTCACAGTTCGGCGGTCTACCATTTTGAGTGTCTTATCCGGGGACTGTCATTCTTAAATATCAAGGCAAGCACTAAAGTAATTCAAACGCCATACCAACCTAGCAATTACTGATTCATATTATTTCACAGTTGCCGCAATAATTCAATAGTAATATCGTTTCGCACAGATGTCCAAGATAATTTTGATGGCTAAGTTTTCAGGGAAGTTCTATAAAACACCATAGAAAATTGACTGATAAACTTGACAACACAATAAAAATAAAAATAAAATAAAAAAATGTAAATTCACCAGGAGGGAAAAAAAATTATCATCCAGGTTAAAAGTTTAAAATAATTACATATTTAAACAATGCAAGGACGATCGAACAAGCATTAATACAAAATAGGAAAATCAGTCAGAAAATCGATTCACAATGAACACAAGTTGGCAACCCGAAATGATTGGCTGTCACAGCAAGGTATCCGAACTGGCTTGACATGCCAAAAAGAGTACTCTCTGCCACAGCATGTATTACATATTTCCCTTTAATTTTCTTTCCATAAAAAAAAAAAAGAAAGAAAGAAAGAAAAGAAAAGACGAGTTCTGTAATTAATCGCTTTGCGCACTAAGCCATGCGATTAAGTCCTTCCGCAGTTATCTTCCATTGACAGAAATGACTAGATTAGGAGGAAGAAATCAAACTTCAAAAGATTAGCCGAACTGACGAGCCTACAAGAACTCCCAAGGTTGTAAAGACAAGAAACGCGATGAAAATACATAAAAACGCGTACAACAAACCCCACCCCCGGGGGATGAAAGCACTAGCATTTTATTTACTTTTTTTTCGAGTGGATGATATGGGTAATAGGATGTAAAACATTGAGTGGTTATATCCATAGATGTATCAGCGGAAGAAGGATGGAAAACCAGACGGTCTCATTTGCTAAATTGGAGCATTTGGAATTCCGACTTATACATCATGGATGTTATGATGTTCGCATAATCTGAGGGCAGGATTAAATCAGAAAAAAAAAAAAAAGAACCACCGGATTCTTGCAAAAGCGATTGATGAATAATCAGCTGTCAGATGGGTAAAGAACTAAAGATGATTGATATCGAAAATTCTAAGACTGAAAATTGAAATAGAATTTAAATTAAGCAGCTAGCTGTTAGGATAATTCTTTGAATTTTTTGACAGAATTCTTTTTTCTACTGCAATTAAGATTTTTATTTCTTTAATATTAATTCTACCAAACAGGCTTGTGGCAGAATTTTATCATACTTTCTGCGACAAGCCGCAGAAATGCAAAAATTTTTCTGCAATACGATATATTTAAACTAGCACGCACAAAGATATGTGTGCATTTATTTATGTGGATTGAAACATGGTTAATACAAAATTATAATTTAGTTTATGTTGTCGATAATAAGAATGAAAATCAGTTATTTAAACAAGTTTTGAAGTTCAGAAAAACTACATAAATAATTTCAGGTTTTAGAGACCTCAGGGTTATGCAAGAAATGAGATCTCAACCCCTTACTTCATTTCCCTAAGTTTTCAAGTAAGTCAATAACTTAGAAAACCATGGTTCAGGTGTCAACGGTAACTACTTTATATATATGTAATAAATATGCAGCCTGTAGGGCTACAGTAGATAGATTGACAGAGTCTGACTCAGTATTGAGGTACCAGCTTCAAAATCTACCCTGATCAACTATCTCAGCGATTCGAACTGAAGCTGGAAGGGGATAAAAGAGAAAGGAAGAAGAAACTGAGACTAGAGGAAAAAAACACGGCAAAAGGTTTGAAATTAAAACACTTACGAGATAAAACATAATTAAAATAACAATTAAAAATAAAATGATGAAATAAAACAGCCAATCTTCTCATTTTAAAGTTTAATTAAAAAAAAAAAAAATATGTTCTTGCAGTTTTCATAAAAAGATTTCATACATAAACTACATTTAAAAAATGGGTGAGATGTATAATACAAATAAAAGATATAAAATTTAACGAAAAGAAAAAAAAAAAAAACAGGAAAGATAGATATGCCGCATCAATATAAAACCCTTGCGCAGCGCTGCGCAAAGTATAACACGTGGATAGTTATTTTGTTGGTCCCACTGCAGAAGAGCTACAGACTCTATTTTTGTTAAGCATACTTTAATAAACTTGATTTGCCAGGCATGCCGCCGTGCATGTTAACGTTGAAAATTAATGTGGATATTCTTCTTCTCCGAAACATCAATCCAACAAGACTTAGCAAAGAATACCAACTTCTCAGTGAAAATTATGATGAACAACATCGTAATACGCTAAAATTCTTAAAGTAAAATTTTAAAAATATGTACTTTTGCCGCACATTCCAACGATTTCGACAGATGAGTTCAAACATATCTGCCCTTGCAGTTTTTGGTACGACTGGAATTTGCAATTAACATCAAGCCAAGAGCAATCGCTACAAGTGTGCGGACTCAAATTTGAAAATCCATGCTTCTCACATGGACAGTTGTATGTGGCCTGTTCAGGCCTCCAAACTTTGACTAATTCCTCTACATACCAGACGAAAAACCTGAAAATATTGATTATCCAATAGAATTCAATAAGCAGATTTAAAACTCGAAGATTTTCTCTTTCGTGTGGCGTTGCAAGACATGCCGGGTACTCGCTAGTAATATGTATTAATATTGTTTTGTATAAAATAGATAAACGTGCCTCAACAAAAGAACTATTAATACTACACACACCATTTTTAATAGGGTACGTGGCATGGCACTTATCAATAGTAGGCATAATTTTCGTGGCAATTAATTAATACTTAACGTCAGTGAGCGTGGAGAGATAAAAGAACAGGCATACAGACAGGAAAAGAGTTTAAAATAAACGATAGAATCAAACTAATATTTGGACTATAAGAGAGAAGAAGAAAAAAAAAAAGCCTCAGCCATCCTCTCCGAAGAGATAAAAGTGATTTCGAAGAAATTGCTTTGACACGGGTTTCGAGTGAGGTCAGAACTTCATTAATCTCTAGGGATATCGACAGCAGCGGAAAAGGAGGAATACCAAAAGGCTATTTTAGCAGATGTGACAAGTAGATAGATGGAGAAGCAAGCACTCGCGCAACAACCACTTAGGCTTGCAGCTGATGGTCTTAGAGAATGTGATCCTGTTTTTTGAAAAGAAAGTGTTATGGAAATCGTGTTTTCGTACCTCGTTTCTTAGCGTTTACAACTTCTTTAAAAATTGACGGCACGATGCTCAAAAATGTGTTACGGCATAGTACAACGCAATTTCAGGTTCATGGAGGACAGACAGCCGACCCCATAAGAGGGTTAACTGTAAGTGTCAGTCTCCAATATTATTTTCCATGTAGTTTGCAAGATTTCACTATAGACATGTAATTTCGGAATCAAATATACGTAATCTGGCAAACACGGAATCCAACGAATCCTCGTTACGGGCTTTCAAATAGAGTTCAGAAAATTAGCTTTCTGTGCATGACCCACACGTACGCACAACACACAGAAACTTGTATTCTCCCTCATACCATTCCATAATGATCTTAGTTTAGCGTACAGTCACTGTGAAATAACTGTGGGGGCCTCCTATGTTATTGTTGTCTATCTAAGGTGACGCCATAATGTGGATGTGATAACTAAGTATACTTCTAATTGCGTCGACAGTCATAGCAGTAATAGTTTTGCAATACCATATTGGTAGCGATCAACAAATGGACGATAAAGGAATGTTAAAAATTCAGTTTGATTGTGATAGCATAAAGTCAGACAGACAACAAAGACTAAGCACTCAACGTACAAATTAGCTTAACCCTTTGATACGCGGTGGTTTCGTCGTGAAACCACCTTATTTTAGCACTTTCACTGATAGTCGCAAAAAATATGGTTAAATTTTCCCAAAGCTGAAAACGAGCTGCCGTTGTCATCTATCTATTTAACTACAAACAAAATGGCGATCAATCGAATAGCCCATCTGGTGACACAGAGTTAAAGAAGTTTTCTAACACAGCTGGCTATGCCGTTGTCATCGTTGTGTCGTTGTCACTAACATGGCGGTTCTGACACAGCTGGCTGTGCGGAACCGCCATGTTGCAGGTATTTAAATGTCACGAGTTATTTACATTTACGATTTACTAAGGCAAAATATTTGGAGGAGGGGGGGGGCGTCCTCAGATCTCCACATAATGCGACACTTATGCAAATTAACAACAGTGAACCCGCTTTCTTGAGACCATCAAAAGTCCGCTATAAAACTGGTGTTATTAAATATGCAACGGTGGAAATAGACAAGAGCTAATTTTAGCAACTCGCGAATTTTTGATTCTTTCATTGTTTAAATAAACATATTTATATCATGAATATCAATATCAGTCAACATTTTATGCTGACTAAACAGACGCTTAATGAATACTTCTTTCGAAAAACTTATAGGAAAAGAGGAAGTAATGTAATATATACTTTGCGAAAAAATACAGTTACCTGTTTCTGAAATTAATAACCTATGCACTAATTTCTTTCGAAAATACAACTGCATAAGTATATATTTTGCAAGAGTCAAAAATAAAATTGAAAAATAACAATACTTAAAGGAAAAGTGACAAAGAGAATAAACAAATTAAACATGAAGCAATCAGCGAACTAGTGAGTCATGAAAGCTCCTTAAAGCAAACAGTCATCAATGTTATCATAATTAACAAGAAACATTAACTAAAACTAAATACATATTGTATTACAGAAGCAATAAAGTCCCGAAGCGTGAAATTACAGGCAGTTAATTGCATAACATCGACGTTTTCAGCAGGATAAGATGTCGAATGATTAGAGAGCGAGGTATAGAGAGAGACCGCCAAACAGCACGGATGTACGAATTTAACCGTATTCACAAATTTTCAGTTATTTTCCTTTTCTTCCATCCGAGCGAACGGCTAATTTGCTTCACAGCATGAGACATGTGAGCTGTTTAAACAAGCGCATGTGTAGTGTAAATGTAAAAACGGGATTCAGAGATCGCTTTAGAGACACAACGAATACGTCTAAAATGGCTACGCATGAGATCCTGCTTCTAAACAACTCGTAAACAAACAATACGTGCTCTTTCGGCTAATAGAACAGTGATTCCTATATTTGACACAAGAGGCTGAGTGACAAGTTCAGCAACCAACAAAGGGCCTCAGCTAACAGAACAATGCTTCACTTGTTTTCAGGAACTTCAAGACTGACTTCCTGTTCATGTTCCATTCCCTCGTCTTGCGCAATGTCTCTTACTCCCACTAGCGCAGGAAATTACACAAGTCCACTGTAAAAACACCTGTGCGTTAAACTTCGTTTTTGAAAAACCCATGTTTCGATTTGTGAATGGCGGAATACCTTTCAAGATAATAGTAATATACATCTAACGGGGTTAAATGTCATTAACAGCAAAACAAAGGAAACATAAGGTATTGTTTCGGAAATGTGATCAGACTTTTAAAGTTATCCACGTTTAACAGTTATCTTAACTATGATTATGATTATAGCCCGGATTTCGATGAAATTTGCATTTTTATTTATTTATTTATTTTTTGCATTTTTTAGCTTTTTTTCTGTTTTAGGGCATTTTTTAAGGTTTGAGGGCAATTTTTTAAATTTTGGGACATTATTTTGCATTTTAATATACTTTTATTAATTTTGAGTCATTTTTTAAAGAAATGAAATTTCGGTAACATTAAAAAATATTTAATAATGCAATGTAATTCTGATCTCTTGTAATTTCGTAAAATTTAAAATTTAATGTGCATTAAAATTTTTGTCTATACACAGAGAAAAATCTAGGTATCAATATATTTTACCTTTCTGCTTTAGTATTTTGTGATTTTACATTTCCAAATTTTAGTGAAAATTTATCTGTTTCTTTAAATATATTTTAGTTAGATGTCATTATATGATCAGGTATAAATATATTTTTTCTTTGTTCTTTAACTTTTCATTATTTCATAGTTGTTTTAAATATTAATCTTACGTAGCAGTTTCTTTAGATTGAAATTTTTGTTTAATTATTAGTGCTTTTTTCTTTAATTTAAGGGCATTTTTGGATGTTTTTGAGGGCATCTTTTATATTTTTTAGGGATTTTTCAGGTGATCAAAATCCGGGCTATAATTATGATTATAAAATAATATTTCGTTATGGGAGAAAAAAATGTATACAGGTACGACAGCTTAATTCAGCGTAATTCACCATGTACTTATCTTGATAACTTGTACTTGATGAAGACATCTCGATTTTTTTTTAAACTAGCGATATTAACCTGCAAATATGTAGTTACGGTAGAACATCTCTTATGTCTGAGATTTAGATATATTTCGCACTTTATAATATTTTTTTTTTCTCTTCTCGAACAAGAAATTTAATGTTGAGGAAACATAGAAAGAAATGCTATTTATTAGAGCGATATACCTATAACAAATCGATAGATGTCGAGTAGAGAGAGATAGATGTTCTTCAAAGCATTTTATACATTTGTACCACATTCCACATATTACGTAATATTAAAATATTTTAATATTACGTAACCCTGTACATCCGTTGTACACTCCCCTGTACTTAACTCTAAGTACTTAACTTAACCCCTGTTCTTGACTCTAATTCTTTTAGGGAAGTCACATAGTATTATAATATATTTCTATTTTATTATATACTCTTTTATATATTTTCACACTTTTCACGATTTGTTTCTCATTATCATCATTTTTTATCAAATTTTATTTAAACAATAAAGATTTTGCTCTCTCGATAAAAACTTTAATTTCATAATATTTATTACTGCTACTTCTAAAGAATCAATTCTTAATCTATCAAACTATCATACTCATTCCTTCTTCAAAACAGTATTGGCGGACTCAAAGTAATATTCTTGTAGGTTGACACTGAAGTAAAAAGCATTTATGTACAACACAACATAATTATGCGTTTCTATTTTATTATATACTCTTTTATATATTTTCACACTTTTCACGATTTGTTTCTCATTATCATCATTTTTTATCAAATTTTATTTAAACAATAAAGATTTTGCTCTCTCGATAAAAACTTTAATTTCATAATATTTATTACTGCTACTTCTAAAGAATCAATTCTTAATCTATCAAACTATCATACTCATTCCTTCTTCAAAACAGTATTGGCGGACTCAAAGTAATATTCTTGTAGGTTGACACTGAAGTAAAAAGCATTTATGTACAACACAACATAATTATGCGTTTCTATTTTATTATATACTCTTTTATATATTTTCACACTTTTCACGATTTGTTTCTCATTATCATCATTTTTTATCAAATTTTATTTAAACAATAAAGATTTTGCTCTCTCGATAAAAACTTTAATTTCATAATATTTATTACTGCTACTTCTAAAGAATCAATTCTTAATCTATCAAACTATCATACTCATTCCTTCTTCAAAACAGTATTGGCGGACTCAAAGTAATATTCTTGTAGGTTGACACTGAAGTAAAAAGCATTTATGTACAACACAACATAATTATGCGTACTTAGTTTAAATTTTTTAGTAGGATAATATTTTCGCAATCTACTTGCATGAATAGTGTGGCGGCTATGCCACTCCCTTACATGTCCCCAAATTGGCGTGTGTGTGCACCAACTGAAGAACGACCCGTGGCCGGGAGTCAGATTTTGCAATAGCAATTTTAAGTGCTGAATTCCCGCTGCACTTTTCAGTTTCTCCGTCGCATTGCAAATATCCATGCATGTGCACTTGCAGAAAAGATCGCTATAAAGATCTTGACAGCAGTTCAATTCGGCAGTTCAGCAGCCCAGCAGTAAAGCTAGTGTTGCGCTCCAGCCTGCTAATCCAGCCAGCCAGCCAGCCAACCTTTAAAATTTCATTGCTTTATCTGATTAAGTATCTCAATAGTATTATTCCCTTTAGATAATTTTTTAACTATTGTATATAGGTTAGAATAAGGAGGATTAGCTTTCTAGTACTAGGGGCATTGGAATTTTTCTAGCATAACAAATCCACGCTCTTTAAATTCAGCCTTAAAAAATGTTGCACCATAGAGAAAACAAGCATAAAGCAAATTCACCAAAATCCCATAAAACATTCGTTTCTTACGAGACGAATGAAATAATTAAAACAATAATAATATAATAACAATTCCATCAACACAAATCTTCCTAGACGTAGAGCTGGAAATTTTTAGGTCACAACACTGTAACTCCATGAAAACGGATGTACAGGAGTTGCAAAAAGCATATAGTTCACCAATGTACGTATTTACGAAATTATTTTCAAAAAGAGGAATAATGAATCAAGTTTAAGTCTTTAACATGCAACCATTTTCCCATATATACAGAACAACTACTTTATATAGTGCCCAAAGTCGAAAAAGTACACCCGTTGCCATCTCTCGCTTTAAGTACCAGTAACATGGCGGTCGATCGAATTGGGGCCGTCGCTATTAGCAACCGGGCCTGCTGGTTCGATGCCAGCACGAAAATTGAGTTTATCATTGAGGCCTGTTTTTGCGATTAGCACTGTTCTATTTTATTATTATAAGTATTATAAATATTATATTATTTTATTATTTTAAAACATTTTTTTTGTAGTTTTGTCGTACTAAAGAACTTTAGATGTAGATTATCATTTTGTGAAGATTGAGCCATTTTTTTATGGTAATTTATCATAAAATTCGAACATTTTCCTCTGAATGTAAAGGAAGTGTAAACTTGTATAATTTATTTAGAAGTTCTGAAAATAGGTATGTAAATCAAATTTAGTGAATTAATATTCATGTGCTGTTTTTAAATCATTTTCATGTGAAATCGTACTACTTGAGTACTTTATTATACAGTAAATAAGCGTGTCTTTGTAATTCTAGTTAGACGATGTTGTCTATTTAATTTTTCAGTCGAAAATGTTATTTATCAGTTAGATATGTGCATTGATTGTATGATTTAGACATGTGTAGCCAGCTTTCAGTGCAGAAATACAGTAAATTATTAATTTTGTATATGTATACGTAGAAGCTTCAAATGCAATTAATATTTTGTACAAGAGTTCATTATGTTCAATTCCAAAGTTCGATTGAGATAGCGACAAAAGAATAACTTTTATATAATACTTGGAATTGCTATAATAAAGAATAATTAAATAAGAAAGCGTTTATTTTTGGTTTGCTACAGTGTTTAGTGCAGCTTTTGAAGAGGTATCCTGAAATTTTTCGAGTCCTTGAGCTGTTGGTTTATCTCACTTTGTATTCAAAGTGCTAAAATATATTGTTTGTTTTGTTATTTATGTAGTTTCATAATAAATTGCATGAGTAATTATGTAAACAAATTTTAAATTTTGATCAAATATTTAGGAATTTCAGATTGTTTCATTCTTTATTCTCGCTTCGAGTGTACTTCACTCTCTGCTGCATATATATATATATACGTGTATATTTTTTTTTTTTACATTTGCCAAAAGAGCATTTATTCCGATATCTTCATGCATTCTCAATTTGTCATAATAAAATCTATTTGCTTTTTAATTTTTCCCACAACCAAAAGTAACCTCCAAATTTCTTTTTTCGTGTGATTCGATCACATCAGTGCGCTTCCAGTAGTACAATCACTCGTTTCTTAGACATGTCTCTTCTCTAACGTACAAGATTTGTACGTAATGTGTACCTGTACTTGCACTGCTGTCGATTTGCAGTAGAGCGACTGGTTTAGAATGTGGTTTTTATTTACTTTACTTCCGGTAAAATACAAGAAAATTTTCGGACTGGGAACTGGGACCGGTCACTTATAGAGGGTTCTGTGGTGTCTTCTAGAGGCTCTTTTAACATTAACTAGATAGGGTAAAAAATCGGTGCCTTAAAAAATGTGTCGTTGCATTAGAATATTCGTGGTATTTCCTACTATGGTTTTCTAATATTTAATACTTTTTCTTGGAAGAAAAAAAAAATATATGGAATTACAAACGAAAATTATAAATCCTTTTAATATCGGGAATGGTAAAATTTTCAATACATAAGCTGAGCATGAAAACAACGTGTTTGGCCGTGCTATGTTACGTGATTCTTAATCCTTTTGATTTCTTTCATCTTCCCTTAAAGTTCGTACTACTATTTATGGGACACATTTTATTGAGTAATTTATTCTAAATGTTTATCGTTAAGTTAATTTACATTATTTTTAAGTTAGTTGACAAAGGAATGCAGTACACCAGGTTGTACTTCTAACTATAGTAAACATTCGCCAAATATCCACGTCTTACAAAAGATTAAAAATTAAATATTGTAGTAGTACTTAAATGATGTATATGCTAATTGTAAATATCAAATATCTTCATTTCTATTCCAGCACCTCGTCATATATTCTGTTAATATATTAACTGGACAAAATTTAATGAACGCAAATTTACTGTTAGTTAATTTTATTTAAAAAGTGGTTATGGTTGTAACTGCTTTTGAAATGTGAAACTATTCAGTATAAAGAAATTATTAAAAATATCTGTATAAATAAACTGTTTATCATTTATGAATATGTTTACCTTAATGTATAATAAAAATCAGCTTAATTTGTTTAATGTATATTAAAAATCAAGCCAAAATAATGAATCATGAGAGTAAGCACTGCTTTGTTTTTCCTTCAAATTAACACATCTACTTGCTTTAATGTCCACATGTATCATAGTAAAGAAACTGATAAAATTAGTAGCACAATTATGGCATAAAGCTACATTAAATAACGCTTCAAAGCCTTGGAAAGCTTAAAAAATGCTTGATGTCTATGTGAAGACGCGAGCATCCCTAGGCCTCTTTGGATGACTCATCCAAATACACGCGCAGGCCCGTTACAAATAGCGAAGGCCCCGATCGAATCGCCCATCGCGGGCTACAGAGTTGAAGTCCTTTTTTGACGCAGCTGGCTGTGCGATAACTAGAGAGATGGCAAAGCGTGTATTTTTTCGGCTTTGGGACCATTTAACCATGTTCTTTGCTACTAGCAGTTGAAATCATTGGGAAGAGGTGGTTTCACGGAGCGACCACTGGGCGTCAAAGAGTTAAACAAACACCTGCTTGTAGTTGAAACGATTCACTCTTAATAATCGCCTTTCAAAATGAATAACACATTACTATTCTACATTGCATAAGCAACACTATAATCCATTCAGCAAATAAAATATATGACTTGTTAAACATTTCAACGATAACGTATGTTAAGTTAAAAAAAAAAGAGTAACTGCTATTTTGTCAATCCTATGTTTTAGAACTGAATTACAAGGACGACAATTACAACACAGAATAAAAAAATGATCAGATGATAATACATCTAATGTTAGATAATCAAAGATAACAGAGTCATGAAATGGCGCGCCTTGAAAATGGAGAGCCAAATGAATAAGATTTCCAACACCGAAACAAAACATAACTGATTTTATCAGACATCACGTGCATTCAAACCATATGTTAAATTCAACTAGCATATATCATAGACATGTATAAAATGATTCTGTTACATATGATTCGTACGAGATACGATATGGAAACTCTGAAAGATGCGTTTGATGTTATTGATCATCTTGTTATCGATTCCTACCCTGAGGGCAAGAAATACATTCTCGTTCGAAAATTTACTGTGGAAGTTACTCCTAAATAAATACATTCGAAATTCTGTATACAAATATGTTGGTAATTTATCTCAAATTCTTCATAACAACTTCTGGCTACCTTTAGAAACGGGATTTAAAAAAAAATTGTATTATAAATTTGCTTCATGAAAAAAAAAAAAAAAATAAGGTTTTATGTTCTGTATTTTTCTGTTTTGTTTGCGATAGACAAACACGTCTAATGGTAAACTTAAAAACGTACTCTACTGCAAACAAACTAGCCTTCGAAATAAATCAGTTAACGAGAAATAAAATACACCGAACACATCCCAAAAAATGTATTGATAGCAAAAATACTCACAGGCAAACTTACAAGCGCTTTGAATCAATCACCAAGCTGCATCTATCAACCTTCATACTGCTCCATTTAGGAAAAAAGTGTATACATTTGCTTTAAAGAAAAAAAAAGGAGCAAGATACGTTAAGCTGATTTCTCAAAAATTCTCAGACAGTATTAGAAAATTGCTTAACTAAAAAGCTTTATGTACCGTATTTTTCTGTTTTGTTTGTGGTACAACAAATACTTGTTATGGTTATCTCAATAAGCATCCATTCAAAAATGTAAGATACTGCAAACAGTTTGGCCTTCGCAATGTCTTAGTAAACGTGAAATTCCAAACACACAACACATCACAAAAAGTATATTGATGGCTGCCATATTCATAGGCAAATTTGCAAGCAAGCTGCCTTTCAGTAAATCACCATTTAGACCAGACTGCATCTATCAATCTCCATTTTGTTCCATTTAGAAAAAGAGAAAAGAGTGAATACATTTGCGAAACAAGCAATACGCGCAAATGAACTTCCAAGAGGACTGGCAGAGGTCTCGGAAAAAAAAAAAAAAAACGATGTAATGTTCATTATCTAGGGAACCCTGTCCCAAATGACAGGAATGTGTTATTTGTTCAGACGACCTTCGCATAGTTGTAAATATGAACACATTAAAGTTAAGTTATGCTTATTTCAAAGAAATTGGGAATGGCCAAAGATTCTTTATAATGTACTGTGAACATTAGCAATGACTTTTGAAGGGATACGAGAGTGCTATACTTATTTTTCAAGTTATGAATTATTACTACTGGCAGTGACTTTGAAGTGTTCCAGTCATTAAGTACAAAGGCCAGACGTAAAAAACAGACGGACAAGTAACGATGAAGTAATGATTTATGGAAGACCTCAGACGTATGCGAAATGACGCGATTTTAAACTTTCTGGCAGAATACACTTAGAGCACGTCCAGATTATAATTTGAATTTGAAAGACAAATTACACTGATTTATGACTTAAAAGACACCATTGAAAAAAAAAAAATCACAGTAGTAAACTGTTTCTTAGACGCAGAATATAAAGGGACCTTTTTGCTTTAATATTTTTCTTTTTTAAGGGGGCAGAATGGATTTATCAAGCAATTTTCTTGCTATTGAGTGAACAGACACTTTAATAATAATAATAATACAAAAGATTTTTGCTATATTTGACGTAGGAGGAACTTAGTTTCAACCTCCCCTTTTCCTAAGCAATATAAATTTGATTTAATTTCAATCTGAATGATAAATGAGTTATTTTTTTGGAAGAATAGAATTACCAGGTTTTATCTGACATGATGGAATAAAAACCTTGCAACTGCAAATCTTTGTCTCGTCTCGAGTCCATGCCTTAAAAGAAGTATTAGCTTAGAAGTATAAGATTTTTGAATTTTAAATAAGTATTTTCAGCCAATTAAAAACTAAAAAGTAAAATCAGCGGAGTAAAAATGAAAAGTTTTCTGTTCGATTTTTTCAAAACATCGAGATTGACAAATAAATAGTCTATCATTCAACTATAAATTCTATGACAGCAGTCTGCAACTTCCATGAGGTTTTTGAAAGACGACAAAAGTAATCTAGTCAAAAATGCTGGAACCCCGTTTTATTCGCCCACCTGGTTTGCCAACTGACCCAACTAAAAAACGAAAGTCTAAACTTTCAAATCAAACTTATGATTGTTCGATATTCAGTATTCCTAAACTTTAAGTTTTTGATATTAATATTTAATTGCAGATAATTAGTAGTTGCTAATAAGACGAAGAATTCAGTATGCATTTGTATTAATAGTTATGTTAATTTCAATCTGAATCCTGGGTGGCCAAGTATTTTCATTCAAGAAAACAGCTTTAGCATTTTTAATTACCCAGTGTTTAGTATTCGGGCGTATATTTCTTATTTCCATCTGTCACATAAATTACATTAAAAATAATCATCATTTTTGTTTTCCTAAAACGATGGAAGGGGAGGGAGACCTTTTGGGAATTACAATCTTAACTTTGTTTATGTCAAGTTTTTTAAAACGGGAAGTCTACGGTAATCTGCCATTTTCCATAATTATTATTATTTCGACGACATATTATGTAAAACCTATCGTTACAGGAAGTAACCTATCAAGAGATATGTTTAGTGTTACACGTTTTACCGCTATTACCGCATTAGTGAAAGTACAAACCTGTCAACCTACTAGTTAGTTTTTTTTTAAAGATTTTTATCCTAAGAATTTCCGGAAACCTTTCTTCCGGATTAGCATCAAGTAAGACTGTTTTTAGAATTTTTTTTCTTTTTTCTTTCTGGAATTCCTCAATAACACAATTTGAAATCGTTAGTGTGGGAAAAAAAGGTGTATTTGAAATTGATTAAGGAAAGTATGCAGTTTTTCGTTGATATTACAAGACTAATTGATATGAAAACTTTTTAAAGATATAACTCGACACTAACATACACAAGGGAAAGGTTCAGGAAGTCGGGTTTGCACATAAAGCTTTGCTCATGGAGTTAGTAATTCATACGCTGTTTATTCAACATCACCTTGAATATATAAGGCCAAAAGTATTAAATTCTGACGTTATCATAAAAAAGGCTAATGCTTCAAGCAATTCTTTGAAAGCAAATCTCTGTTCAAAGTAAATGTTATAATTTTTTTTCAAATGTAACATAAAAAAGGAAAGATAAATCATCCTTAAAGCACCGATTATTTAAAAAAGGAAAACTTTCCAACACGATCTTGTCTGCATTTGACAACTGTATAACAAATGTTAACTAATTCTCATCGTTGCAAAAACGTGGTTGTAGTGATTCCTCTTATGAGGTCGCCGTTACTTCTCGGCAGGGGTCCTGGATAACTTTTTGAACCTAAACATACGGCAGTTTCTTTGCCTTTCTTCGTTATAGAACTATAAATGTAACGTACACTGTTTTCGGTGGTGAGCATGCTTTCATGATATAAATTTCACTACGTATTTTATTTTATTTATTTATTTTTAATAGATGAAAGAAAGGTCCTAGACAGGGGGTTGAATAACGGGATATATCCTCCTTCGAAATTTTCGGATTAGTTAGCATAAGCTTTAAATCGTGCAGAAATTCATTAATTCACATCCCCTCCCCACCATATACCCCCCCCCCCCTTCGAAAAATTATCTGACTACGCCCCTGGATGGAAAGTCTATATAAGAATTCGTAAGAACCTTTCGGGAGGTTATACAGAATATCTGTGTTCCTTGGAATGTAGATTTTGAAAAACACTGGTCTCTAGATCTATTCAATTACATATTTTTAAAATTAAAATTCCCCGTTCTCAATTCTTTTGTCTGCAATCAAATCTATTTCTAGAGCATTTCTCTTTCCTGGAGTGATGTTTAATTGTGTTTTCTGCTGCATATCTCGTCGCGCGTCATTTATTGGTGATTAGTGTGTCATATATTTTTGCAAATCACTTTTTTTAGGAGGTTGTTGGCAGCAGCACTGATATTCTGCCATGCAGAAAGCACACCTTTGTCTTTTTGCTTGATTGCCCGGTGCTAATGGAATCACCATGACTAATTTGACATTTTAAAAGGAAATAAATACTGCTTTTAGAAATTGTAACAGGTCTTTCTCTCATTATTCCTTTCTCTGCAATAGGAACACAGACTTTGATATAATTTTTCATTTGTACGAGGTAGAAATGCTTTTCTCATTGTTAACCTTTCAGCCGTGAATAACTGTAAGAAATTTTCTCTGGTCAACGGACTTTTTTGATTTTAGAAAGCTATTTTAATGTTGTTTTTAATCATTTGGCTTAATTATTCTTTTCGTAAATCAGAATGCACGAAAAGGACCCATGTTACTTCACAGGTGTATTATAAATACTGAGTTAATTACAGCTTTTCTTTTTCATATCTCTTTTTGTCTAATCATAGAAAATAATACCCAGTTTTAGAATGATTTTAACGACAATCTTCTCAATCAATGTCTTCCAAAAGAGAATTCTGCTTCTAATAATGCTTAATACAGCTGAATCCGCAATTCAGTAGTATTAAGCATCGGAGGTCAGGATATATAAATTACTAAACTAAGTCTAATTTATTCAAAGGCAATTTAATCTTTTTAAATTTAAAAAAAATGTAGAAATATTACACTATTCAAAATTCTAAGTATTTCATTTAATGTTGAAAAAAATAACATGAACGGCTGAAAAATCACGATATTTTAAGAAAACTAGTGAAATTATATCACAAACGTAACGTTTAAAAATGATGTTTGAATTATGCAAAAATAAGAAGAAATTTTAAACAAAGAATTTATTTAAAAAAAAAAGGGATTATTAATAATAATAATAATAAAACATTCTTTTTTCTTTGTGTGTGTGTGTCATACTAACATCTCCTACATATAGAAAGCCTAAAAACTGAAGATTTGACGTAATCACTAGGTTTACGAAAATGACGTCATCACAGTTTTATTTTCAGAAAGTAAAACTATTTAAAATTTCTGGTAAATGCTGCAAATATTTAGAAAATAGCTTATATTAAACATTAAAATACATTAAAATTAAAACACATACATTTCTTATACAAAATTATTATGATCTATATCATAGTATCTATTAGTCATGGTTAAAAGCTGCCATTTGTCGTAAAATTAAATTTTTTATCTCAAATAATTAAAATTTTGTTAAAAAGTGAGTAAATTCACTAGAAAATTTTAATAGTTTTATTTTGTGAAAATAAAACTTTTAATTTAGGTCTAGTGATGACGTCAAAGCTTGGTGAAGTCGCAGTTGTTAGGCTTTCTTTACCTAGGAAGTGCTGGTTATACTGGCATAAATATACAAGAACATTTTTAACCACGTAAAATTTTCATAATGGTAAATACTTTTATCGAAAACCAGTGGAAATAAATAATACATCGAATGAAGTGGAATAAATAAAGAAAAGACTAAGCTCAGATCTATTTGAAATTGAAAGCTGAATAGAAATTTAGATTCCAAACCCATGTCGAGTTTTATTGGCTCTATACCAAAGTTTTTTCAAAGTTTTGCTATTTAATATGTTAAGCTCGTACAACATAGCAGTCTACTCCTTTCTGAAAAGAAATAAAACTTTTTCAGTATACCAGGCCATTTTAAATCGGTGTGAACACTTTCTGACCACATTTTCAAAAGAAGTAGTTTTATTTATTTATTAAGAAAAAGAAAAATATTTGTTTTAAGCAGTGGAAACGTAACACCGGTGAACAACTTTACATCTCCAAGACCTAGAACCGAATCTAGTCAACAGATAAATGTAAAGCAAAAATAAAATTCAAGAAGCTAATCCAAATCTATTTAAGGTTAAAAGCAAAACAACGATTTCGACACATTGACCAACACATTCAGGAATAAATTATAAAATACAGAGAGATCAAACAGAATTTTGCGCCAGGTTTATTTAGCATTTGTGACAGCATAATTCATCAAACTGTTATTCATTTATACCAACTACAGTATTCACAGCTTTTTCTTTGCATACAGAACTTCGTAAACGTATGCATATAAAATCTTAGAAAACAGTATGGCTAACAAAAAGAACGATAATTCAGTAATCTTTACTTTTAAAATTAAAATTCATATGTTTCTGTTTTTTTCTTTTTTTTGAATGCTGAATCTTTGCATCTTAGAATGCAAAATTTGTTTTACTATGATGATTATACTACAGCTAACTGCTCTGCTACCGCTTCTGGAATAATGTATTAGTTAGCTGAAAATGTCTGCAGACCATTTACACTTTGAGATCAGGCCAAATGACTTTGCAACACTAAACGGTATGGTTGAACGGTCTTCAAATCACTAAGCTGAGATCTGAAATGGCTTTTCGACGTCGGCGGTTATCTTTCTCATTTATTTATTCAACCAGTCCACATCTTAATTTCTTTCGCTTTCTTTTTCTTTTCGGAGCTGGAGGGCCTGTAAGTTACGCATTTGCATCTTTTGTGTAGCAATTCACTCCCTGGATTCGTCGGAGGCTTGGCAGGGCAGGATTGATTATTTGAATATCTCACAGACAATACAAAAAACAGAAAAATGGCGCATCTAGAAAACCAGGTCTGTATAATAATTTTTAATGCAAACAATGCTAGCAAACACGTCTGCCATTCGATTCGATTCCACACCCCATACGACTCTTTAGAAACTTTCCTGTAATTACATTCAATTAACTCCATCTTGCATACTCGAAATTGCAGGTGTGAAAAATAAGATCTTATTATTCGCTACGCGAAAGTTGGGTAACCGATAATTAAACTGGAGAGAAAGTAACAAATTACGCACTGGCAAGAAACTCCCGCAATTTTTGTGTGTTTATTGAAAATATATTCAACTTAGAATTAATTCACTTAAGCCCAGACTACTTAAGAGAAAGTAATAGCATACTATTAGAAAAGCAGACGTACCTGAATTCAACATGCAATTAAGGCAAGTGCCAATTATATCCTTTTGCATATCCGCAGGTTTTTAAGCAATTCCTGTTGTGTTAATTAAGTTTTTTGCGGGTGACCAAAATGTAAAATAAATTTGCTCTACCAGACAAATTGTTGTTCATACAATATCACTCAGAATACTACAATAAATAGAAAGATTTTTGTTTCGTAATAGCTTTTCACATCTTTTTCATTTGGTAGCCAGATACAATTTAAAAACAAGACAATCAATGAAATCAAAAGCACTCTTATTAATAATCTCACCTGTAAATGAAGAGAACGAACAATGGTGAATCTTACTGACTTTGATGTTCAGCTAGAAAAAAGAAGGTAAAAAATTTTTTTAGCCAGGTGTCGATCCAGGCATTTTTTCCAGGGTCCCATTTTTGAGAATAATTTAAATACTTATTTTATTTTTATGAATTTCCATACCAGTTTATACAAAAGCCCCTTTTTTTGTAAAAATAATTGGTATAACAGATTAAAATGCAGGGTAAAATGCTATTGAAGGGCCGTTTTAATCGATTTTATTTTTGTGAAGGGGCCGCAAAATGGACCCAATTTTCGTCTGCGTCGATCCGGGCCATCGTTATTAGCAACCGGGCCTGCTTGTTCGTTGCCACCGGAAGAAATGAGTGAAACATTGAGGCCTAATATTTACATTTGAGCTGTTCGATTGTATGCGATTTGGGATTATAAACGTTAATTTATTGTATAATTAAAAAACAATTTTGTCATAATGATTTAATGACAAGGTGTTTTAGATGTAGGTAATAATTTTTTGAAGATTGCGCTTTTTTTTTAATGGAAATAAATCAACGAATTCAATCACAGAATTCGAACTTTAAGTTCTGAATGTAAAGGTACGTGTACACTTGTATAACTTATTTAGAAATTCTACAAATTTATAGGATATAAAGCATGTTTTGTGAATTAATATTCATGTGTTATTTATAAATTATTTTAATCTGAAATCGTTTAACTTGGGTAGTTTATTATTCTAGTAAATAAGCGTGCGTTGTAATACTAGTTAGACATTCTTATATGTTTAAATCTTTCAGTTGAAAATGTCATTTATCATTTATTATAAATGCACTAAATGTGTGATATTGGTTTCAGTGCAGAAGTACTGTAAAATATGTTATTAACTTTTTGCATATGTTTATGTAGAAACTTTAATTGAAGTTAATATCTTGTATAAGCGTTCATTATACTCAAAGTTCCATTTAGATAATGGCTATAATAAAAAGTAATTAATTCAGGGATCGTTTGTTTTTAGTTTACTACAGTGTTTAGCGCAACTTGTGAAAAGGGATGTTGAAATTTTTCAAGTACTAGAGCTGTTAGTTTATCTTAATTTGTATTCAAAGTACGTGGAGCAGGTTTTTCTTTCAAGCTAATACACAGCAAGGCAGGGACGAAAACATTTGTTTTCAATCGTCAGTTAATAATAACTTAAAAAAAGAGGTGTTGGAATATTAGTGGTATTTCCTAGTATGATTTTCTAAAATTTATTATTTTTCTTTGGAGAAGAAAAAATATATAAATTATAAATCATTTTCATTTCGAATGGTAAAATTTTTGATAAATAAACTCATTTGAACTAACCAAAATAAAAAAAGTTAACAAACGTGTTTGATCATACACTGTTACGTTATTCTTAATCCTTTTGATATATTTTATCTCCCCTTTAAGTTCGTACTACTATTTATGGGACACCCTTTATTTTGTAATTCATTCTAAATGTTTCTTGTTAAATTAATTTACATTATTTTTCATGTAAATACCAAGGACATGCAGTGCACAGGTTGTACTTATAATTATAGGAAACATTCTTCTGATACCTACGCCTTACAAAAGATTAAAAATTAAATAGTACATCAGTACTTAAATTTTGTATACGTGAATTGTAAATATCAAATATTTTAAATTCTATTTCAGCTCCTCGTCATATATTTTGTTAATATATTAGCCGCACAATATTTAATAAATGAAAATTTAATAACTATTACTTAAATTTATTTTAAAAGTAATAATGGTTGTAATTGCTTTGAAAATGTGAAACTTCAGTAAAATGTGAACATTCAGTATAAAGAAATGCATAAAAATGTCTGTATCATTTGTGCATTCGTTTACTTTAATGTATACTAAAAGTCAGCTTAATTTGTTCATGTACATTAAAAATCAAGCTAAAATAATGAATCATGAGAGTGAGCACTACTTTGTTTTTCCTTCAAATTACATGCATCTATTTACTTTGTCCACGTGTATCATAGTAAAGAAACTGTCAATGAGTTCGTACTTGAATTAGTAACACAATCACTACTTAAAACTACATTAAATAACGTTTCAAAGCATCGGAAAGCTTAAAAATTGCTTGATGCATACGGGAAGACGCGAGCATCCGTAAGCCTCTTTGGATGACTCATCGAAATACACGCGCAGGCCCGTTACTAATAGCGAAGGCCCCGGTTGATCCCTTTTAGCATACATAGACAATTCAGATAATGTTTTGAGAATATAAAATTCCTAAAGGAAAAGAAAAAAAAAATTAAATGAACATAGGTATCTGGTCTATAATGAAACCATACTCCTGCAAAAGATCCACTGGTTTTTCCTTTGCAGCAAAAGTTCAAATCTAGCGTTGAATTGTTGTTCATTATTTTCTCTCAATATGAAATGAAAAAAATATACTTTTCCCTGATCGAAAAAATACGAAATGTAGGAATGTTAACAATACTGTAAGTTATATCTAGTACGGAACAGGAAATACTGGGGAGCACTTCATAGAATATTAACTATCCCGAATTCAATGGCAAACAATGCTGATAAGCATTATAATTTTCGCAAATTATATACTACTCTTTCTAATTTTTTTTTAAACCTCAGAAATGTTTGAAATAATCTTCTACTTTTTTAAAATTAACTAATTTATTTATTTTTTATTTTAATATTACGGAATGTTTTTACGAATTACCACTTTAACTGATCTGCAGGCTAAACTTTATTTTAT
Source organism: Cheiracanthium punctorium (assembly GCA_038373885.1). Taxonomy (NCBI): domain Eukaryota; kingdom Metazoa; phylum Arthropoda; class Arachnida; order Araneae; family Cheiracanthiidae; genus Cheiracanthium; species Cheiracanthium punctorium. The sequence continues at coordinate 99,075 of JAWZYV010019114.1, read as the reverse complement.
TTTATTATTGTTGTTACTGTTTTGAAATTAGAAATATATATTGTAAGTAAATATTGATTTTTAAAGACAATCTATATAATAAATATTGATTAAGTAAAATATTGGATTTTAATTAAGAAAAGTTATATTTACAAATAAAGGCAAACAATATAATTTTAAAGCAAACTCTCTTGAAACACAGTTTGAAGATGCACAGCCCTACTCTCCCAAGTGGTTAAAACATAAAATTCACTTCACTGACGTCCAGTCTTAAAACATGTTTAATTTCCCGAAATTCACGTTTCGAAGTAATCCGCGTCTAAACTTTTATTTCATATTTGCTTTTATCAAATTCCTTATTTTTTACTGTGTCTAAACTCCGTAGCATTCATTGAATTCACCAAGACATTGGATCATCCTTTTTCCCCTTAACCATTTCCAACCTTGAAACCGGCGTGGCCTGCTTCTATCCTTCACTTAACCCTTTGAGGCGCAACCCTTTCCCAATGCTGAAAAAAGGGCAGCCGTTGCCATCGCTCGACTTAACTACCAGCAAGATGGCGGACAATCGAAATGTCCATCGCGTGCCACAGATCTAGAGACCCTTTTTTGACGACAGCTGGCTGTGCGCAGGCACAGCCAGCTGATTATTTAATAAATTAGAAAAGAACACGTAATAGTAAGATAAGACCAGGAAAACACTAAGGACTGCAATTGGGGAAAAATGTTTAGCTGATTTGACAAATTTTGTTGGGGATATTTCAATTGAGTAATTTTGTAGAATCAACAAAATTTCATAGATATTTGTTTGCATCAACAATAGTTTTGTTGATTCAATGAAGCATTTAGTTGATGCAACAAAATTATTCCGTTAAAATAGCATCAGCAAAATTTGTGTAGAATCAACAAAATTTTCGTAGATATTTGGTTGAATCAGTGGCGTAGCTACGGGGGGGGAGTTTAGGGGGTTACAACACCCCCATGAGGAATATTTTTTCATAAAAAATGTTTTTTCTTCATACACACACAATATATATACATATATATGAATTGCAGTAGCCGCCCCCCCCCCCATGAAAAATTTTTCGCTACACCACTGGATTGAATCAACAGTAGTTTTGTTGATTCAATGAAATATTTTGCTGATCCAGTAAAATTATTCGGTTAAAATAGCACCAGCTAAATTTCTGTAGAATGAACAAATTATATTAAATTCAACAAAACGGTTTTTTTTTTCTGCGTACGCTCACTTCACAGAGAATTGATACAAAAAAAAAAAAAAAAAAAAAAAAAACTATTACATGTACTTGAGCAAATAAGCAAGTGATAAGTCTTTACATCATACTGAGTATTCAGTCTTGTTCTTTTGAAAGTAGAAGGAATGATATAAATAAAGTATATATGAATACAGTCTCTCTTGGCCTAATGAAAATTCATCTGAATTGAAGAAGGTGTTTTCTTATTTCAATATATTGCACAGCAAATAAAACTATTTGCGTAAGCCAAAAAACTATACTTTGATTACTCGATTAGAATTTCATTCCCGAAAATTGCGTCTTAGACACTGTATTATTTATTAAAATAAAATTACGCATACAGGTGTAGCATAGAAATGCTTTTACAGTGCATGTAACGCGCACGTACCCAACCTTCCTGCACCAGCCCACATCGTTAACTTCATTAGATATTCTAAGCAGTTTTATCTTCCAGGTATCGAGTTTTTGAGGTAGGCTATCAATTTCCAGACATTCCTGATAACAGATTGATGTCATCAGGCTAAACGCGCCGGAACAAAATTAAGAAGTATTCTGAATCAAACACTTTTTTTTTTTTAAATTCTTTACTGGACACTTGCAAACAATGACACGCGAAACACAAAAAATTGGGTCAATAGTGGCACAGCCCTATCATTTTCATCAGCAAATATCATATCTCTAAGTTGAGACAACACATGCACTACTTTTTCGACATGCAAAATAGATATGCTAATCTCAAATCTACATTTCTTAATAAAAAAGACAAGCAACAGAAGAAAGCTCGTAATATTTATCTGCGCATTGAAGACTTTTTAAACATCTTTCACAGCTTTTGTTTTCATTTTACATTCACTCTCTCTTAAATTCTCCATATTTAAGCGTTTCACGCAAATGAATAGTGGACTTATGGCATTTTGTGAGACATAAAAGAGTTTCATCCCATTATCAAAAGGAGGAAAGGAAATTAATTAAGCAATAGACCTTCTGTAGACAAGATTTCGAGGAGCAGTCTGCCATAAAGATAACAAATACAGCGGAGTCTCTCAAGTTGGAACATCCCCCCATAACTCGGACACCTTCCTAAGTTGGACACTTTTCTGGGAAACGGAATGTGTCCATAATATAGAAATATACCTCTATAAGTTGGATACTTCTAGAAAAAGGAGTGAATGTTTTTTTGAAGGAACCGTTGTTGTCCAACTTACGGAGGTTTCACTACATAAATTTGGCTATTACATCAGATCAACAGCAATACCAGCTTAAATATTAAATACAAGGAACCAAACTGCTTTTCAGTCAAATTAAAGTTCGAAACTAACAGAATAAAATACAATTCTCCAATAAGTTTTTATTTATTTATTTATTTATATTTTACTGAATACTTGTCAAACTAGCGAGGAGCCAGTTGATTAAGATATAAAAGTTTGAATCTTTGTTAACTTGTATCATAATCTTCGATTACAAATCAGTCGTTACAATTCGTATCAGGATCTGGTGATTTTAGTTAGTACTCTAGTTCACTAATATTCTTAAAAAATGAAAGAACTATTTATTTATTTACTGAAATTCGATGTTGCAATATTGATCATTATGATGCGGTGAACACTGAATGAATAGTCACCGAATGAGGAAATAAACCTCGGACGTCAAATCTATTAAATGTAGAGGGTTTTGGTATAAATTTAAAGAAACCGAGACATCATTTACAACAGTCGCAACACAAAAAAGAATTTCCCTTAATATTACAAACCATACTTCAATCAACACGAATGATTCCAGAAAATGTATTTTAAATTGTTCACACGTGATCGCCAAGGCAAATTCAAAGCAAACCGAGATGAGTTAGCCTAGATTTATAACACTTTTTAAATCCATAAAAATAGTATTCATAGCGATTATTCAAATGAAGGGCGGCACATTTTATTTTTCTCTCTTCGCATCCAGCCTCGATCGCAAATTCCCTCTTAAACAGCCATTCATCCTCTCTATTTCCTTGCCAGGCAGGCAAAGCGGAATCCCGTCTTGGAGCAATATCCACTGATGGCAGAGCGACAAATTGATTGTACCTCGGAGGTATTTCAAATCGCGCCATTTCCAGTACGAATAAATCGCGTTTTGATATCATTTATCAGATCTCTCCAGCCTTTTGTCGAATTACCCGACGATTTGCTCCAGTGATGGTGGGATTTCGGACGGGATCTCTTCATGCTCGACTGCATACAAAGGTGGAAGGGAAAAAAAAATGGTCCTCCCTGCCAAATGATGCACCCTGAGAATTCTTATTTTCTACCATGGCCTATATTTGGATTTGGGTTGATGCCATTATATAGAAATTGGAAGCACTTTTTATTGTTATTTCTGCCAATGTAGTAGCTAATGCAATTAAAAAAAAGAACGTTGAAATGGACTTCCGTAATGGAGAATTGAATTAGACGTGTCCGTTTGAGAGGATAGCAATTTCTTGGGGCAGGTTCTCCTTTGACAGGAAAAACGAATTGAATTTTAGCACAAGAATAAAGTTAACCACTACAGAATCAAAAGAGTTTTATTGATAGAACTGCGCGTGAATACTGATTTTATCTTTTTACTGATGAATACTGATTTTATACCCCATCATCCAGGAAGGGTGCATGGAAGAACGATTGTGCAATGTTTTCATTCATACAAAAAAAAAATATTTTTACATATACATGTTAATATACCTTTTTATTAGTAACGGTAAAAGTGTACTCTGATGGAAATATACGGACAATTTAAAATAGCGTAAATTTCAACACTCTTATAATTTAAAGATCTTCATAATTTATTACACACATTCAAACAAAATGTCTCTCGTAAGGTGAAGACTACCTTAGACTTTTTCAAGTATCTTATATATTCTGTTAGTTTTAGTGAAGTGTTTCAATACATACTAGCTCATTTCTTGCTATTTTTCATTCTAAATATCAAGCACGTTTACTTTGGATCGTCGAAACTGTATTAAGTCATACAGTTATCTCCCGCAGTCTGGAATCTAGAGTAATTTTTGATGATTTCACAAAGCCACATTTTCCCTTTCTATTTGTTATAAAATACCAATAGTACACAGAAGTGGCATCGATTAAATAAGTAAGGATTAATTAAGATCACTTTTAACGTTATTCAATGAAACTATGTTTTACTAAATTTCAATGTAATGCGTACTTCAAATATTTATCAGATTGCAAATAAAATCAAGCATATAATTTTTAAGTTATTCAGCAATTTAAAAGCTTCTAAATCGCATTTTTTTAATGCTACTATTAATATCTACTAATTCACGTAATCATATGCCATCGATAATATATGATGAGGCAATTTTTCATTTTGTTCTAGGATCACTACATCATATTAAGGGCAACTTCTGTATATTTTTAAATTAACTTTATTTAACCGGAAGTTTTTGATAATTAGCAGTTCAACCCGGGATAATAAATCAAGCAGCTACACGATTATTAATTAATCACCCACTTAATTCACCTTTCAACATTAACTATCAATGCATCAAATTATGAAAAGATCTATGAATGCTTTGTTTATAAGAATGTGCTCTATATTCTGAAGAATATGAAAAAATAAATTTTATTCTGCTGAGAGGAACATATGCAACGTTTTGTAAGCTAAATCATTGATCTTCCTTTGTTTGGTACAAAATTCTGCATATACGCCCCGTGGAGGAATAAACAAAAATGATTATAACGTTGTCATAAATAATAATTGGAGCGCCATCCCTTCGTGACTGAATTAATGAAATATATTAAGATTAACCGCGTATGTTTTATGAAGCAATTGACTTTCTTTACCTTCCGCTCATGGTTAAAAAACAGTGGAATACACGGCTATACAATCATCTCCCAATCGCCTTAGCCCCCGCATTTAATAGAATTAAATGGGTAGGTCAAAATGGGCGAGGTTCTTTAATTATCGTGGCAGAAAATTCTTCGATTACCCATTGTAAGAGGATTAGATGAAGAAGAATTGGGGGGGGGGGGAGCAAAAGAAAGAAAAAAAAAGTTGCTAATGTAGAGTATTCTAGTAAAGACCTCAGCCGAGGCATAGGTACCACCGATAATATGAACTTTAGCCACTTCAAATGCGTTACTATGAATTTAAGGAAATTTGGGAGATTTAATCTCTCAGATTTCATATCTATCTTCAGATTGTTTAATTGAGGACGGTTTTAAAAACACAAATCGTGTATTAAACCTTGGCATTTCTAGTTTTTCATCGATTAGATATTAGTTAAAATATTTAAAATTATGACAAATTTATGAGAATGCAGTTTGATCACAAATTAGGTAACAAATAAGCGAAAACAATTTTTATGAGGTGACTTCATTTGTGATGATTTATTGGATGAAGTATTACTTTTGTATTAGTTCTTATGTTAGTAGGTAAATAAGAGTTCGCAATTTTTACTCAGAAGAGAACAGATTTCTAAAAATGCAAAAGAGGATTTAAAAATTTTTTTATTAAGTAGCCTTTACACGTGTTTACACTTTCATGAAAATGTCTACTTTCGAAATACAAGTGTCAGCGCCGAAGTTTGACCAATTTCTACCACTTGCAAAAGAGTCCAAAGACTTCCAGATCCCTAACAGTTTCTCTAAACTAATAATTTCTCCACAGCAAAAATTTATAAAAAGAGCAATCTCATTAAGGTTGAGATTTAATTAGATAGTCATCAACTAATTTTTTATTGCGCACATTAAGACAGGCAGGGATCCATTAAGGACATCTGCAAAGTATTTTAGAAACAGACTTGAAGGAAGTTGTAGATAATTAAAAGTTTGTGATGAAAGATAATAAATCAAATTAGTTAAGCGATACTTGATGGATCACTTATTTTATTTACCATTGAATATATCAATGTATCAAATTATAAAATCATATAGGAATGTTTTCCTCGTTAACATGAATTATATCTTAAAGACTTTGCTAAAGGGTATATTTTTATTTTCCTGAAAGGAAGATTTAATAAGACCATTTTATCGTATTAAGTTTTAACTAGTACTAACTGTTGTACAATATTCTTACATGCACATTAAAAATATACGGATAACTCAAAATAAAAAAAAAAACCTCTCGCTATTTATTTGTACGACACTCGTCGTACTACAAAGTTATACATTATTCGTTTTAAAATAACGTATACCTTAATTTAATATCCTTAAAATTTGCATAGGGGCAGCCTGCATATGTAATTTGTATCAACTTTTTTTTTTTTTCTTAAATAGCAACACCTTATTTTAAAATTTTTGAAGCGAAAGCATTCGAAAAATTAATCAGTAAATAAATTGATATACGATCCCTTAACTCATCAAAGTAAGACATTTTAATTAACATAAAATCATCTACTGAACGTAAGAATTTGAAATTTTTGACAATCTTATTAAATTATTTTCTGAATCTATTTCCGTCAAAATTTGGCTAGAGGTCGCTATTCATATTTTTTCTGATATCAATTGAATAATTCGTATTAATATTTCATTAATAGTAAATTATGTTTGGACCGTTTAGTCTTAATAGTAGGAATAAAAATGAGCTTCTTAATATCAATATTAAATGAGATATGACTTAAAGTATGAAATAAAGTTTTAACATGGGGGAGTAATATATTTTGAAAGCTCATAAATCCTTGCTTTTTCGTTAAAATGTATTGTAAATTAGTATCGGAGATTAAAATGAATTAAATTTTTGAAGTATGATGTGAAACCTAGGTGTTGTAATGGGAAGAAGAAGAATTAGTGCATATTTCAATATGAAGAAGATTCCTTATGCAAATTTTATGTACAGGATATTCTTTAACGATTGGCATATGTAACTTTGTTCTACGAGGAACGACAGCCAAATAAAGGCCAAGTGGAACTTTTTCCTTGTAGCTGTTTCATTATTTAATTTTTTTAAAGTGTAAATTAAATAAAATATCAGAAAGAATTCTTAAATCAGGTTGTTATATGTGCCTATCATAGAAGACTGTTGACGTATACAGATGATATTTTTGTTGAATTTAATTCAAGATCACTTTTATAAACGAAGGGCTTACTGTTTTTAAGATGGGTTAAAAATATTCTGATAAATTTGTTTGAAAAATTTTAATACAGCAGCAAAAAGTGTGGTTGCATGGATTGCTAATCACAATTTTTTTATGTCACTATGTAAAATCTTTCAATATCGCCACAATTCATTCTCTACTCGTAGTATTTTTGATTTGAAGACTATGATAAGAGGAAAGCAGGTTGTAGCACAAATGAAGTGAAGTTGACATATAATCACAGAGATTCGTTCAAGATAAGAATAAAGAACTGCGTTGCAAGTACTGCGTTAAGCGTGTACTTAAAGCAATTACTTTTAAAAATCCTGTAACTTAAAAACGATCTAAAACATAAATAAGCTACGCCAGATACTTAAAAAAAAATTAAATAAAATAAAATCAGAATCACTCTTTACAATTTGCACTACATATTCGCATGAATAGCAAACTTGTGTAATTTATGTCACACTCAGGGGGGGGGGGGGCACACACACACACACACACAAAAAAAAAAAAAAAAAAAAAACAGAACTCTTGTGTCACTGTCCACAAAATATTTCGCTGCTGTTGTGGTTTGAAGATTCCCGACCCTTTCCCCCCAAAGTATCACAAGTTTTGTTGTTGAATGTACAAAAGAGATTGTGAAGAAATAATAATTTTTCTATCATCAATTCGATCCTCTCTGTTTCAGGGTACGTGACATTCCTTGTATTTTCAGTGAGGGAGGAGAACGCGGAGACAGAAAAAGATAGCGGTATCTTCTGTAAGGGAACAATCCTTTTTCATTGCGTACACATTTAGTGAGGTATTTTGAATTACGGTCAAACCTCGTCAAAACAAGCTACTTTTAGCTTGTTCACGAGCTTGCAGATAAAACATTTTAAGATTAATAATAATACTATTGTTTAAATATTCTTCATTATTCTTGGTGGGAATTTATTATCCTCAAGTGAATAATATATAAATATTGCAGCAGTATTGAGTTGAATGGGATTTCACAGATTTACAGAAAAGTTAAAAAGAAAAAAAAATAAATATATTGTAATGTATAAAAAGGTAATTTGGGTTTTACTAGTTTGGGTATTGTTCAAGCGGGTACTTTCACTGTAAGTTTTACTTTCCTGTCATACTTGCCACGCGCGCTCTGGAGCTATGTTTTATTTATTTTGTTATTTGCCAGACATCAGGCCGTCGATTCTGAGTTCTTTAGATGTACACGTGTCCTCACGCCCTTGTAGGCCCAGATGCGGGTCATGTTGGTAAATGTGTGTGGTTCGATCAGAGATAAGAGAGAGGAGGAGTTATGTCTTCGCAGACCACGTGGTGTGGTAAGCGTAAATACTCCCGCACATCGAAAATCGGGGGACTTCTGCCACTGGAACTGCTTAATGCGTCCACGCTGATTCTTGTACCCGTCTCCCCTCCCCTCTTCTCATTCTAAATTGTAACTTAAATGTAATGTTCAATAAACCATATTACCTGCCTTAACTCTGAAACTTTACTTGAAATATCTAACGTCTCATATATATATATAACGGTACTTCTTTTTGGGGAAGAAAAGGGGAAATCAATATTCTTTTTATAAAAGTGCCACTAACAATTACCTGTTTTTTAAAAGTATTATTATTATTATTAACAAAACACAACTGTGCACTGCAAGCAATACGACTATTTCTAGGAATTTTTTTTTTTTTTTTTTTTTTTTTTTTTTTTTTTTTTTTTTTTTACACGAACATAACAACAACAACAAAAAGCATTTTAATAATCAGTTTAGAACTACGCAATTTGCGAATGAAATAGCTTCTACACAGTAAAAAAATTCTGAAACGTTACATACTTATAGCGGAAAGGTTTCCGAAAGTATAGCGTAACCTACCGATGCTCCACTCGAACTCACGATTTCGGAAACATAACCCATATTTCGGGGTAAAGTATTTACGGGGGAAAGGAAATCTTTATTTGGGATTTCGCGCGCATACGCCAAGAGACAGAAAGATATAAGAGCGAACGCGTCTTCCCTAATAGCACAGATGGTCACAAAAGAGTCGCTGTGACGTCACAGAGGGTCACAATTGTCACAGGACTATCACATTGTAACTTTTTGCACAGCCCGATTATGACCAACATGGGCCCCGGGCATTGATTAATTTGGGGGTCCCCATCTATAAAATTTGTTTTCTTTTTCATAATATTTTGACATATAAAAGAATATTTCAGAACAACATTTGAAACTGGGGGCCCTGGGCAAAGTCCCGATTTGCCCATGCGATAATAAGGGTCTGGTAACTTGTGAGTGATGTAACTTCACTGTGAAGTTTATTTGTGACCAGTCACCAGGTGACGTCGCCGGATGAATACTTAAATAAAGCAGCACATTATCTCCTGAAAATAATTTATGTGGAAGAAAAAAGATTTAAGATTTTTAATTTATATTTATTAATTATGGTATTTTCTCTCCATTTACAAAATACTTCAAAAAAATTGTAAGTTTCTAAAACAAGCCGTACCACAACAGCAGTCAGTTTACTTTTAAAGCAAATTACGGCAAGAGAATCACAGCGTCGCGGTAACGTGTTGTCTTATGGGCCCGTCTGTCTTTGGTTCGAATCTGATCGCTGCTCCTGCGCGCTCCTTCCGTTAGAGCTTGGTGCTGCCAACTAGCTGATGTTACTTGAAACGCTTCATCTAGTGCATGTTACTTTTTCTGAAAAACTCAGAAAGGTTACTCGTTAATTCGGAAACCTTTCCGAAATACACGGAAAGGTTACTCAATATTTTACCAAAATATACAGAAACGTTACCCATCTTTTCCAGAAACCTTACCTAAAATGCAGGAAAATAGGTAAATATGTTTCCGACATATGCAGAAACGTTTCTAAATACTTTACTCGCATGGTTCGGAAACGTTTCTGCAATTTTAAACTACAAGAGCTGCCCCATTTTTTGGAGTAACGTTTCCGAATTTTTTTTTACCGTGTACCGCTAAAATGAACAATTATAACGGGCACAAACATATATGAAAAAAGAAGAAAACATGACATAATGCTAATAATTACACCACTACAACTTTGATATTTAAGGGGGAAGGAGAGGTAAAACTGGCAAAATAGCATGCGTGTAAACAGTCAAACAATCAATTACGAATACAAAAACCAAAGATAAATACCGATTTTTTTAATAAATAAACCTGGCATTAATAGAACTAAGAATAAAGCATTGGTATAAAAAGTCCAAGGGGAAATTCCTCAAATGGTTCGCCATAAAAAAAAAAAAAAAAAAAAAAAATAAGTGTAATTTGAGCAAATGCGACTTTTCTATGTACGTATTAGCTCCCAGCTCGCAAAATAAAAATAATGTGATGTAAATCGTCAAGCCAAACAATACATCAACTCTACCGTTAATAGAATTAAAGGGGCAGGCCCGACCAATGAGCACCCCAATAATTATCTACGTCAAACGAAGAGTGAAGAAAAAATAACAGTAAGGAAAAAAACCAGCCATTAACTACTCAGAGATTAAGCACAATTACCTTCGGAAGGACTTAAGAAAATAACATAACCAGATTCAAATTAATAGAAAATTCAACCTTAAGTTAGTGATAAATGGACGAACACACCGTCCTTCAATTGGCCAAAGATCCCTGCGGCACAACACAGCAGTAAATTAAATATATACAGTTATTAGAAAAGCGTCCTTTTTGGCCAAGTTTGGAAAGTATGTCTTCTGGAGCAAGTCTCTGTTGTTCAGAAACATAAATCCTAAGCAACTGTTAATTAGGGAGAGCTCAAGACTGCAGAAGAATGGGATCTAGCAATAACATTCTTTTTTTTTCCCCCCGACCGAATTCATTATCATAGATAAGCAGTGAGATAAGTATTTAACTGCAATTTAAATTCAGAAGAAATGATATTTTTTTCGAAAGACAGAATCGAATGATGAAGACAATAACGCCCTTGATCGACAACAGCTTATCCATTCATGGAAGTCTTTCTAAGTTCGTAGGGGAGAGGTAATGCTGCATGACGTGTGAGAAATTGATAACACATTAGTCGGAATTTACGAGTCTTTGCCTCAGGGTATATTCGGGACATGATCAGAAGACTCTCAAGTAGCAAATGGAAGCAGTTTGCATAATTTCAGAAGTAATTTCAACAGATAACCAACCATTTAGGTGATAACGAGTAGTGGAACAGATATTTTTTCATTAATTAAATAAAAGAAACATGGTATAAAAATCTTTTATTAAATCTGATTCTAAAAATAGTTTTACGGCTGTAACACCTGTGCACTTATTTGCATATGCAGCGTTACTGAAATTTTGCTTTTTAACTAAACTTGATGTTTAACAGTAATAACGAATAATAAACCATCGAATTAACAGGCAAGTTCGATGGCTTTCTACTCTTCAGGATGTTTGAACTTTTTTAGAACTGAGAAAAAGCGGATCTTTTGTACTGGCCGGAATAATTATATTGTTGATAAGTAACATTTTATGTGTTATTATACTAACTTTATATTAATTTTACACTCTGACACCAGTTTTTGTTAATTTTGATCTTCGAATTACTAACATTTTAACCAAATTGCCTTCCGGTTGCGAATGAACTTAGAATAAACAGTTATCGCAATATTCTGATTTTGGACTATACGTACACTAAATAAAAATATAAATAATACAACATTACTGGAAAACAAGTCTTCAAATGTTTGAGTTTTATAATAGAGTTTCCTTGGCGTTTAGTGAAAAATCATTCTAAAGTATTTCTTGCTGTGATACTACTTACAAACGAAAATATTTAATTATTTAAAATTATTCCTTAATTCAAAATAAACAAAGCTTTACTGAAAATTTTTTCTTGACTTCAGTAAAACATTAATTTCTTTTTTTTTAATGTAACACATATCGTGAAATATTTACAGTGTCGAGCAAATAATACTCTAATTTTAAATTAAAAAATCTCAAGAACAAATATCAATGCAGGTAAGATCAATTGGGTGCACAAACGGTATATTTATAATGTGAGCTGGAAAATTTTTATACAAAAGTTTCACAACAATAAGTCTCCACAATGGACTGGTCTCCATATTCGCCTGATAAGTCTCCTTGTGACTACTTTCCGTGGGGTTCATTGAAAGACGCTGTCAACCGGAACCGTCCCAACACGTTGAACGAGCTTGAATCGTCGATGTGGGGCATGTGGATCTATTTCTGATAAGACATTACGAGCTGCGATGGTAAATTTCATTATTCGTTTGCAACACCTCTGTTTGAACACTGGACATTTTGAAAAGATTGTACTGTGATTCTTTGCTAAGAATGGGGTTATATATACATAATGACTGTAGATCTATTTTGGCGTGCAGCGCCATCTGTTAGCAGTGGCGTACGCGTGCAAGGGTTGGTGGTTTTAACTCCACCTTCTGCATTCTTTTCTTGATCTTTATTTTTGATATTTTTAATTTTGAAATCAAGGTGTTATTTGTAGGGCACCAGGTAAAATACACCTTAGTTAAACCATTTCTGAACCATACAAACACTGCAAAGGCAATACATTAATAAGTGTCAATACTAATTAATTTAACGGTGTTGTTCGAAAAAATCATGTTATTTTGGTACATAAGTACAAATAAACTAATTATACCAGGCACTTCAAAATTTTGAAACTGTCTCTTTACAAGCTGTACTACATACTGAAATAAACGATCAATCTCTATCAGTTTCAAAACTTTTAGAAAAAATTCTTAAAAATCGGAAATTTTCGCAAAGCGTGTCACTCTTCGAAAAATCTTGCAGCTCAGATCCATGTTTAAGAATTTTTCTGAAAATTTCCCAAAAGCCACAGCTTTTTCGCTTATTGCAGTATGTAAAAGCAGCTTATGAAGAACCATCTCGAATTTTTTGGAGACCATGGTGCTATTAGTTTATTTCAATTTGTGTACCAAAACTAAAAACAGTTTTTTTTTTTCCTTCGACATACACCCTTAAGCAGACCCGTGGCTAAGCCGATAGGCTGGGAGAACAACATTCGAATTCAGACTAGTCAAAGACGAACTAAACCTGCAAGGTGGTATGATCTCGCAGGAGGTTGTGGGAGAGGTATACAGGAATTGACGACTTTTCCGTGAGGCTGCCTAAACTGCAGATAAAGTGGATTTTCTATTGAATACCCTCTTTCCAAAGACTACAGCTGTTTATGTGGTTATTTTTATTCGGTAGTTGAATACCAGTGGGTGCACAAGGCTTGGAATTTTTAACAGGTATAATTCATTAGAGAACACCAAATTTAAAGTACAATTACAAACAATTTCTTCCGTTTCATGCGGGATGTTCACAATCTTAAGCTATCAAGATCATGAAATGTAAAGTTTATATCACACACAAAACCAAGCATCGGAGGCAATTGCTAAGAAAGAAGTAAGCAGATTTAAATAAGGTTTATATCCCCCAGCATGACCAGACATAGATTTTTCGGTCACTGAGCTGTTTAATGCATTACGAAATGAATTTGGGGGAAAATAACGGACAATTTAAAATATTGAAAGATATCAATCAATTCTTAAGAACACACGTTCTTTCCGTTTTTACAAAGGGAGGAAACGTAGTGAGCTTCTTTAAACAGTCAGGATGATATCTTCGACAAAATCATCAGCCTGTTGAAGAGACAATTTCGATAGTTTGATGTTCAGATGATGCCGAATTGTCGCCTTCTTTTACAGCTTGTGTAGAGATTAGAAGACAACATTTTCTCGTACGAGAAAGGCATTTGCGTTTTCTTGGCGTTTTATGTACTAATATGACTATATTGTTTGGTTTATTGGAGTTGTGGAAAAGCACAACTTTTGTTCTTTGCCTTTTATTTGTATGCTAGAATACTTTTAACTAAGAGGACGAAGGGGCTTGCTGTATGAGACCACACTTTCTAGTGGCGCAACCTAAGGATAATCTCAGATCCTGCAGTGCAGAAAGGGTTACGATGCTCAGGGCCGTCTGTACTTGCGATACGCCACTGAACATTTCACCTTGACATCCGTGTCACAATCCTACTGAATAATCTTGCGACAATCAGAGAAGCTTAAGTCTTGAAAATATAATTCATACACGTTTTTTTTCCCCGCTACTCACGACACAGAGCACTTAGGTGCTTAATTTCTTGCACTCCTCTATCGCGCACTGAGCATGAACTTCACACATTCCGCCATTAGCCGGCCCTGATCACCCATTTCGGAGTCCAGCCTCCACTCCGGTTCGTGACTAAAGATGTCACGATCGCTCAAAGCTCAAATTAATAGCCCCGGCAACACGCAGAAATGCCGGCTCAGCACACCACATCTGTTTTATTTTATTTTACTTGTATTTTTTGGAGGATATAGATTTGCATAGACGTTTCAGGGAGCAGGAAATACAGTCAAGGTTGCATTCCGGGGAGAAGCTCGAAATAACTGAATGGAAGGCTCTCTCAATATCTTTCTTCCTCGTGTGGATGACTCCACCTCTATTTTAGGTACTCCAACAAGTGCTGGAAATGAACAACCAAAGCTGGAGAAGAAGGAGGGAAGGCAATAGACAAACTTGAAAAAAAAAAAAAAAGCACGGATAATATTACATTAGAAGCAATATGGGCTGGGTCGCTTAAAATTAGGGCAAAGACAACAAGAAAACAGTCCTTAGAAATTTCTTAGGGGTCAAGACCGCGTCAGCACCCAGCTGCCGAAATAGAAAAAAGGTGGGATTTCCAAAGGAAAATTACTGCAACAACCAATGTACCTTTCAGATTTCATTAATTTGGTCTCCTCGTCCACAAGAAAAACTTGCACTGTTTAATTACGTTAAAAATGTCAAAAGCATAAATTATGCATATTTTTAGACTAAAATTTTAAGTCCTTACCATTTGTGATGATTTTATATTGAAATGTATCTCCAATTATTAAAATTCAGATTCAATGCATAAATATCCGCCAGCAAGCACTCAACCTTTCCATGAATCTTTATCAAGTTAATTTTAAAATTTCGTTTAATAATGTATGGGGGTGCAAATATAAATAATGATTTTTGCACACGCAAAATAAATAAATAAAATCAGATTTTCTCAAAATTGTTTGCAATTGTATTAAATTCAGGATGATTATGTGATGTATTATAATCACGATAATTTACAAATTGATTCGTGAGCTTTACATTTCAGTTGTCATTAGCAGAAGATTGAAGCCGGAGGTAAACCAAGGCTGTGGAGTAAAAGAAAGAGCCGAAACGCACAGAATAAGTATTTCTCTGCAACCTAAAACGTACTAAGTCAGCTATGCCTTTTTCTGTTAAGAGATCGAACAGGAGAGCAGATTTTTTTCTCCAAGTTTGTTTACTTTAAACATCAGCTTCAAAATAGGCATTGAAGACGGAGCCATAAGACTTTCTTTGTCACTGATGATTGAGCATAGTGAAGGATAAAATTAGAAAATGTCATCATACGGTTCTAAGTAAAAATAGTCATGCAGAATGACAAACAACTAAAAGAACCACATAAATCTGCAATGTGATCACCTGAGTAACAGCTAAAAGCATATAATAATTTAGTTTGTAGGATTGAATTAATAAAATCGCAAGTATTTCACTATGAAAGAGACTCGAACAATTAAAGATAGGATAAGTCAGGTTTGCCATTCGAAAGACAATATCAACCGGAAAAGATAAAGTAAAATTAACAGAGTATAAAAGAAACAGACGTGACACAACTATTAGGCAGAGAGGCATGAAACATAGACAGCTACTCAATATTCAGATGTTATAGGATATGACACTCACACATTTCCAGTGTCGGATGTTGAGACATACAACGATCTACTGACAAAAAAAAAAGAAATAAATATAAAGAAAATAAAAATTGATACACTTAAGTAGAAACAGCACACAGTAGACAGACAGCCAGACATCTAAGCGATGCACCATCGCTTAGATGTCTTTACAAAATAATACAAGAAGGAACGCTTCTTAATGGATATTCAATGTAGTATCATAAATTATAAATGATTATGAAGTATCATAAATAATAATATCAATGAATAATTGTTACCTCAGTTTAGAATTTAAACTTTTATATAGTTTTTTAAAAAGTCATACTAAATACAACATCAAGCTTTTCCCCATCCCACCCCACTCAATTATCAACTGGATAACAATAATTGGAAATTTGAAACACACAAGGGATCATGCACTGTAGCACGATGCTCAGTCTACAGCAGACGTCCCCAACCTGCAAGTAAATAAAAGTATGACTGAAGAAGGAGAGCGATGAGCAAAAGAAATACATAGTTGCCACCCCCTTAATGCATTTCACCGTTGCAATAACGAACGAATATTTAGTTTTTCTTGCGCAGTTTATTTACAAATATATGGCAAGAAAGTTTGAACTTTTATCTTCTAGAGTAAATTAAAAAAAAATCTTTTCCGGCAGAAACCATAAAGTTATGAATACAAAATCATTTTAGAAGTCACTAATTGCCACTGGTGTTAGAAATAATTTGTTGTATAGTTAAAAATATCTTGTCTTCCTCCTTTACGACACAGGTAAAAGGTTGGGAACACGGGAAGACCCTCCGGGGAAGCCGACCGCAAATCGGTTAATAACTTTATTTCTCCTGGGCGACGCGTTTCCATTCCATGTTCCAGCGGTTCCTCTCTCAAGCCCACAATGCACATTACAATGTAATACCTCAAAACTGAATATTATAATTTTTTAGCACATATGGATCATTCATAAACACGCACTGAGAACATTCAGATGTACAGTACATTTACAAAGGGCATTCCATAAAAACTGAGAGTTATTTTTTTACGTAGTGGCAACACCGCAAAACTAAAAAATAGAAGTGCAGTCGATTTTTTCAAACTGTTAACTGTACCTTTATACAAAATTCTAAACGAAGCAGACGATTTTATTTTCATTGTTACGTGCTTGTTTAAAAAACTGTTTTATTTGCCCTACAGAAATGGAGATAAGTGATCCAAAGTTAAAAAACGAAATGTTAATTGTGGCATAAAATTTTGCTATCGTTTGGGCAAAACAGCTCCAGAAACAGTTAAGTTAATGAAAAAAGCTTAAAAAGACAAATGTTTTAGTGAGTCTACGATTTTTAGATGGCATGGTGATTTCAAGAAAGGCCGTTTGTCTGCAGAACCAGGGGCGTAGCCAGGGGGGGGGGATATCGGGATATATCCCTCCCGAAATTTTTGGATTAGTGATGAAATTCCGTCTATTTATACACATATAAGTTCATATCCCCCCCCGAAATATTTTCCAGGCGCATATCCCCCCCCCCCCCGAAAAATTTTCCTGGCTACGCGCCTGTGCAGAACTGTTATTTCAGCAATGGAGGGTTCTTTGAAGCAGCTTCCAGAAAAGAGTTTCTCTACTTGTTTTGAAAAGTGGGTTGAACGATGGGACCATTGCATATCATCTGACGAAAGGTGTTTTGAAAAAGACTGATGTATTTTTTGCTGTAAATATATTTCTTGATTTTTTATGATTTTACTGTCAGTTTTTATGGAATGCCTTTGTATTATTCATATACATGTACCATATCCCAAAATAAATTACAATATACATCACAAAATAAAACATTACATAACACATAGGCTATATTACAAAATGAAATAAAAGACTGGTCAACTTTATAATAAACGAATGCTGGTGTTTCTTACTGTTGGCGGAAAATCTCGCGTTGTGGACGAGGAATAATGATCATTCCCGTAAGGTAGATCGCGTTGTAGCGCGATTCCACCGTAACTCCATCAATCTTTGTTTTGAGAAAACAACAAAAATTTGTTTCGTGCTTTCATCCGATGTTTTATATTTATCTTTTATCGATGTCTTATATCTATCATCAAAAACGGCGGAATCTTTCCGTTTTTGCACTCACTTGAGAGCAGAGTTGCCACTTGTCTCGATTCTGCCAAGACAGTCCCTATTTCGATGATGCTGTCCCGCGTCCCGACGCCCTTATCTAGTTTGTCCCGATTTTTAATTATAGTAACCGAATATTGCTCATTTCGCACAGACTTACTTTGTGATGCTGCTGCTGTTTAGGGGTTTGATCCGGAAGAAGAATTTTCAACTGATGAAATTTCGAAGACTACAGTCTGGTAAAGGGTATACTATACCACAGCTCGATTAACATCAAAGCGTTGATAAAAAATGGGTGAAGGTATTTAAAACCCCAAGAAAGCAGAAATTAAATGTGCTATTTGGTCTTCTATCCAGGGGTGGCCCGACAAGGTAAGCATCACATCGGGGAGCCATTTTGAACTCAAAAGCTTGAAAAAAGTATAAAAAAGGGCGCCTTTTTTGTGCGTTTGCAGGTGAGTGCCACATAACCCTAGGGCCGCCCCTGCTTGTATCTCGCGTTTTGAGCAGACCTCCTTCAAATGCTTATTTTGAGGGAGTATTTTCATTAATGGAAAACAAATGACATAATTTTAGAAATCGTTACTCTGTAGATTTAATTAAAGCAGAATTGCAAAATTTCGCTCAACATGAACATGACTTGTTCTAAGTTCATCTGTAAATATGAAAATGATGCAGAAGTAATGAAAGCAGCAGTAACAAAAATATTCGTGGAAAAATAAATAAAATTAAATACAAATAAAGCCTGACAGTAGTTTTAATTTTTCTTAGAATAATATTTTTCTTCAATACCGACCATCTTGATTTTCTCACCCTGAAAAGATGGCAACCCTGATTGTGGATCTTGTGTTAAAACCAAAAATGGCAATCTCTGTATTTAAAAAGACAGATCGACGAAAAGTAGACTTATTCCCTTTTATTCTCACAAGTTCCAGTTTAACTGAACCTTTCTATTTCAACGATGAGTTACAATCGACGTTATTATACTGTGTCCGATGTACAGGAATTCGTACACAGAACTTTACAGATCGACAACAACTTAAATATAAAATAATGCATAGTAATTAAAGTAAAGGTTTATTTTCGAACAAAAAGAAACTTATTAAATATTTGTAAATGAATTTTTTTTTCCGAAGTAAAAAAAAATCTATTACTGAAGGGAAGAAGAATGGGAGCATCTGGAAGTGGTAAAGAGAGACTAAGGGAACCGCTACAGTTTCATTCTGAAAGATATCCAAGATCAAGCAGACAAGTTAAGGACGCAAAAACATGATCTGCGCTTACAACAAGTACTAACTAGTTCTCACAAGACTAAAATCGTCAAGCGTAATGAAAAAGAGATGCGTCACGTTTAAAAAGCTAAAAGGCATGAAGCAGAAACAATCGTTTAGAAGTTACAAGATGTGACATCCAGACGTTTTCGACGTTGGACGTCTAGTGACATGTGCAGGCAAGGAGCGATGTACTCGGTATACTCCAGCCAGGAGAGTAGGCTGAGAGTCAGACATATAAAAGAAAGTAAGCACAATAAACAAGTAGCAGGAGGTCGCAACGTGCTTCAACATCACGTTCTCATACCCAGAAAAAGAAAATTGTACATACTGCCTGCCGATCAGATCAGAGGTGAAGTAAGATTTGATCAGATGTAAACATTCTGATAAGTATTCAAGGAGCAGACAAGTACTTCTGTTAAAAATAAGCAAAGGCACAGAGTCCGTGAGAATTAATTCCTATCAACCCCTGGCCT
Source organism: Cheiracanthium punctorium (assembly GCA_038373885.1). Lineage (NCBI taxonomy): Eukaryota > Metazoa > Arthropoda > Arachnida > Araneae > Cheiracanthiidae > Cheiracanthium > Cheiracanthium punctorium. Next base: position 79,146 of record JAWZYV010019114.1, on the reverse strand, counting down.
AGAATATAATTAAAATGAACAAGAATACGTATTTTATGATGGATGAAAACAATTTTATTTAACTTCCATAGCAGTTCGGTTATATCACGTGTTTGTTTCGGCAGTTTTAATATGAAAATGTAGAAAGGCGGAAGGGAAAATGAAACAGAAAGACAATTCAATTTTCAAAGTAAGGTTAAATTTTATTTTGCATTCAGTAGCGTATTGTGAGACGCTCTCAAGATACCGTAAACATAAAATATAAGGAATTTCGTCGGTGTTTCAAGCTTTTAAATAGTAGTAATATCTTAGAAAATCGTAATCCTTATTACTGTAATTAAAAAAATTGGAACAGCAATAGAACTAACACTATCGTAAGTTCACTAAATAAATAAGTATTCAAACTGCAAAAGGGGTGGAAAAAGATAAATTAAAATGAAAGACCTAGCATGCAACACTTTAAAAAAAAAAAACAACAATGAAATCGAAATGCTATATTTAAACCAATAACACTAACATTCAATGGATTCTCAATACGCCTATGAACACTCTAATAAATAAATTTAAATTAATATTTCATACAAAAATAATTGTGCATTCCTTGAAATCATACAGCTTAAACAAGAAAAAGTTACATTTATAACTTAAAAGATCTGCTTTTTAAAGATAAAAAATGCATGATAGAAATATTTAAAAAAAAAAGGGGGGGAGTAGAACGAAGGGTTTGATCACAAAATCAGAAGAAAAAAAAATATGGTTTACTCTTTTTTTTTTTTTTTTCAAGCTCAGTTATTAACATTGATTCTGCCAAAAGGTATTAACAAATTTGCACTTTTAATCACGCTTGCAGACTGGAAAAAATAATCAGCAACTATTGTAAGTGTGTCAACTTAAGCGCACAGATAATATATAATATTTTCTCTTTAAAAGAACAATCTTTTCTTTAACATAATTTTTTATAAATAGAGGTCTTTAAAGCTGAGAAAATCAAAGGAAGACACCTAGAAATAATTTTACAGTTCAGAATTTTTGATGGTCTGTAAAGAATGCATATTCTTGCTCCTAATTTCATAATAAAGAATTAACGCATATTTCATAATCTTGAACCACTGAAAACTTTATTCGCCCTCATAAAATTTTGGGGCTACTATTTTATTTTTCTGCTTTCTGATTTAAAATACCACGAACATTCTAATAAAAAAAAGTTTTAAAATAGATAATAAATATAGACGAAAATAACTATCAAAACTTCTTTAAATCTCAAAACGCAATTTTTAGGATTTTGCTTAAAAAAAAAAAAAACTAAATGAGAGAATTGAACTACCCAAGTAACCCTTTTTTTGTGAGAGGGGTGGGGGGTGGGGGTAAATAAACGATTTCTGCAAGAGATTTGGAGATTTTTGAGAAGTGATTGAAAACTGAGTGATCCATCAACGAAAATCGTTAATTAAAAATATGAGCAAGAAAACAAAGTTCGCCATATTGTGTATATTGAAATGAGGAATTAATATCAACACAATACCTCATCAGTATCTGCACTATTAGTCAAAACAATTATTTATGCTCAGAGATCGTTCACCAGATACACACACACACAGCTCAGAGGGATAATCGGGTTCATTAGGAACGTTTGTAAACGACGGGGAAGTACGCCAGTTGCACAGTTCCAAAATGAACAAAAAGTCTGGTTTCGTTCGCTCTCTTTAAACTGAACCCGCTATTAAATGCTTGACAACGTGCCCAATGTCTCGGACCGGTGTTTTTTTTTTTTTTTTTTTCCTTTTTTTTCTGTTCCTTTCCCCCGAGTAACAGAAAGATAAATGTTACGCACGTGGTCGATTACCTGAGGAAATTGCGAATGTTAAATTAATTAGGAACGAACGCATACTAAAAGAGCACAGAGTATGTAATAAAAATATTTAATAACGAGCTAAATAATTACAGTAGTACAGTGGTGAAACATTTTACATTAGTGGGGATGGGTGAGGGGGGGTTTAACGAGAAGAAAACTCTAAAAGTCTGCTTCTGATTAGAATTCAGTTATTTGAAAATGAATGCCGATTGAGGCAAAATGCATATTCTGAAACAAGACGGAATTTCCGTGAACAAATGTGCACGTATACGTAAGATCCCACACTCTCCTTTAAGTAAAATTCGTATACAGAACAGAAAAATAATAATAATTTTTTTTTTTTTTAACGAACAATAGAAATGATGCCTGCAAATGTAGTTTCCAATAAAACAGAATAAAAAAAGTTTCTCGACGATATTAGTGTACGCACGAATTCAAAAGTTAGATTCTAATGCGAATGATTTTAGTGTAACAAAATTAGTATTTTCATTCGCTATCATTATGCATAAGTTATAACGACCAGCACGATAAAGTCTATTAAGTGCTACTTCCAGAGCGTCATATTAATCATGATAGTTGTAGGAATAAAAACGTTGGATTCATTGAAAAGAGTTGATTTCATTTGGATAATAGAAACTTTTTATATAAGGAGAATTTTTTTTTTTAAATGTTTTTGAAAGAATAGGGTTAGTTCATGAATTCAAGCAACCGTAAAAATATGTTGCACAGGAGAATTGTCATTCAAACCACTCGGGCTTTTCCAGTTTCGGCAAAAAAAAATTATATAAATAAATAAATACAAAACACTTTAAGAATTATACATTCCATGCTAAGTTGGTTTTTGGGAGCATTTATATTGCTAGGAACAGAAGCATACGAGGCGTCCATTCTAGTTAAAAATTAAGCATAAAAAAAGGTTAAAAAAAAAAAAAAACCTTTGAAAATTCCATTAAGTAAAACATGGGGGGGGGGATAATTCCAGGGTAAGAATGGACAAAAGAGACGAAGGATAGGGCTGTTTCATCTCGTAAAAATGGGAGAGCTTTCTCACACCTCGCAAAATTCCTATATGGCGATGAGAATTAAGCCTGATCAATCTCGTCTCGCTTCAATTTCTATTTCTGTGCTCAAAACAAATATAAGTGAAATCTGATTTTACTATCAATATTATTTACTTTTTATTTCTTGCAAAAATTAATGAGTATAAAGTCACTCTAATTTCCTTAACTAAATAATCATATTAAAATGCACAGACATTAATGACTATAGAGGAATTTTTAGGCGTCTCCAATTCTCAGTTTCTATGAAGGGAGCAATATATATATATATGCTTTCTAGATAAAGGCTTTAGATTCTACTCGTATCCCCCCCCCCCAAAAAAAAAAAGTTAGTTACGTCATTAACAAAAATACTATGTTCATACGTGCAAAATTTTAATTTTATTCACTCATTTATAGTCTGATGCACAGTATGCTTTTCGTGCATATAATCTGCAAGATTTAACACTTTCTTTTTATCAATAATTTAAAGATAAGAAAGAGAGAGACTATGAAAACACTTGAAAAAAGACATGCATTCAAGAAGCTGGAATGATGCAGTATAAATATTTAAAGACCAGCAGTTACATATACATAATAGTTAACAATTTTATCGATCTTAAAGATGCATTTGGACTGCCATTGTTTTCCCCCGCCTAATCTCATTTTAAACTTTTCCTATTTTGAATAAATTAAAAAGATTCATCCGTTGACTAGTCATTTAATGCAAATTCACAACTCCATAGTATTCGATAGCATTTGCTAGGTGTTTGAGAAAAATCGACGAATAGCCGGAACAACGAATTGTCGCTCATTATATATACAGGGTGGTTCTAAATTGTTTTTACAAAATTTTAGGGGAGATAGGGCACATAATAAGGAATCAGAATTCCATAGCAATGTGGGGTCAGAAACGCCGTTTTCACTTACATGGTAGTTATCACTTTATGAAAAGTGTTTAAGTATTTGCCTAATTTCTTAAGCAATTTTCATTACAATGGGCTTGTCTCCAAAAATCCCATCCACGAAATGAAATAGAATTTTTAAACAATGCACTTTAGTCACATGTTTTCTGAGAAAAATACGTTAGTTTTCGACAGACAATGGTCGAAAAGTTCACTGTTGTTTCAATATATATATATATATATAATAAGTAGATTAAAATATAATTTATAATTTTAAATGCTTCCGAAGAGCTTTAGTCATTTCTTGCAAGTGTAGAAAAAAAGTTTCGCATTTTTTAAATATGATGCTTTTATTCCATCATAATAATTTGTGAGCTTTATTCACTCAATCTATAATTTATTTCGTCAAGTTCGCATTTTCGTTATTAATCAAAGTGCTACATTACTGCAACATTTTTCCTTTACGTGTACGGATACCTTAAACAAAACATTACTAAACGATCGCCTATCGCATATAAACTACTGGGAAGTACCTCATAATAAATATGTGGTCGTTATTGTTTCACGATAAAAGCCTTTGTAAGAGCATTTAATTAACTCCTATTTAAAAGACCGCAATTAGAGAACGTGCATCCAGATTCGGATATAAGCACATTTATTCTAACACTCCTCATAATTTTCATGGGCGGACCCTCCCTTTCTTTTCAACCCCAGACTCATAAATTCTTCGGAATCAATTTAAGAGGCTTTTCCTCTCCGAACGTGCAATTAGAACAGCAACAAGAGACTGGTCTGGATTGACCAGCAGACTTCTCTGTCAACGTATAATTAAATCGAGACTGGAATTAAAGAAATTACACATCTCACGCGGATACCGTCAGGTGCAGTTCCAGCGTACTGAATGGGCCGGCCATTGCATATCGAGGCAAAATCATGACTGGACGGACTACGAAGCACTTTCCATATTTGATGGATTTTACATAATAGTCTCAATAGTGTGGCAAATCAGACAGCTCGTTTGTTCACAGAGTAATGTTTGAAGATTGGAAAGCGGATAAAAGAGGGCAGACTAAAACTTGTACCATTGTTGATTGAACAACAAATATGTTTAATATCTAAGACATTCATTTATTTTTAACGGACTTCAAAAGGAAGAGGTTATCAATTCGTTGCACGTATGTATATGCCCTCATCGTTATTTTTTTTTTTTTCGATAATTATTTTTTTTAATTTGAAAGTGGATACTTCCCAAAGGATTGTCATGGCCACTTTTGGCGATGTGCACTTTCGCAATGTGAATAATTTTTCGTTATGGTTAATAATGATTATATGGGTCCCGCTTTGGTCTAGTCACAAACTCCGATACTGTAAGACCACGGAAAGTGACACAACCCTCGTCTTGCCCAGTGCTTGGAGGGTGAACTCCTCTCGCCGTTGGGTTGCTGTGGGATCGTGTACTCTAATGGGAGATGGTGCACGTAAAATCCGTCGTGGCTGCAATTTCCTCCATGTTAACTGAACCTCTGGGGATGCCGATTTCAGATGGTTGGTCCCTCATCTGGAATTGGCTCAAACTTTGGGGACCCCGAGCTAAGTCGGACTTCCTCCCACTGGGGCTCATTAAAATGGAAGCCACTCCTTCCGCCCTTCGACTTCCTACATGGAGGATCTGTCAACCACGGAGCAGTGCCATAGGGCATTAGTAACAGCAACAACAACATAGTTATACGATCGTTAATAATTTGAAGTCGGTTTTCTTTCTTAAAAAAATGAAATCATATTTTTTTATAAGTGTACCGGTGCAATAGCAAGCAAACAAAATCAGTATACAGTAAAACTTGTCTAAAATGGGCTTTTTACTAAGCAGAAACTTTTTGAAACAGAAATATTTTCTCGGCTGTGAAATAACACCTATAATTATTCAAAATACATATGCCATGTCTTTTAGTGAAAACTTTTTTTATTTAAAGATTAGAATGATGAAGCAACGCTGTGCAAGCGGAATCTCCCCTACCGTGTCTTTTAAGTATGGGTGCGAGTGGTAAAAACCGTGCATCTCAAGGTTAACACACATACAACGAAGAACAAGACAAGTAATTCAAAGAGAGATTCGAACAACTGCACTTGCATAGCTGATATTTTGAATTTCTGAATTATACGAAGAACCAACTTTTGTAATACGTTTTTAAGGTGATGTAATACGTTTTGAATTGCTTGAATTATTTATCAATGCAGATGTAATTGTGAAAAGGCTAGTATTGCTTCGTTTTAAAAAGAGCCCTGATCTTCCGATTCTGGTCCTAGCTCCCACACATTCAATTCCAATCTCAAAAGTTTTTGAAAATATCTCAAGTCCAGTTCAGTTCAAGTCAATGTCTCAGTCACTGGCAGTACATGTAAACACATTAATTTAGAGAAAGCCACTCTCATACATTTTTCTGGCTCTAGCTCCTAAGTCAATTCAAAACTTATCCGATTTTGACTTTGGCTAAGGTTTAGAGTTAGAAAAAAAAAATTCGTTTCTGGCTCTTACTCGCAATAATTTTCTTGCTCCAAATACTCAAACGCTGTGTTCTTAGTTGTTTATTTATATATTTTTTCAATGTAGGATAAACCATCCAGTAAGTGGACAACTAGGTGCAATTAATTTTTTAAAACTAGATATTTTTTAAACGTAGTGTTTAATATTTCAGAGTAAATGCATTTGTCGTGTATGTAACTTACGTTAAAAAGAGGTGGAATTTATGAGTTATTATTGGGTTTGGGTTTATGGGGTGTGCTACATATATTGATAAATCATTATTTTTTCATGACAAGTAATCAGGCTTACTGAGACGCGCCAAATAGCTTCCTATTGCATGAAAGAAAGTTACTGTTGTTAATCCGTAGACTTAAAATAACTCATCGAATGTTATTTTTTAAAAATACACACAAAATGTTTATTCGTTGGCTGCGTTGACTCACTGATTTGCTTTATCCTATACCTTTTTTACACCTTACTCAAAAAAAAAAAAAAAAAAGAAGAAGAAGAAGAAGAAGAAGAAGAAGAAAAGAAAAAGAAAAGAAAAGAAAAAAATTAGCTGCGGAAACAGTCGCCTTCACCCAGTTGCAGCATAAATTTTAGTTTCGACTCATGGGAGAAAAAGGAGTTATAAAACATCTCTTGCTTCACACAGCAACTTCACAAGGTAGAGCATTTAGTATTGTTAATTCACGGTACTCTTCTACTAGTTTTGCTTGTTTGTCATATGTTATGGGATATGGGAAGCCTACACAAGGATATCTGCCAGGGCAGGGGGGGGGGGATGCCTTGGTCCGACGGCTTTTTAATCCTTTGAAGAGCAACCATTTCCCAATGCTGAAAAAAAGGTTGCCGTTGCCATCGCTCGTTTTGACTACCAGCAGGATGGTGGTCGATTGAATCGTTCATCGCGTGCCACAGACCTTTTTTTTGACACAGACTGGCTCTGCGCGTGCACAGCTAGCTGTGTTAAAAAAAATGGTGTCTAGATTTGTGGCACGCGATGAAAGATTCGATCTACCGCCATCTTGCTGGTAGTTAAATCGAGCGATGGCAGCGGCTGCCCTTTTTTCAATATTGGGCAGTCTATCAATTAATCTTCTACATCAATGTATCACCATCGTATTCTCCATTTCCTTAAGTATTTTCTAATAGCTAAGGTCGCGCCCCCAAGTTACAAAAGGACCCTAATTTTGGTCAGGTAACTTGCAGAAACCTAGCTATTATTGCTTTTTTCGATTCAATTGAAATGTGTGTGCGGTGGCGCCTGATGATAGAGCACACCATTTCAATTATCCATTCCATTTTCCGTCTATTTGTGGATACATGTGATTAGGCTTAAAAGCCCACCAGTTCTAATTTGGCGCTTTATATCCAATTTATCCACTCTTTCATTGCCTTAAAAGGCTATATTTAAACACTTATCCGGTATAAACTCGTTAATTGGCACCATGTGCTATCTACTTTTTTATTTTTATATTTTTTTCACTTTATCAATGGATTATCTTGGTATTTCACTTTACGTAAGTAAGCTATTATATATATATATATATATATATATTAAATTGAAATCAAATTTATTCTTCGTGAATCAAAACTGTCGAAATGTCAGAGTTGTGTCCTCACGGCGAGGACACAACTCGTGAAAGGGTTAGGGGGTTGTAACGTGTATTTACGTTACATCTCTGGTGAAAACCGCCGAAAACTCCGGACCGCTAGCCGCTAGATCGACAGCCGTTAGACGTGTTCGAAAGCGGGACATTCGCACTTCAGCCGTCTACCATGTTCATGGCCTCATCCACTCGGCCATCGTAGGGCCCTTCTAGTTTTCAAAGGAAGATTATTTTTAGCACGCCACCAATACTAATGTCTAATTTTTTTCAGGAGTTCCTCAGGATTTCATGTTTCATTAAGCAAAATTAAATAAGCATTGACGCAAACAGAAGTTTTAACATAAACAAAATCTGTTTCAGCTGCAGGACATCTGTTTGATCAGAAAATGCTTCAGAAAGCAATCTCAAATAATACTGCTTTAAAAATTGACCAAGACAAATTGTTAAAAGAGAGACACAAAGCGAAGAAGACGGTGGGGGAAGAAAAGAAAAAGAGAAATTTTATGCAAATTAAGGAGTTGTAGTTGTGGTTATCAAGCATGAAAAAAATTGAAAGAAGGAAGAAGCAAATTTTAAATGAATGGAATTTACATACATTAGTCACGGTTTACTGAAATGCAGGTATGAAGATTTATTTAATGCGGTTGATAAAAATGAAAAGAAATGAAAAATGACGTCTGAATGAACTAACTTTTATTTTATCTTTACTTGATAGAGTAATAAATGAATTCTAAAGTACTACTTTATTCCTTAAGCTTTTTAATTCGACATTTCTACGATATCAAATACTTTTCTCGCGAGACTAAGTCAATGGAAATTAAATTAGTAAAATGATGATAATTTCAAACCAGCATACATTTGTGTTTGAGTTTGACATCTTGGAAATCTGGCTAAAAAAAGCCAGACCATCAAACTCTGGGAGCATAGTGTTGAATAGTAAGAGATACAAATTCGATTTATGAATATAAGGGAAGATTACTTATTTGGTCGCTATAATACAATTAGTAAGTACACAGCGTGAGTCAATATGCAGTGTGGTTCATATTACAGACAATTTATACAATTTTAATGCAAAATACTCGATTTTTTGTAGTCTACATACATCAATGAATGATTCAAATTTGTTGCGCATCTATTATACAACATATGGCCGTTAAATCGAACTCAGTTGATGCAAGTCTAAAAGGAACTTGCACACATATTAATAGTAAGGATATTTCGGTAATTGGAACTAAAGTGTTTCACTTTGGCTAGTTCAAATTAAATTTTAGGTAAGTAATTTTCGAATTAAATTAATTATATTAAATGCACATTATTAATTACTAAAGATTGATTCAAAATAATAATACTTAAAATAAAAGATTATTTAATTTGTTTTTCTTTATTCAGATAACAACTATTAAAAGTCGCAAAATAAGAGCTAAGCTATATTCGCTCGATTAGAATTTTTACATATTAGTTAAGAATTATTAATTCGTGCTTAAAAAAAGCCATAAACAGAAATTTATACGACAAATGTTTTTATTAAAGCCAGTATACTTCAAAACACCAGAAAAAAATTAATTTCTTTCTGATAGTTGAGTTTTGAAAATATCACCTAATATTTATTTAAAACAAGTCCTTCAAATTGCGTTTTTAAATATTCATGCAGTCCCGTATTCCTAAATTGTTTAATATTCTATGGAGTGAAGAAATTTCACATTTGTAATGAACAGAACTGAAGAAATCGAATGAACTACCAAATAATAAAAATAATACCTTGTACTTGTTATTTCAAAAATAAATATCTAGACCAGGGTTTATTAAACTGTAAAGGTAGAAAGTTCTCCGCGCGCAAAAAAAAAAAAAATAAAAAAAAAAAATAAAAAAAAAAAAAAAAAATTGTTGCTTTAGCTTCCAATACTAGTTTTAAATTTACACAAGGTGTACCGCCAAGATCCCGAAAGTGTTCCACCAGAGAAAAAGTTTGAGAAACTTTGATTAGGACGAACCAGCAAAAAGCAAAGAATTTCTAGAATGAACATATTTTACAATAAACACATCTAAACAGCTTTCTTCACCGACAATTCTGCATCAGGTATCAGCAGAGTTGGATTTCCACTCCCCTTATACCAGCGGTTCCCAATCGCCCAACTTTAGAATGTTAGTAAGTCGCGGGCCGTATCATTGGAATTTATATGGAATTTTGAATGGTTTATATGGGGGTTTGATAGATTCCGGGGGTCCGATTAAAAGTTGGGACGGGCCACATTCAGCCCGGGGCCCATTCAGGGAGCGGGCCGGAATTGCCTCATATATGCTTTAAAGCATATATGCTATAAATGCATATATGCTATAAATGCATATATGCTTAAATGCTCATATATACATCTCATTTATTCTTATTTTTACTCTAAAACATACCTGCAACATTATTTAGTAGAAAATGCGACTAAATGTTCATTATTGAAGAATAAAAAACTGTATGCTGAGGAATGTGAGGGGGATGGTCGCCATCATAAGTTATCCTTTGTTTGGGGGGGCACAATGCTAAAAGGTTGAGAACCGCTGCCTTATACCATACATGCTTGTGTTTCCGTATTTTTTCTTTTCTCCTTTGAACGCTGAGTAAAATTTATATAGAATCTCGAATAATATTTTGGTCACCAACCTGGGAGTCTTAAACATTATTTTAAACGAACTCGAATTCGGATAAGAAAAGTAAAGGTAAGCATAATGAATTTTTTCCTGATAAAAACAAAACTGAATGAACATAACTCATTTTCTACCGAGAAAAGAAGATTTAAAATTTACAGCAGGAATAGAATTAAAGACAAATCATTAATCAATATTTAGATAGCTTATTGAAAGTCCTAGAACTTGTTCTAGGACTTTCTTAGTCCTAGAACAGTATACTCATTAAAGTTTTGATCTGATTCCATTGATCCAAAAAATTTTTTAATTCCTCTTCCCCTACGAATTCAGCCTCAAAGTATCGTCAAAAAAAAAATCTTATCCCATAAGTACGAATCTATAGATCCTGAATTTAAAATAGGTACGCTTATTAACCAGTCTTAATATGAGAATTATGATTGTCTTCTAATAAATGATCTGCAATAAAGAAATGCATAAACAGAACTACAAATCTACAAATAGAACAAAAACATAAAAATCATACCTCAAGATATGAAGATCGCAAGATTACAGATACACCGAGTAGGCAATTTTAAAACGTGTTAACTTGAATACGAAGATTCTGATTTACGTTTTGTGAGTTAGGATGCAATTTACAAACAGAGAAATAATGATTATTATTTTAAAATTTATCAAGCATGGAAAGTTTGATAGACAGAACTGGAAGATTGTGCCTTACAAGCTCTATTCTAACTTCATTTGACTGCTAGTTAGTCTTATCGGAAGGCTTCGGGATTGTTAATGCACAGGCAAAATAAGATAAATTTTAAATGCACTTAAATAGGAACTTTTTTTTTTTTTAAATAAAGAACGTTTATAAGGCAATTTATAAAATAAATTCAAAAATTATGCAGAATGATTTAACCAAGGTTAAGTTTTAAGAAATGAAAAAGGTTACAGGACTGCGTTTTAATCAGTTTTAACGGGTTATTACCAGTCAAAAACTATTATTTTTTTATACCTGTGCAGAAAGCATAAATACGAATTTATAAACATGACTTTATTTAGGTGCATATTCTAGCTAGCACAAAGTCGCCACTGAATTATTTAAACGATATTTCGGTACATCTTACTCAAAAATAACATTTTCCTTACCGGAATTTAACAAATAATGCCAATTATAAAAGCCATAAAAATATTTCATAAAACTTTTATCACATAGTGCCACAATTTGACAGCATTGATTAAAAGAAATTTTGACCAAAACGAGCGATGCCAAAGCGATTACCATACATTTTTAGACGATAAATGTTTGTACGTAACATTTCCCCCCCACTAATAAATAGCAGTCATACATAGGGGGAGGGGAGGAAGACAGCAAGATTCTTAAACAAATAAATATATATACATTCTAAAGTTAAACAGTGATTCTGAGGCTTCATCGTACACAATTGAAAATTTTCGCTGGTAACTTCCAAAGGACGGAAAACTGCAAGTGGCGGAATAATAATAATGATAATAATAATAATAAAAACCCACCAGCTCTTATAGACTAATTTTTAAAAAGTTATTGAGAGAATAATAAAAGTAAAAATCTTTTAAATAATGTTATAATAGCCAAGTCAGAGATTAAAGCTAAATAACTAGAGTAAAACCTCGTATCATAGTAATGATGTACCTTTATTTTTCCCCACACGGTCCAATATTTTTCACTTCAAACGAACCAGCATATCTTTTGACAGTTTTGAAAAACCAGGACATATAAACCAATGCATTCGTTAAGTCAGATGTTAACTTAAAAATAAATAAAAACTAAACTAAATTATAACATAGGCTTTGTTTATAAGTATTTTAAAAAAGTACGTAGTATATATTCACTTCAGATTTTAAAATTAATAGTTTGCCTGTTTTCGATTTAATACAGACTTGACAAATGAAACACCTAACAGACGCCTACTTAAAGTACTATTACAAGTAACTTTTAAATAACCTTACAATTCCATGATGGTTTACATAAATCTACATAATTTATCATATATCTAAATAAATTACCATAAACTTAGATAATTTATTATATACCCCGGGTATATTTAAATTTTAAAACAATTGAATAAAATATATAAGTATTGAATAACTTGCATTTGAAGATCATGAAATTTGTATTAAGCAATCTAACAATACATCAACTATATCTAAAATAACAATAATATTAATAATAATGCAGACTTTGAAAGAAATTTGCGTCTGTGAATTTACTGAAAACTTATTTACTTTCCACACGCGAACGAAATGAACATAGAAATCATGTTTGATAACAATAAATTGCCGAATATGGTCTAAATAAAAAACGAAAAATATGGAACATTTCTACAGAAATAAATATAAGATGAACAATGAAAATAATTGAGAAAAGGAACAAAACATATTGTTTTCAACTCACGTACAGAGAATGTTTTTCATAAAATTAAAAATAATTACCATAAAGAAATTGGCATGTAAATATTAATGAGAATATTAACGCAATAATAGCCAACATGACAAAATATTAAAAAATCTCATAAAGACATTATAAAACGAGCAGGACTAAATAATAAAATTTATACAGACAACTCTTCCTCCATACCGCAATGTTATATGACAGAAAGTTATGCAGAGAAGCGCTTATAAACGGCAATCGCTTTTGGAAAGCATCTTTACAGTCATACACAAAAGTACTAAAGAGACTTAGATTTTTAAATCAAAATATGTTGCTTTTCATTGCCTGAAAATAAACAGCTATTTTATTTAGTGAATTGTAATTAAGATATTCCTGCTTTATTAATATAAATTTGAATCTCAAGAGAATTAAGAGAAACATTTTAGATTCACGAGTTAAAATTTCGTGCAGAAATGCAAGTTCGGGTTCGAATATCTTGATTTAAGACTTCCGATGTTCCCTAAGGCTCGGTCATCTAAACTAAAAACAAAAGTCAAGGAAAATGTCATCCGACATTATATTTTAGATTCTCCCAGCAGTTCTTTTTGTTATGATTTTTTTAAAGCTAAAATTCTTATGTAAACCTCTAAAACGTATCTAATCGAGAATATTGCTTTGAACGAACAATAAATATTTAATTCAGTTTTTTCTTACAGTTCATGGGGAAAAGTTTGCAGATATAAAGAAATATTTCTTAATGAGTTAAAATAACTCTCAATTACATAGAATACAAACTCATATATCGGATAAAGCTCTGCCTAAATAAGACTCTTTTTATCCTCTTATGAGACTTAAAATAATTTTGAATAAGTAAAAAAATAAAATAAACCACGTAATTGCTATATTAAGATAATAAAGCATTTTTTTTTCTTTATAAAACAGACGTTTATAATTCCTCGATAAAAGAAATTTTTATTTTAAAAAGAAAAAAATTCTATTTAGCTGAGCAAAAGTTAAAATCTATGAGATAAAACATCTGCATCTTGAAAGCATTTCTAAAATAAAATTGAGCATTTTTAACTAATGAAATTGTAAGGTTTTTGATTCAGTGCATTAGTTCTTACATATTTTTCTAAATCGCAAAAAATGAGCATTTTTAACTAATGAAAATGTAAGGTTTTTAATTCAGTGTATTAGTTTTTAGATATTGTTTTTAATCGCAAAGATGATCGGTCAGTACTTTAAATATAGGATTTAAAGACGAACTTATTATTAGAACTATTAAACTATGAAAAATAGTATTCTTCTCCTAATGTGCAACTCCTGACTCGTTGTTAACTATTATTAGCATGCAAACAACATTTTTAATAGAACTAATACTTTTACTCACCTGCATAATTCATATCACTCTACATGTCTCCAATTCAGACTTTTCCGGCACTATACACCGAAAAAATTATCTTTTGAAATGAGCGTTTTTTTTCCCTTCAGATTTTCACAAGAAGTATTTGAAGAAACAGCATACGCTGGTCAGTAATCAATGCTTAGCATTTAGATCTGAAGTCTGCCAAATGCCTGGTGAGTTTTTCGTTTTTTATCCTAAGTAAAATGCAATTACGTCGTATTTTTAGAACGAAATGTTAACAGTAGAAAAATGTTAATGTAATACACTGAATTGTCATTTGATATCGGTGTTTATTAGAAGTCTTTCTTCTTATGTCAAAAATATTTTTTTTGCCAGCAATTCTTCCACAGTACTTCGGCTGTCCAATGTACTAATATTGCATGTCCTTCAATAAAACTCACGAGTACAAAAGCATATATTCAGCGGGACTACTTTTAACTGAGTACTCTAGGTTCAAATCATAGTCCAGTAGTTTTAATAAGTATTTGGTTGTTTTATTGAGGTTAGATATCCTCGTTCGATACTCACGAAACAAAATCTCATATCATAAAATCACTGTTACAATATATAATCTAACACACAAAATCAGTCAAATCATATTAGACATGCTGTCAGAAATGTTCTTCCCATAAAACCATCAAAAGAATACGTGCCGCTTATTATTTTAAAATCCAAGTTCCTTCTTTCGATGTTCTTAAAGAGAGAAATGAAAACTATGAAAATAAAAAAAACAATGAAGTTCGATTCAATAAAGACATCAGCAGGTAGTAACAGGAGGTCAACGTCTCATCACTTGCGGAAGTCCGGAATTTTATACGTCCATTAGCAAGGAGGGAAGAGATAGACAGGCGCACCGTTATATGTCCACCAAGAACTAGACAGGCGAGATAGAAAGAAAGTGAGTTAATCTCTCAGATTAACCGCCTGGAGGAATCGAAACTGAAAACTGCTGCGGGAACACTAAATCAGCCAGCGCGAACTCAATGCACGCTAAGTAAAAACTGGACGAAGTTATTGGAAAGCCTATTTTACTGCCGCGCGACCAAGGCGTGTGTTTTGTTTGTTGATTACGTTTGCTATTTCTTTATTATTTTATTTTTTCCCTTCGTTCTTCATGAATATTATTTCGCCATTCAAACTGTTTCTTCGTCGGACCTGCCCCAATTCTATCGGAAAGTAAAGGAAACGAAGGTAAAATCAGGCTGACCGCTCGGTGGGCCGGACCCAAATGCTCGTTTTCTGAAGGTGTCGACCAATGGAATGACGATAAAGGTTCGTAGTGACCCTGCCCAGAGTGTTTTCTTTGCTTTTTTTGCTTCTCAAGTCAACTAACAGCGTCTTTTTTGTTTTCGTGCAACGCGACAAAAGGTGGAAGTCATTATCACAGTCACAGGAAGCGGTAGTTGAGATGAACAGATATCGGCATATGCATAGAGACAACTCAACTATTCCGCAGTTTTGGTGGTTACAGATGCAATACCTTAATGTAGCCAAAAAGACGGATAAGCCATTCCAAGCGCATTGCTTATGAAGCATTCACCTGTACAAAGTCCTTTATTTTCTCTGATTATACTACAGCCTTTTCAATTACTTAAGTAAATATAAAATGGCCACAGACAGTTTATTCAATTACTACCCAAATTCGTTTAATACATGGAAAATATTAGAGTACTTCGTACAGTTTGAACTTCGCCATTTCCCCTCAAACTGCTAAGGAGTTATCGTAATATCATGTAACACTGTGAAAATGTATTTCAGAAAATTATAGTGCATAAACTTGATTTATCAGATATTTTTAATCTCCCCCCCTCCCCAGACACAAAAAAAGCTCGTACACTATATCCAGAGTACATGTTTACTATAAATGCCAACATATTAATCAACATAACTTGAGAAACTAATTATTTAGTTCGGTAAAAAAAAAAAAAAGAAAAAGTAATAAATGTGCACTAAAATCAGCTGCTGCTCATAGACTTCACATAAAAAAAACTTCTTTTGCGCACCCTCAAAAGAATCATAAGTAATAACCATATAATTTTTTACTAATTCAAATATTGTAGTAAACATGAATAACATACATCCAATTTATGTTTTATTAGAAATCATTTCAACTGCCACCCATAAACAAGAATGTGTGTTGACTCTGTGAAACAACTATTCATAATAGTGTATATCAGCGGTTCTCAACCTTTTAACGTCGCCCCCCCCCAACAAAGGCTAACTTACGGTGGTGCCGCCTCCCCCCACATTTTTCAGCATACATTCAGTTTTTTAATCTTTAACAATGAACATTTAGTCGAATTTTCTACAAAGTAATGTTATCAGTAAAGTTTGAATGAACATTTTAAACGAAAATGGATATATTTTTGAGTAAAAATGAGAATAAATAAGATGATTTTTTTTAAAAAAACATGCACCAATACTTGCTCTTTGGTTTTTCTTGCGCCCCCCTGCAAACGCTCTGCACCCCTCTTGGGGGTCGCGCCCCACAGGTTGAGAAACGCTGACGTATATCATCTTTAGCAATTCACATACAACAGGCAAAAAGATAAAAAAATCAGTAAGAAATTTAAATTATGCAGCAATTTATGCAGATAAACGAAAGCCATAATTATTTTTAACTGTGCGATTATTTTTGTATTTTTCTTACACAAAGTTATTTATTTATTTCATGCGTAAGTTTCGTAGAAACACCTATTGACAGTAGTTTCCGCACGGACGGACAGAAAAACCAAGATCAAAACCACTTTTCAACTTTGTTGTAAAGTGTTAAAAAGAGAAGAATAAGCGATTGGAAGTAACAGATTCAGCTCTCAATTATTTAATACTTAGTAATCTTACATACTAAAAGTGTTTAATATTCGAGACAAGTTTCATAGTAAAAAAGTAACACGTACAACATATACTATTAAAACATCAAGTATCAGAAGACTCAATTATTAAATATACTTACTCACAATTATTATTTATCAAATGTAACAAATAAGATGAATTTGGATACGGATAGCTCTGCTTAATAATATGATACTATCGTATAATGCGTTTCAAAATAAAGGAATTATGACTGATGAACATGCTTACGGTCATTGCATTAGCATTAATTCGAACTGCTTTGATAAGTTAAGCAGAGCACTCGCTAGTTACATCAGTAATTTAAATACAGTTAAAATGGCACAGGTAATGGAGGCTTTGCCAACAGTTATGTTTCGTTTAATTCAAACAGATGTCTTAACTATCGCAGATTTTAATTTGAAACTGCTGGAATGTAAATTCCTTTGAGAAACATATAAGATTTTATAAAATTCAAGTCGAATTTTTGCAGTACGAAAACAAAAAGAGAAACGAGTATTTAATATATTACTCTGTAGACTCAATAAAAGAATTAAAAAATAGTATTTTATTAAAGTTAAAAAAACTATTATTATTAAGTTGTTAATTTTGCTATTAAGTTATATTTATAATTACTGGCTATTAAGTTATTACTGTTAAAATTCTCTGTCTCCTCTGTCAAATGTTAATAACGTACCAAAAAAAAAAAAAAAAAAAAAAAAAAAGAAAAAAAAATCCCTGGATGTGGAAAGTTTATAGATATATTTCAAATTTAGTACTCATATAATATTATTTTAATGATAAATATAATTTATGGCAGCGAAGTAATAAAATAATTTTCGCCATACATCAAGTAATCTCTAAGTTTCTTTTTAAAGTAGATATTCGGCTTTTTCAAAAAAGAAAGTTGACTTATATGTTATTAAGGTTCAGAAAATAATACTTTCCATCAAAAATAATGTGTGTATTATTAATAGCTCTTCTACAGGAGCACTCAAAATAATTCGAAAACATTACGATGTTTGGTACAAGACATTTATCCATTTTAAGTATGATACAATAAGTATAAAAATGTTTATAACATTTTACTCTTCGGTTAAACGGGAGAAAATTTTAAAGCTCTTTCACGGGGTCTCACAAAATTACATTTATATTGATAATGCAGCATTTCTTTTAAGATTACCTCGGAAATCTCGCCGATTTAAGGAAATTACATCGCCAAAATTGGCGCAAAAATATTGTTGTGTAGGAAAGTTTTTTAATAATCGATGCATTTGTCACGATTTATCTTTCTTATTAAAGTTGTAAAAAGCATTTTACGGAAGGACCTCTTTTCCTATGACTTTATTCAAAAAGAGCCAGCTTTCAGTAAGCAAAATAAATAATCCAAGGACACAAGTGGAAGTGATGTGAAATGAATTCTGACAATGACAAAACGAATTTCGTGCCAACAGAAATACTAGCAACAAAAAAGTGTGATAGCAATCTTGCAGAATTCACACGTTTTCGTTATCACTAATATATCAAACAGAAGTGTAGAATTATCAGAGTCAGATTTATCTAACATTTCATGTGACCAGAAAATAACCATTAATAAAAGTGCTTTATAAAAATATTAAATAGGTTGGGGAAGGGGTGAGAGAAAAAGAAATTCACAGATTACTTCTCGATAATACACATACACATTAATATTATTCAGGCTGGAAAACTTTTTTTAAAATATGTTCAACACAACACTCTGACAGCTAAATTTATGAGTATAAATCATATAATACTTAATAGAAGTTTTTTCTTTACCCCAATGGGAAGAGTAGTGCTGGCGTACCTGTTTCTCTCTTTACAGGTACAATATGCAGTAGTAAACTGCTTCAGAAGAAACTTTTGAGTGCCCTTTAAGGCTACAGTTCGGGGGGGGGGGGTCAGATTCACGGCCCTTGCAAACAACATAAACTAACCTCTTAAAATAAATCAACTTAAAACAATACATAAATTAAAATTAAACAAAATACAAAGAAGCTTAAATTATTAACAAACATTCAAACGACAAACTGCAAGACTCTCGATTAGCCGTGATCGGATTATCCGAGTTGCAGCTTATCCGGGACGGTCCCAATTTATTATGTTGATAATGCATTGAAATTAGTATAAAGCACCACGGTTAAAAAAACATGGAGGACGATTTTATTGAATGAAGAAAATGAGATTCCTACAGAAGACGACGATAGTACTGAACTGCAATGAACTGGCAGAGAAATACCTTGGAAGATTTAAGAAAGTGAGACTGTTCTGAAAACTGCAGTGCAACAACTCACAAACGAAGTTCAAAATTGAAGTTCTAACGCGCATTCATGTTACATCTGGAGGAAACCGCCCAAAATTCTAGGCAGTTAGATCGACTACCGCACGATTAAGCCAGAACTATCAGGACTTTAGCACTTCAGCCATCTAGGCTGAAGCTATGTTCACTGTCTTATCCACTCGGCCATAGTGGAGCGAAGTGATGAAGGAAATCATGTAACTCACCAGAAATCGAATCATGGTTGGTGACGCATCAGTACATGAAACGTTAATTAATTACTTTGGAGCAAGACTGTGAAAGCCTGCTGAAAAAATTATGCTGGATGTTCGCTTTTCCGGGAAGAGGCATTTTCCGATCATCTCAGTTAATCGAGAGTTCTACTGTATAATTTCAAGCATACGGAATAATTTCACGGAAAAATGCGCCCTAATACGTCTTTAGTCGTATGTACTTCGGTGAAACCTTAGGCTCATACAAATGAACCTGGTTACAGTGTTTAAAGCTTCTTTGAATTTACGTTAAATATATTCGCTCTCTTAAAAGATGCGAATTCGACTGGGATCGATCTCGGGACCTAAGGCGTGGGAAGCCAGCGTCCTAACCACCATGACAATCTGACTCGAGGTGACATGACAAAAGTTTGAAGTGACTCTTATGGTTGTCACGCTGCTTTTTTTGGCGAGATTGATCCGTATTGCCCGTTTCCGATTTGCATCTTTTATTTTTCCATGGGATGAATCAAAATTAAAATAATGTTAATGTGGGATTTATAGACTCTACTAATAGGAAAATAAGCATAATATAAACTTAAAAGCAGCACACGTTTTAAAACTTTCAATATCGCAACACTCATGTTGGACAATATTGGCCAAAATCGAGACAAACGACTGATTTTGAAATTAGTTTTGTAGAATATTTGTATTTTATTTTGAAGAATTTCAATATTTGCAAATATAGAATTTTTTTTTAATTCAATAGTCAAGTACATTTATGACTGATGATAAATTATTTGTTATGTGGATGTGGCTTTCCAAATCAGGCAGTCATCAAGTTGTATTCAAGCTTGACAGTTCAAATGACTTAAATTCGGCGGGAAAATATTTGCTGACTCATTTTTTTGTAATCTCTAAGCTTGCTGCAAGCTTAAAATAAATTGAACTGTCAAGCTTGTATTAATACGTCAAATTCAAAGAAATGTCAAGCTTGATTTAAACTTATGTGCTGTCTGGGAATGCTGTTCTTTTGAGAAATTGTGCAACTTCTGAACAGCTTCTTAAAGAATTCAATGACGTTAACATTAGAATATCTCTTCACAAGCTGTACTATGCATGCACTTATAAGAACAAGGAGAATTTTTTATAATATTTCTTTTCATGGAGGATGCTCTAGCCCCATTTTAAAGACAATTTTTGTTCTCCAGATTTTTTTATGAAACTTTCTAGGTTTCCTGCTTAAGTGCATAGTATAGTTTGAGAAGAAGCAACATTCATTTTACCGAGTGTTTTGATATTAATAGAAGATTGTTTTTAAGCTGTTCAAAAGTCAGGATACGCCTGCAATTTTTTTTAAAGTTACAGCCTTAAGAATCAGAATTAAAGCGTGTGATAAGATAGCCGCACTCATCCTGTTTTATGTAACACATAACCTGTACTACTCATCCTCTTATAAAAACAAGACAAAGGATTTTATAATCTAAGTGCAACACCATTTTTTTCACCTGTGAACGTAATTAATTAAACAGAATATAATAATGAAAAATAAAGTCTCCTTTTTATTTATAAACTGTGAGTAGCAGAAGGGAAAAAAAGTGACTGTTCAATGAACGAGAGAGCCTTAATGAATTCCAATCCAAACAAGATATCATTTAAGGCTATGCGATAAATAACATATTTATTTTATACTCCATTGCACCTTGATTTGATAAATATCTTTCTTTATAAAAAAAAAAAGTAATACTAATCAAAGAGGCGTAGTAATTAAATGCACGCCGCCATCAATCTTGTTAAGTTTGCTTGAACGCAACGTTAAAAATTAAATTAAAATCATTAAAATTCTAGAAAAATTCACAAGATGAATTGGGGAAGAAAACTATTTTACAAAAGCCGACGCAACTTTCAATTTTGCATATTATTAATCTTTTGCTCCCTTGACAGCTGCTTTAGTTATTAAAAATTAAAATCTCTGTTATTAATATTCAACTCTGTCATACACTATCTATACAAGGAACTGGCGGCCCATGAGAAAATTCAGAAAAGGAACCAGACTATCAATTTAAATACTATTCTAACTAGATAAATAGAAACCAGAAAAATAATGCATCTCTAATCTGTTTAAAATTCTAACGCTTCAAATTAATTACTATTAGACACAGTCTAGACGTTCACTTTTTTTGCCGAATGCACTTTTTTACCAAAGAAAACCTGCATACCAGTCATCTGTTTCAAATTGTTCAAGATCCACAACCTTGGTTTTAAAAAGGTTCCGTTCCATATTTGGTGGAGAGGTGCCTAGCACGATTTGAACCAAACCTCAGCACTCCTTCATAATTTCATTCGGTAGGTCGCAATCTTATTTTTTATGCTTATTCCCAGGGTGAGATGAAAGTGACACACGAGAACAAAAAGAAATGGGTAACGCACGATAGAGATCGCGATAACATCAAAGGATAAATATGTATATTTATTTATACGAAATTGCACGTTGCAAACGACATGGAAATCAGTAGGAGGCTAATAAATGCTTTGGCCGGCGAACTCCGCTTTAAAATTTAACGTTTTCACCATTAGATTGGTGGATAAAAGACTGAGAAATGTAATGCGGTGTAAAGAAAGGCTGTAGTTTTATGGAAAACAGCTTTGATTACCAGTGGCAAAAAACACATCACGTTATGAATAGAGACTTTTATTTAAAAGTTTTGCTCGAAAACGTGAATTTATTCTGCGAATGATAAATACAATTTTTTTTTCTTTTTCGTGCTTTGAAGTTGGGGGACTTAACTGGACTGCAACATTATTTAAAGAATAAAAAGAAAGGGGGCACATAATAAGGAATCAGAATCATATAGCAGTGTGGGGTCAAAAACGTTGTCTTCATGTAGCTGTTAATTATCACTTTACGAAAAGTGTTGAAGTGTTTGTCAAATTACTTAAGCAAGTTTCGTATATAAAAGGCTTATCTTCAAAAATCTTAGCCAAGAAATAGAGTAGAATGTTTAAACTACGAATTTTACTCGCATGTTTCCTGAGAAAAATACGTTAGTTTTTGACAAACAATGGTCGGAAAGTTCACTGTTGTTTCAGCACCCGTTCCAAAGTGATTATTAACAGATACATGAAGACAACATTTTTGACCCCACATTCCTATGTAATTCTTTTTCCTTGTTATGTGCTCTATCTCCCATAATTTTTTGTTGAA
Source organism: Cheiracanthium punctorium (assembly GCA_038373885.1). Lineage (NCBI taxonomy): Eukaryota > Metazoa > Arthropoda > Arachnida > Araneae > Cheiracanthiidae > Cheiracanthium > Cheiracanthium punctorium. The sequence continues at coordinate 56,263 of JAWZYV010019114.1, read as the reverse complement.
ACAATTTAGATACACCCTGTATATACATGTAAGTTTCTGTGATGTTTTCACTATATTTTCAGGCACATTTAAAAGAAAAAAGTTTTCGCAGTGTAGCTCGTTAACAAGAATTAATGGTGAGTAATGCTATTTTAACTGTCATTTCGTGCAAGACAAACATAACTAAATGATAGAAATAATACACTTTCTAAAAAATAAGATTTGAAACTTCCCCATATTTCAAAATTTTAGATAAGTTCGTTGGTCATTACGAAGGACCATACTTGTGTCTTATATTCTTACTACAATAAAATATGTGTTACATAAAGTGAACGAAACCAGTGTAGCGCTTGTAGAGCTCTGAAAAGTATAAAAATGTGCAGTTCAATTCAAATACTTAATAAAGAGCACTATATGTTTTCTAGCAACCCAAACTGATTTCATCTTAATAATCTGAACATTCCTATTTGGATTCAGAACTCTTTTATATCGGATTTCTAATTTAATTCTAAATTTAAAACATTTCTACTTTGCACAGCTTCCACGACAAACTGATAGTTAAATTTTCAATCTGCAGAAACTAAGAAAATTTGAACTAACAAAGTTCTATCACCTCCTTGCAAAATTCGACGTTAATAAATCCACAAAAAAGCAAGGGAATCTACCCCAGTCGTCCTTAGAATAATGTAATACAGCAAAACCTGTCTTAAGCGGAACTTTTTTATTAAAGAGAAACCTATTTTAAGCATTACTATTTCCTGGTCCATTGAACTACATTTCAATAGAACAAAAATCGGTCTTAAGTTTAAAAAAAAAAAAAAAAAAAAGTCTCTTTTCAGTTATTTTAGAACAGGTTTTACTGTAATTTCCTTACAGCACTACTGTACAGTAGATCCCCCCATAACACGGGTTCATATAAGGCGGATTCGTTAGCGGAAAATTTGAGCTCCTTCCTCAAATTTTCCGCCATTTTAAATATGCTAAAATGCTTCACGCATTTTATGCAAGCATATGCTTCACGCATTTTATGCAAGCATATGCTTCACGCATCTTAAATATGCTAAAATACGTTAAAAACACTCGCACAACACGGTTAAAGAATGAAAGAGATGTTTCTGTACTAACCCGTTAACACAGCTGAGTCTGTTAAGTGCTTATGACTCGCACAACACGGATTCATGTAACACGGGACGCATCGACCGTGTTCTAGGGGGGGGTCTACTGTATAAGGTAGTTATCCACTCAAATATTTTAAGGCTGTTGTTTTTTTAATATAAGCAACACATGGCCAATTAATAAAAAAGAAAGAGAGAAAGTAAAAGAAACGATTAATTACATTGCAGATTTTAAGTAATCCAGACTGCATCTTTACTAGCAGTTTAGCATTTAAAGCACATAAGGGCAACCACCGGCCCGCCCCGATTTTTGATCCGGTCCGCGTAACATATCGTAACCCCATATAAATCATTCAAAATTCATTATAAATCCCAATTATACGGTCCATGACTTCGCTGACATCCTAAAGTTGGTCCGCAACTTCGCTAACACCCTAAGGTTTGGCGCGCAACTTTCAAATGAGTGTCCATGCCCAGTGGCGTAGCCAAGGACGGGGTTAGGGGAATCATAGTAGGGATGTAACGAATATTCGGCCACTATTCGGTATTCGGCTGTTTTGCCGAATATTCGGTAGGCCGAATACTCAGTTGGCCGAATATTCGGTAAGCCGAATACTGAACAGGTATTCGGCCGAATAGTTGTGGCCGAATATTGCTAGATATTCAGCTGAATAATTTCAGAACAAAGAGAGAGAACTATTTTTTTTAATGCATTTACAAAAAAAGATTGCTTAGTTATACTTTAAAATGTTAATTTCAATTATAAAATGTTCTAAGTCATTGAATTTTAAGCTAAATGGAACATAATCTAATGTATTTAATAATATTACAAAAATGCAGACTTTACTACTTGGCGACACTACTTCATTTTCTAATTTCCTTATTGGGTTTGGATAGGAGGAATTCTTTCCTCTCAATTACAAACATAAATCAAAGAATAATATTAGATCCTCAATTACAAACATAATTTTGAAAAGCTGCTAAATATGTTTTTCTCAGAGGCTGTCAAGCCCAAAACATGATGTGATTATGTATAGTCCCAGTTCCAGAATTTTCTGTACCAGTCTGCCACGCAGATTTAAAAATACAAAAATAGTCTGCAAGATAAACTGCAGGTTACCCATAAATGCATATTAAATCAGCACATAGGCGCACCCACGGGGAGGGGGCTATGGGGGCTCAAGCCCCAACTAAGGTGGAAAGTTTGAAGTGAAAAACTTAAAAAAATGAAAATTGTCACTAATGAATTATTACTATTATTATTATTTATTGTCTTCAAATTATTTCTAAAGTATTTTTTACCTAAAAAGATGTCAGTTTTTAAATAAATACTTACAGAGAGTTTATGAAACACTGTTAAAGTCAGTACAATATCACTGAAAAGATCAGATAATTATTTTATAATGAGTTTTTGCTTGTGTTGTATGGGCAAATCAAGTGGTACAGAATATTTTGACGTTATAAGAGGGTTGTAACTATTATCGATCTCACTATAACCGAGTTCAGCAGTATTTTCAGCTCAGCCCCCCCTAAACTAAATCCTGGGTGCGCCACTGAATCAGCACATTCATCTTATGTGTCAACTACGCAGCATTTGCACAATTTAGAGCATTCATTTTGCCTACAATTTCAAGTTGTGTAGATTTCTCTTGTTCAGTTACATAATTTTGACAACCAGTTTTAGAATTATGTCCCTCCCCCCTTTTTTCTAAAATTTTCTGTGAAGTATTGGCCAATTCACTTTTCAAATAGCATTTTAATGAATTTTATAAACATGTTTCATATTTTAATGCAACAAAATTACAAAACTTGGTTGAAAAATAAAAACTCACCCAAAAGATTAAGAAATATTTTGTCGAATAGTTACCAGATTAATCACATTTACCATAGCATATTTATTAAATTATTAACATCTCAAAATATAATTATGCTGTTATTAGTGTTTTACTTTGTAAAAGCTATTTTTTTCATGACCAAGATTTCTTTAGCTTTACAGATAATATACTGTTGTGTGTTTTTAAGTACCTACAAATAACATGAAAGGAATTTTAATTAGTCTTTAATTACAAAATTGAAAAGAGATATTTTATTTACAATTAGATTGAAATTTTAAAAATTTAATATTCGGCCGCCGAATATTCGGTATTCGGCCTAAACTATTTGCCGAATATTCGGTATTCGGCCTGAGCTATTGGCCGAATATTCGGTATTCGGCTATTCGGCCAAACCACTATTCGTTACATCTCTAAATCATAGACCCCCCCCCCCCATTAAGAGGAATTTTTTGCCGTACAAAATGTATATTCTTCACTCCATCACGCACACATATACATATATGTGAGTTGCAGTAGGCATAAACCCCTCCCCCCCTTGAAAAATTCCCGGATACGCCACTGCCATACCCGATATATAGGGTAATTTGTAGCAGTTGTGATATACACACAAATAAATAAGTAAAATAAAACAAGAATAAAGCATGCAATACTTTACAAAATGGGTTACTCTTTAGCAAATTTTAAAAATGGTATTCCGTTTTCACGTTTACAAATCGAATGATGTCCGTAAAACCAAACATAATGTAGTACATACGGCATTAAAATTTTACTAATGACTTTTCCAATTCATTAACTATTTTTTTTAGACAGAAAGGAGGGAGAGTTTCAATTCTTTTGACCTAGTCACTAATTTTTGGAAATTTTCAAATGAAAGTTTTAAAAAAAATGAAGATTTACCATTAATATTCAAAAACAGTGCTTGTTCTGTTTGAACGGTTTTTACTGGTGGAAAGTAGGTTTAATAGAAAATAAACAAAGCATTCAAAAAGCACGAGAGAGGAGTGAAAAATATACACAGTAGAGTCTCGATAGTTCAAGTTTCCCCATAAATCTACCAGTGAAAAAAACAGTTCAGCTGCCAAATAATGACCAACATATTCAAAACACGTAGAAGAATTATTTCGCACCACAAAATTCAAATATCTGGCGTCTCCGGAAGTCACATCAGAAATCCCCCTCCCAAAGGAAACGGGTGTATTCTTCCTATAGATGACCTCACAAACATTTCTGCGCGAAAGAGCTCAAAGTGTTGGCAAAAAAAAAAAAACAATTGGCTATTATTTTCCAATATAATTAACCTGTTCTAATCATATGTAATGCAATATGTAAGTACATTTTTCATTTAAATATGCTCTCAAATTATAAAAATTGCTTTATTCCCGCTTATTTGTTTATTACATTTTATGATTTCGATAATTCGAGGGAAGCCCGGTCACGTCTGCCTCGTATTATCGAGACTCTATACATAATCGCATTTATCGGGAGCTATTAAAGCGAGAGATAAAAGGCTACGATTTATTCATTTCTAGATGGCCAACAACAGCAGCAACAATAATAGAAAGGAAAAAAAAAAAAGGGGGGAAGACGATTTCTTGAAGCTCTGATTCCTCCTCTCGGAGTAAATGCAACTCGCCCGAAGTCATTTCAAGATATTGAAGGACGGTCACCCATTTTTATTTATTATAATTATTTTATTTTTTTTCTTTGGGGGGGGGGGGACGTGTTTTGAGCAAAGGATGCCTTCAGTGTGTTCACTGCTATGCAAAAAAGATGTGTTGTAGTCATGCTACATGCATTCGACAACATGCATCGACTCTTTAATTGATTAAAAGAGAAGGAGGCATCAAGCCCGGACTGACCAGGTCGGATGGTCGGCGATTGCCGAGAGCCTCCGTTCCAGACTTCGTGCGATTACACAATCATCTGTAATCGTTTACAAGACATGATATAGATTACGATTACGATTACTGACAGTTTCTAAAAAGATTACGATTATTGAATGCCAATTTAGTAAAACAGCATTAATTTTTACCTTAATGAAAACGAATATTAAAAGAATTCCAGAATAATGCAATTTTATCATAGCATTTTTTTTTAAATATGTAAAATATTATTTTAGCAATCGATTACAGTCGCTTGTAATCGGCATGAAGTCTGCTCCGTTCCAAGGGGTTTCCGGAGAGGCCTCTCCAAAATGGGTGTACTACTTTATTATTAGAGTCATTTGACATCTATCAGAGCAATATATAAGAGTAATTTGATCATTTATTTCCGAGAAATCTTACGCTTTACACAGTGGCACAGCGGTGGACCACACAGACCCCGCGACTCGAGGAGGCCCACGAAGAGACAGGGACTCCAACAGCTTAAAAATCGTTAAACGTGTTTTTTAGGTATGGAAGCCTAATTTTCAAGTATTACACCTAACATTCTGGTCTCTCTAAATTTCCCACCCAGTAAATGAGACCCTTTTTAATCTCTAACGGGGGGGGGGGGGGGGGAGGAAAGGAGCCAGTCCGGGTGTGGAGGGCATTGATGATGAAGTATCCAAAAACACACATATATACTACAGTAGCAATTTAAGCTGTAGTAAAGGATGAGGGATTTTTTTTTTTTTGGATAGTTTATATCTAAAGAAAACACGACAGCTCAAAGATCATTTGGAGCTCCTTTTCGACCATACTGGTGATATGACAATATATATTAAGATGGATGGGAAAAAGAAAAGTTTTCTTTTCGATTGCTATACCCTGTAACGGTTGAGTTTCTTCTTTACAAGGCGTTTTGTTTCCCCCTTTTTTTTTAACCATTAAATATAATCCGTTCACCCATCACACTAAAAAAGAAAGAAAGAAAGAAAAAAATCACTGTTTCCTGTGATAGTTAAACCACTACATTTATTAACAAAATGTTTTGAGTATGAAGAGCAAGAATAAAGTTAAATAAAACATTGTACTTTCAAAATGTTTCTTGTTCCAGCAAAGTGCCTAAAAAGAAACTTTTCAGTAAAAATAAGAAGATAATTTTATTTATTATTATTATTATCATCCCCCCATGTGGTGACCGGGTGTGGAAGAATACTAAAATTGTCCCAATGTATGCGACTAAAATGGATACCCAGCGTCCGGTGGTATACAGCCGGGCACCCTGCCTCTTGGGAGTATATCAGGGGACTGGCTCTCCAGGATGGGGTTGGGCGCAGGGCTAACAACTCTGCGCTATAAAAAATTCTTGTTGAGAGGTCTAAAGAAGTAAATATGGACAGCCCATAGGGATTTTGAATTAGAAATGATCGATGGTCCCGAGATTTGGATATTGGAACATACGCACTCAGGCTAAAACTCTGCAACTGTTGATTAAGCAGATAGACTCTGATAGATTGGATTTACTAGAAATCCAAGAAATACGCTAGACTGGACCGGACTGGCAGTCGAGAAAAGACATACTCTTTTTTACAGCTGTCATTAAAAAAACTTTTACATGGAACTGGATTCAATGAAAAAAAAAAAATCAATCATTCGGTCATGGATTTCTGAGCCATTTCACCAAGATTATGTTTACTATGACTAAGAGGAAAGTTTGCTATTTATTCGATTATTAATGTGTATGTACCAAACTGAGGAGAAAGATGATGATGAGAAGGATTCTTTTTATGATGTGCTTGACCATCTCCGGCATTCTAGTCTTAGACATGATGTAAAAATATTATGAGTGATTTTAATGTCGAAATTGGTGAGGAGGAATTTAGACCAATTACAGGAACATTGCATGAAGACAACATTGCAGAAACACAACTTGCATGTCAATTCAAATGATAATGGCAACAGACGTATCAATTTTGTTGCCTCTCACAATATGTTGATTGGTAGCACAATGTTTCAATGTAAAGTTATTCATACAATAACACGGAGATCTCCTGATGGACTCTATAACAACCAGGTTGACCATGTAGTGATTGACGCTACACTTTCTGAACCTTCTAGATATGAGAACTTACAGAGGAGCAGTGAGGTACAACGATCATTTGCTGCAACAACGTCCTAACATGATTTTTAAATAGATTGAGATTTTTGTGTTGACACTATAGCGGTAGCATCATTTTGGCGAATAAATGCTTCTTCACTTTCACGGAGTTTCAAATTAATTTCTTGAAAAATCAGGATTTTCGCGTTATAACGTCGCTGCAGCAAATGGGCGACAGAGAAAAACTTCCAGTAGTTAACTTTGAACATCTTGATGCTTAATACCTCACGTTAACAGAAAATTGTTGACAAGCCATAAATACACGATATTCCTGCATGCAGGCAATAAATGAAAGTATAATATAAATCAGCCCGCCCTTTCATTTCCATCAATGCCAACATCTGATAGCATTTTCTGGAATGCGACGAATTTAATGGTAAAGGACAGCGCTCTATTCCTCTTGACTTCTTAAGGGAAAAGCCTGGGAGATGTTTGGTGTTTGTAGGTGAGTGGTCCGATTTATATGGATTAAGTTCCAACTATGCATTTGTAGCAACATAACAACAACATATTAGAAGATTTAAAAGCTCCTCATACTGGTCCGCTTTCGCCCTCTATGTTTGGTTCAATAACTGACCACAACAAATAGAGTTCTCAGATTATGCATTAGTTCATTAAAAGCTGTGGATAAATTTTATTCTGAAATACTATACAGCTGTCTGCTTAATATAAAAACTGTATAGATGGCCCAAATATAGTTTTTGGAGAGACCAGAAATCATGATGCCTGGCTAAAAATTTACTGCAAATTACTAATTCAGTGATACGGTTCCTTGCCTCATTCCAAAAATTTAATTCTTGCAATGGTCGTGAATGAAAGAAGACATATCAAAGATAAACAATAACAATAACAAATAAAACACAAGCCAGTCAAATCTGTCAGTGAATTGCAGAGTGATTTTGCATTCTCACTAAACATTAATGGTATTATTAAATAAAATAAAAAAACCTCAATCTTCATTAATCACCTGAACAACAAAATTAATTAAGTCTCTAAATTAACTAGTAGCACTAACTTAAAACATGCTGTATCACGTCATAAACCCCTTATTTATGTATTCCGTCAAAATTTTGATAAGAGTTCACAAACTTAATTATGTTATCTAGATTCAAATAACGCGTAAAATTAATAAAAAGCACGCTTTCATGAGTCATACAATGGTTCATTTTTTTTCTTTCCAGAAAATATCACGCGATTTCATCATTTCACTAGATTCAATAGTAACATACATTCCTTACACAGACAAAGACGTGAATCAATCCATCGTCAAACTACGAGTTATTTTACATTTTATCACAGCTTTTTCTTTTTTCAAAATTATAATGACTCTCACCAAATAAAATAGCAGGTAATGTGAAATTCAACAAAATAAACAGCAAACGAAAAAGATCGCGGCCTTATAAATGACTGCTTTCACGCAGAATTATCTTTAACAAGCAGATATATTAATTCTAGCCTAGTTACCGCAGCTCATTGTGGAATTTCTCTCCATAATAAAACTCGTATTTCATACGGCCATATAATAACCTATTTACACTAAATTGCGTCGAAATAAATATTTTAATGAACGAATTCAAACACCTTATACAGGATATAAAAGGGTATGACAACACCACAGAGGAGAAAAAAGAAAGTATGCCTATTTCTCCTGGAACGAAATCAATTTGCAATAATTGGAAGCTAATTCACAATATAAAAAAACACGCGCACTGTACTTTGCCACGCAAATAAATTCAAAATATAACACGCCTGTCAAGCCGAAGGCTGTCCTTACACGGGCTACCATTCTCTCACGGCTTGTTTTCGATTGGTATTACTTCATATAATAATCACTCGCATAAAAAGTGCGAAAAAATATGTATGTTCTCTCTCTCTCTTCATGAGTTATTGAACTTTGATTGAGCCCTTTAATTACCACAAATCGGTGGGGCGTGCTTCATGGTGCCTTAAAAAATAATGAAATACCCACGAAAAACAGTTCCAGTAATGAAAAGGGTGGACCGAGCACAAGAAAAAAAAATACAATAATGATAATAATAATCAGAGAGAGATGACACAATTTCAGACTAGCCCGTTAAACATCTGGAAAAACATTACTTCGCAGCGAACCAAAAAAAGTTAATTTTGCTTCTCAAGTAATATCCCATGAGTTATCGTTGAAGACGTTTCGAGCTTTTTGGACTTTCATCAACGGCGAGCAACATGGGCAATAGTTCATTCTAGAAACATTCTATCCTTCAGTCTGTGCGTCTTGGGTGAAAAATCATCTGGTTACTTGCACCTGAAGAAGTTGCTCAATGACCAGATGCATTTTCGGTGATAAATGGCGTTGGTAAGAAAAAGTTGCTTATTCACTACGCATCATTTACTATTCATCATAAAGCATTCATCTCTATACACTTTATTTCAAAAGTGTATAAAGAAATGTGGGGAGGAATGGAGTTCTGAAAATTATTTGATTATGTTAATGTTTTTCGACAGAATTTTAATTTCTTTCTTTCCTTCTTATCATTATCCGAGGAATAGATGAGTAAACAAAAATAAAGACAGGTAAATCAACGGTTATGTTTCGGGTTACTATACAATTTTTTCTTCAAATAAAAGTCAGCATGAATTTCGAGAAGTTCTACGTTCTACAAGACACGTGAGAATTAAAAGTAGGGACAGACGCGAGACAATGAACAGACCCGTCTCGTCTCGCAAAACAGCTTCAAAGCTCTGTCTCGTATTGCAAGATCCCTATACAGTAAGGATAGAAACGTCTGTCTCGCCTTGCATAACAGCTGTAAATCTGTTGCTTCTCGTCTCGCATCCATCCCTAATTAAAAGAGGCCTGGAAGACAACATCGAAATAAGATCCGACAATCGGACGTTTTTACGAGGGATCATATTGTAGGCATACGAAGGCTGTTTTGTCTTATCGTCGTATTGCCACTTAAACGCATTGTGCATAAAATATGGACGAGATGGATCAATGAATGAAATGTGAGTCGCCGCGATAAGACCAAAACTACCTAGACGTAACCGCACATAACAAACCGGAGGAAAGCTGTGGAACTCCATAATCAAGTACACTTGAGATTCTACGTAATGTGCAAGAAATTTAAGATGCTCCAATCTAGGGATATGGAAGCAACAGTTTATGAAGATTAGCTGAAAGTGACGTGCACAAAAGCCACTTTTTGTGAAGACTGTCGCTGCCATCAACCCTTCGACATGAAATATTGCAATGATATCGAGAACTAGCCGCTTGAATGACTGAATGGTATATTCACGTTAAGCGATGTTCTTGTCTGATGATGGTCACTTATTGAAAGTTTGGAAGCGTCGGGGAAACAGAGCCCATAAAACCACTAAATTCGGACTGTATACTTTTCTTCAATGTTGCTTAATGGTTTGCTATGAGATGTGGTAACAATTCCTCCCTAGAAAATGTCAAAGGCACATAGACGGCTCAACGAATCGTTGGAGTTTTGTTGCAGCCGGCCATGTTACCTCACATTCAGTGGATGAAATAAGGCGTTTTCCAGAAAGAGCGCAAGATCGCATATGGCACTAATTAACAGACAAGCCTTGTAGCATGTTCAATTGCTTTCTTGTCCTGCTAACTCTTCTAATCTCTCCCCGATCTAGTACAGGTGGGACTTGATTGTTTGTTTGCTCTGCGCCAGTCTCAATCGGAGGAACTATGGATAATGCCAGAGTGAGAGTATGTGGGTTTCCAACACTCAGTACACTATCTACGCGTCAAGTGAAACTGCAGCTTTTCGGGTTGCTGCTTGAATCGTCACAAAAGGTGATTTTACTTTCTACTGATCACCTTCAACTGTATTTAAATTATTGTTAAACTGTGAGTTATGAGCAGCATCATTACTAGCATCATTTATTTACATATGTATCTTCTTTCTAAATATGAATTTGCATTACAGTTTTTGCGCTCTTTCTTAGTGTGGCATTTTCTATGTCCGGCAATATATATAATATAAAACGCTGGAAATAAACGTATGTAACTAATAAAATTTTATTTTAAATTTATAGGTTTCCTTTAATTATTTCCGATCTTAGGTTAACATATTTGCGGAGAAGCGAGAATCGATGCAATTGAAAAGCTTTATCTTCTATAGATAGATACCTTAAGAAGATATATACGTAATCTGCGCACCTGTTATTTATGTCCTGATATCAATATTCCACTTCCTTCTTTTTCGCAATGGAGGAATCGAATCTCCGTTTATAAGACACTTTTAACCGTAATACAATGATAACACGATATAAAATTATTCCAACGAGCTGCATTATCGAAGTATGGATGGCACGACTGAAAAATTAAGATAATGCAAACATCATTGGTCATTTTATTCCCCGAACGAGCATAGACACATAAATAAAAATCAGTAGCTAAAAAATAAACGGGAAATCGTGAAATCTAGTGAAGGATATCAATAGTATAATGGATGGAATTAATCTTTCTTTTTAATAAGACTCGAATTAGAGCATTATCTATATTAAGAATGAAATATATTGCGGTGAATATATGAGTCATTATAGTACTTTTCTCTCTTTGTTTGTGTGGACTGCATGTGTGGTCAAGTCCAAATTATTTGCATCAGAGAAACGTGATTCAGATATTGACAGGACTGAACAATAAATATTGCACTACTTAGTTTGATTTGGAAGATAATTGCAAGATGGATCGCTTTACAGAGATTTAATAGAAATGATAATTTTGACTCGCATTAGTACGGCCGAAAAATAAATAACGAAAGAAGCTTTGCTATTAAAAGGAATATGATCTTTTAAGAAACTAAAGAATTCTGACAGTTTTTTTTAATTACTCATAAATAAATAAATAAATAAGTTGTCGAATTATTCCGTAACTTTAGTCATGTAAAGATCATGCGTGAAAGAACATTTTTCAGTAACATTTTCATGTATAGTACATTTAAGGAAACACCAAGAAATTGAGATTTTTTTTTCTTTTAAGAATCAAGTTATAATATTATAAAAAGCTAGGAACTCAACTATAATATTTACTGTTATGAGCAATTTTCACATGCATTCTTGAAAAAAAAAAAGAGCATACATTTCAGGAGGTATAAACATGTCTATAAAAACGCCAGTTTCATAAATTTTTTATTTTAACATCAAGAATTTTACATCAACGTCAACGAAATTTACAGTGAATCCAACTGAAATCACAAACACTTTTCAACTATGTCGGTTAAAAAGCAATGAAACCCCCAAATTACACTGTTTAACATAATCTGGTGATCATCTTTACATGCGCTTACAGACATGCTACTGCAGATTCTTTCTTTCGCGGTTGATATAAGTAACACGCTCTTATAGAGGGTTTTATTTCTCTACATTCACGTAAACAGAGGGTGAACACAATCATCAGTTCCGGATGAAGCAGAAATGCACGCTACATCGCCTACTAACGACAGACGAAACGAAAACGATATTTTGTCGATCACGACATGGTCCATTTGAGACTATTAATTGGAGCATCGAATGCAACATCCTAACACAGACAAAAGAATTTTCTTCTTCTTCCCTCCCCCCCCACCCCTCTCTCAATAACATGTACATCAACATCCTATTGTAGATGGTAAGATAGAGAAATCAATTATCAGTCACGTCGACAAAAACATCAAAGCATAAATCCACAAATCAAGGCCAGATACTGAAAGCTTTCTCAGAACTGTCAGGTTAAGTTCCTTTAAACACATTAAGATTATAAAAAATAATCCAGGTAAAAGAAGAGAGTTCTTTGATGCACTAAAATATTTCGTAACTGTTGAAAATATCTTTCTCGAATTTGAAACAAATAATTCATTTTACGTATAATGTTTAATATATGTTTAAATTAACCCCTTAGGTCCTGAAATCATAAGCTTTAGAATATATTTTTGAATTATTTTGTATATTGTACATTTACACTGTTCTATTAGAGAGAAAATGATACTTCAGCAGTGGAAGGAATGAAAAATCTCATGTATTTTTGATGGGAAAAAAAATCTGAGCAAACTTTGCCCAAATTACCGTTACGCTAGTAGAGTAACTTAGTTATTTTCCGGTAAAAACTATTATTGGCTTGAGAAAACTATTAGATGTATATTGTTAACATTTCGAAACTATAGTAGTTTAGTAATAATACCAAAATTTCGAATAGCAAAAATTCTAAATTATAGTTCAGTAAAAAAATTCAAAAACGAGAAATATCTTACAAAATTCATTTATGTGTAACTCAAAATTAATTTAAACCATAGAGAACCGTTTTATAAAATTTATATTTTAATCCTTTCCTAAAGAGATATGAAATAAGTGTTGGAGTTCATGTACAATTCTGATATCATGCTAATTTTCGTATGTCCAAGATTTGGTAATATGGCAGAATGTTTCGAACAATACTGGACAGGTAAAAGCAAGATTTTAAAAATAAATCAATGAATAAACAGATATTGTAACAAATTTAATTAATAATTTACTAACTTTTATGAGACGCATGCAAGAGGAGAATGAAACTGTGAATACTAGTTCCGTAACTAACTCATAAGAGTTATTACGGAATCTGAATGAAAACCCTCCGTTTAAGGATACTAGATGCAGCAAGCTGACTTATCCCCGCATTGTTTTTTTCCGAGCAGAAAGAAACTGGAAGACCAGACAAATGAAGCTTCCAGGCAGTAAGTAGTACTATCGTTTTTTGATCCATTTTAGCCTTTTCGGTTTCGGCAATTTAAACCAAAACATTCTGAAACATTTTCTGGAATGATTGGACGATTTGGAACACCCATTTTCGAGGTACATAAAGGGAGGTGGGGAGCTTTGGACGACCCATCGAATCCCATGTTGAAAATCTGTGTTTAATATGTTTGGACAACACAATGAAAGTTTTTACTAGCACACAGAAAGGAAATTTTAAACAATCAGGATATGAGTGGGAATCGAACCTACGATCGTAGGCTTAGGCGATTGATATGCCCATAAAATGCTTTATTCAGTGAACAAAATATTTAGTTGAACCACCAAAGTATTTCACTGGATAAACAAAATATTTCTTTGAATCAAAAAGAATTTTGTTGATTAAGCAAAACATTTTTTCCCCCAGAGTATAGTATCGTGTATATACATATTTGTATATTCCCCCCCTCCCCTCACATTCACGGATACAAATGCAGTTTATTATTATTATTATTATTTTAATATTTTCCTACTTTTTGCAACGACACTGAAAGTAACAACAAAATATTTCTTTGAATCAAAAAGAGTTTTGTTGGCCAAACAAAACATTTTTTTTTTTTTTTTTCAGAGTATAGTATCGTGTATGTTGTGTGTACATATTTGAATATCTTTTTCGTCGCATTCACGAACACATATGCAGTTTATTGTTATTATTAATATTATTATTATTAATATTTTCCTACTTTTTGCTACGACACTGAAAATATCAATTTTGCAACGCATAACTCCGCCACAAATACTACGTTAAAATACTACGAAAACCTTCGGTATAGATAATTTATTCACGGAAAGGGATTGAAAGAAAAGAAAAAACCGCATATAACCAAAATGGTCTTATTTCAGTAGAAACAGGAGTTTTTAATAGGCATGGCCGTGGGAAAGCGCCAATGTTCAAAATGTTCATATTACACTTCCTTACATATTTTCCGTCTCGTCACTTATCTTCTTCGCCACAAACGCTGTGTTTCTTGCTAGTTCGCAAATAAATAACGCATAACCACTCTCTTTAAAATGTATTCAATGACCGAAATTCCATTAAAATTATTAAAACACTGGTTCCAACGATGAATAATACAAGAGATTCAAACTTAATGCCGCTATAATGTAAACATTCAGATTCGGATTAAGATAACAGTTCCCTTTTTAAAAAGTGCAAATGCCACAAGATGCTGCTTCAACGCATCTCTTTACATAATAAAATAGTTAAAACGTTTTCCAATTTAAATAAAGAGGTACTGACATCTGTTTGAAAGTAGTATCCCTTCTACATTCCAGCACAATAAAAATAAGTCGTGCGTGGCGCTATAATGCCAAGCTTATGTTCAGTGAAACTATAATCATCTTTCGTCTCACATTCCAACTTATGCTTGCAAGAAGCGTTTCAAAAGAAAGAACATTAGTCTGCTCATTCAACGGATTTAAAATTGTTGAAAATTATTACGAATATGAGAAAAGGAGAACCTCCACGGTGCTTTTTATTTAAATTGGTAAAAGAAACATCGATGCATATTTGAAGAAAAAGATACGGCCATATTGACAATAACAGTGCTTTATTAGGACAAGATACGATTACGTCGTAGAATATTTTACAGGTGAGGCGGCCAAAGATTACTCCAACATATGGTTATCATAGAGAGACCAGACGTCCTGCTTTTGGCGGGACAGTCTTGCTTTTGGCTGACAGCTGCTGTCCCCGCAGAACCCTAAAATGTCCCGCTTTTCCATTCCTGTCCCGCCAAAGTAATGCTTTATGAAAAATAAATAAACTGGGAATAAATTAATAAGAAAATGATTGCATTGTTTACAAAGTTTTTTGTTACTTGTATTTAATGCCGATTTTCTTTCATTGATGAAAATGATTGTTTTATAATATGTATTAATAATACATAACCTATAATCAATGGATGGGGATTCTACAGCTATTGTTAGAAAGCAAACTATTTTGGAAAGTTATCCAAAAATTAACAATAAAATTATTTAAAACCTAAGTTTATATAACATGCCTATTTTATTTATATATTCGCTATATTTTATTCAACTTATTTTTCTCATAAAAGTAGAAAATCAAATTATGTGTACGAAAAAATATCTTGGGGAGTCGGGATTAATTTTTACCCCTCCGACTCTGCGGTTCAGAAGTGTCCTGCTTTTCGGTTCAGAAAAAATGGTCACTTTAGTTATCATGTTAGAAAGAATAAAAAAGCAGGGAAAAACGGCATGCCAAAATCCAGGAGAGGGTAAGTGCCCCCTTTGCACTATGCTGTCGACGCCCATGATTACACACAAACAATAACTGATAACGATTATACAAGACTGAGAGGCGGAGAAGTCCGCTGCAGTTACGTTGCGGTCCATTACATACCTCAAGCATATAATGCGTTTGATGCGACTCCCGTGCCACACGTGAAGTAAAAATTTAGGGAAGGGGTTAGCACAAAACTTACTACACATAAGCTAATTATGACACATTTTCATAGAAAGAAAAAAAAAACTCAAAGAACAAATTTTCATAAATCAAAATTGATAATGTGTATAGTTTAGTTTTTTCCACATCCCTCTTTTCTATTTGAGGAAATTTTTAATATTAATCAACTCTTTCAATCTCATTTTTTAAATGAAAAACATCAAACTATTCATATAAAGAGTAGTCACTTTAATTTGGATTAGGATTTTTAACAAATTATGTAGGGAAATCTATAGAATAGGAGGCAGAGGAAAAATTACTCCAAGAAGGCGTTAAGTACATCTAATTGTCTAATTTTCCGCGTCTACTAAAAGTAATCATGCATAAAAGTGTTATAATACAGTGCAACAATGTATAACAACAAATCTCATTTGTTCGAATTTCCTCCAGACTTTTTTTTTTCTTATTAGTCTACACGTGTGGAACTAAAAGACCTTGTGAGTCACCAAACAGGAATCATTTCTTCATTTAAAAAAAATTGCCTCTGCATTTTCCTTTTCGTATTAAAAAAAAATCTGAAATCTGAAAATAAAATCCATTTTATATGAATTTTCTTTTTTAATTCCTGTTTCCTTTCTGACAGTTGCATAAAAATTCTCCCTCTTAGTTCTCGAATATAAATCGCTTCACTGATCAAACATTAAATATACATTGTTGCACAGCAGCAAGAAAATCTGATACGCCTCAACTGTTAGCGAACTCAAAAAATATTAACGGTACACATTTTATAAAAACGGCGTTAAATGTGTACTTAAACAGTTATTTAGTTTATCCAGAAAGAAGAAAAAATCAACAAGAGTTCAATGACTGTTTAAACTTAACTGGAGCAACAATAGAATGAAAGGGGGAGGGGAAGAAAGCGGAATAGCATTTAAGATTTTTCTAAACATTTAAGGAATTTTTCAATTAGTAGATATTATACTTTGGAGGAAGAAATATTTCAAATGGAAACGCTCATAGAAGATTGTTTGAATTTTCCTGAAAAATGTTTAAATAATAACTTAAACAGTTCTAGTAAGATTTAAAAAAAAAAAAAAAAAAAAAAAAACATGTTAAAGCTTTTATTAAATGAAAATGAGAACACATTTTTGAAATTTCAGTCTCATAACTAAACATAATTAAATATATTTAACTAAAATGCGTCATATATAAAATATAATTAAAAAAAAGCAATCTTGAAACTCCATTAACCAAAATCAGGGTTTTACCCAAAGAATACATTTTCCTCCTTTTCACAATTCTGTCGAAGAAAACGTTATCTGTAATCAATAATGATGTATCTGAAATATCTATTTAAATAAATCACATCATTCTAACGGTATTTTAAAAATAAAACGAACAATCAAAATGACAAAAAGAAATGAAATCATGGCGCATTTTCTTATTAGTAGAGTTCCATAGTTTGTTTTACTTCTCGATTTTATAACCTTATTCGAAACAAGTCCAAAGGAAACATTAACAGCTGAAAATTAGTTTCACTTTTCTTGAAATTTTTCATTTAAATTAAAAAAAAACGGATTACGTTACCAAATACTAGGAATGGCTCATTTTCAAAAGATGATTGAGATAACGAAACATACCTGAAAAGAAAAGAAATATCAGCACTATTTATTACAAATAAAAGATAAAACTGTACATACGAATTTTAAACAGTTCAAAAGAATAAATAAGTTAGCTAATCATAAATAATCTGTTGAATTGTGAAAATGAATATTAATGATAAGAGAAGCTGTGGCACTGGTGTAGATTAGTATATGATACACTATATACAGTGAGTGTGGTGTGGAGAGGCTTTACCTGGTGGTAAACTTAACTTAATTTTTCTATCAGGCCGTATTAAAGCTATTGATTACCGATAAATGCTAGAAACCCATTTACTGCAATTTGCAGGGAGACTTGGTGGCCGAAGTTTGATTTTCCATCAGGACAACGGCCCATTCACTTTGTAAAATCCTTTTGAAAATGGTTTTTCGATGCTGGGTTGTAGATCATGAAATGTCCTGCCCTTTTCCCTTGACCTCAATCCCCAAGAAAATGCATTGGATACCCTCACAGTAGGGATGGACATGCACATGTCAGACAGTTTCAGTCTGTGGCAGAATTGTAGGCCTCCATCAGTGAACACTGGGATAATATCGATGTTACCGTCCTCCAAGGATTGTTAAATGGTATGCCATATGGACTATTAAGTCATATGTAAACATGGCGAATATTTTGGCAATTGACAGTACTGGCATTTTTTGGGAGGGAGACTTTTCTCCCCTTTTTTACACACTTATTTTCTATTCCATAGCAGGTGGAGCAGGGAGTGAGTTTTTTCTTTGTAATGTGTATACTTTTCTGTGTATACTTTCTTAATATATTTGTTTCGTTCTTATTCGTCTGTTTCACATCCAATTGGTGGGACACACTGTAATATGAGACATCGATTTCATAACAATATCAACAATCGAATTTTTACAGTTCTACGACACAAAAGAAATGCTATTTGGTGCCATGGTAGGTTGCTGCTCACTTTAAAAGTTTTTTTTTTTTTTAATATAAAATACGACATCGCTTTTTGTTTTATAAAAATTTTTCAAAATTTTGAAATCATTGGGAATTTAAGGAAATCGAGTCATTTATTTACTAATTGCTTTACCGTGAAATGAACTGAATAAAGTGAAATGTTTAATTGCATAATTTGATTACCTTAAATATTGCACATGGAAGTGTTCAATCACATTTTGTTCGTGGGCTTTTACGTGACGTACAGTGGCGTAGCCACAGTGGGGTGGGGGTTAGGGGGGTTACAACCCCCTCCATGAGGATTTTTTTTTTTTGCCATACAAAATGTACCTAGTCATACAAATTCATTCTCTAATGCCATTACAAATTCATTCTCTAATCGCACACACGTTTACATATATATGAGTTGCAATAGTCTTAAATCTCCCATGAAAAATTTCTCGCTACGCCACTGGTGACGTACAAACCGTAATGTATCGCATGTTCCAGAAAAATTTAAAAATAATTCAAATTTTAGATGAAAAAATAAAAAATAAAAAAAACACTTAATCTTCAATTACTTATTATATACGCACAACGAATTTTACAGTGGTCGGTTAAACTGAGATAAGAGGGACATGGAGTTTCCTGATTCCATATATTAAGTGCTTATTTTTGTGTGAATATATTCAAGTGCTTATTTTTTAAGTGCTTATTAGTTAGTTAAGTGGGTTTTTTTTGGGGGGGGGGGTGAAGGGTACACGAATTTTTGTTAATTCTGTGAAAGCTACAGATTATAAATACCCTTATTGATGGCACGCGCTTTTAAAATTAGTCTTATCCATCGCCAATTTTCTAAATGATCATTACCTCTCTGACGGCCTCTCTCGCTGTGGGCTTTCTAACATGGACTATGTTTCTACGCTTTATAGAGGGAATCACTGATTTCCTGACGAGGATAAAAGTTTCCTTTTCTGTAGTAAAATATACGTGTCTTGCTTTGCATTTCTCTAGTTTTCATTTGTACTTCATTATAGAGTGAAGAAATAAATGTAGAATAAATAACATGCTTGACCTTTCTGTAACATGTACTATAGTTAGTTGCACTTCTGAATTGATTCATTTCTACAGCTTTTATTCAAAATTTAATTGTAATATATTTTTTGCAGCAAGTAAAGGAATTAAAGTTAATGACAAGAATAAAATGGTTGATAGACTCTTTCCTAAGAGTCTATAGATAATTTTATTCCAGTTTGCATTCACCACACACACATAATAGCATGATCTCATCAATTTCCAACAATAATTGACTTGAAGAGGCATGAACTTTTAAGTGAGACTGCCCATTCTAAATCTTTTACTCATTCCCGCAGTGGCCTAGTCACAAAGCTCCGTTCCCATAAGAACACGGAAAGCGAAGCAGCACAGGCTTGGCTAATGCTTGGGAGCGTGAACTCTTCTCTCGGCTGGACTGTGGTGGGACAGTGTACGTTAATGGGAGCTGATGCACTTATTCTTCCATGATCAAACGATGCCTCTGGGGATGCCGATTTCAGGTTCTAGATCTCTCATCTGGATTTGGTTCAAAATTATGAGACCACTCTTACACTGTTAAAAAAAAAAATAGAAATTCTACATATTTACTGCAGAAATTTCCGAAAATACAACGTAAACTACCGATGCTCCATTCCGACGAATTCGGAAGCATAACCCGCATTGCAAAGTAAAATATTCACGTTGGCAAGAAAATCTTTATTTCAGACGTTCTGCACATGCGCGTTTAAATCATTTTACGTTCTAGATTTGTTTGTTTTTTCTATTCACAGAGCGAGCCACTAAAATTGCAATGAGTCACTTAAGCAATCATTTCAATGTCTCAGTTGAAGAAATCGGGTCTTGATCTGTATAGTGGTTTAAGCATTTATGTTCCATCCGAAGACATTCAGTTCGAAACCAACAAAGGTTCAAATGAATTATTAATCATGAGTATTGAAATAATAGTTCTGTAATCTCCATCTTGATATCAATAAGAAGTCAATTCGAAAATTGTTAAAAAGTTCCTGAAATTTTAAACTACAAGTGCGGCCCCATATTTTGAGGTAACGTTTCAGAATTTTCTTTTACAGTGTAGAGGCAATGTTGGTGTTATGCGAAGGCATAACATTTTTCAATCATGCTCTGGAAAAGGCGAAGTTTAATACCTCACAAGTATATGCGAAGTCTTTAAGATTACTTCAAGTATGAAAGACAATTTTTTTCCTAGAGTTCATTCCCAAGTTCCCAGAGTTCATTCACACGGGGACCACACAAACTTCGAATTTTCAGAGAAGGAATCTTCAGACCACACTGGGCGATATCATATTTCTGTAAACAACGAGTGTGCGAGGAAAATCGGCCCGCCTGATCGTTTCGCCAGGCGCAGTCAAAGAACTCATAATTTTCAGGTTTGCAAGGAAAAGAGAAGCCCCATGTGATTTTTTATCTCCATTGGCTACAATTAAAAATATGCAGTGGATACTGTGACATTGAGCCAAAAACATAAGAATTAGACAAATTGGCGTAAGTCAAGCTACAGAACTACGGTAACGGTTTTGTCAGTTGTATTTGAAATTTCGAAAACGCAAGCCAGGCCTCTCGGGAAGATTGAAGGGTTTGAGACCCAGTCTCATTCTCCTGAAATCGACCGATGCCTTCGGCTGGATGTCTTTTTCGTCGCTGTTTGAAGAAATGAAAATTGATTATTAGAAATTCCCTGAGATTATTAATGCCTGCCACTTCTTCTACCTCTGCCTAATATTGAAAGTTACTAAATCTTTCAAAGAAAATTACCGACTGCTGTTGCTCGACTATTCATTCTTCCCAGCTAATTATGCAATCTACATTATTTCATATACTTGAATTTCGTTCATTTAAAAAATTATTTTTCGGAGATCGAGCTGTTCCGGTTGGTGCTTATCGAAAGTCATTCTCCTGAAATGCGACTCACTTTTTAAATCCCTAGTTGAAGATGAAATTTACAAAATATTTCAAAGAAAAATTACCGACTGCTGTTGCTTGACCGTTCATTCTTCCCAGCTCTTTGTGCGATCTACATTGTTTCATTTGATTGGTGCATTAAATCTGAGGAGAGAGACTATGAATTCTTGATTAACGACAGTATCCACATAAAGTGCATCACGATTCTAATTAAGCGTAAGGAATATCCAGTTTGAGGAAAAGAACTATCCACAATTATGATAGTGCTTCCAACAGATGTACTAACCCTATGCTCGGACTATGTCAGCTACGGAAGTTTATGAACTGGAGAGGTATTTCACCTGCCCCAACATGGTATGATTAATTTGACTTCATTTGATATTTTAGTTTGTATTAAGCGCACTTGGTTCGGTCTTGGCACGAAATTAATGTATGATCAATTTGACTTTACTATTTTTGTTTGTATTAGGTGTATTTCAATATTTTTGAATTAATGCAGGATGAACTCTTATTGATATGTATTTTATTTAAGATTTTACAAATGTCTAACAGTTGATGAGAGAAGGCACTGCTTGATAAAAATTTCAGCGATAAAAAATTCATCCTACATTTGCTGCGTATTATAATGGTTTGATTAATATTGAGATTATATATTTGTAAAGATGGGATTTAATTAATTGGTAAAAATTTTCTAGATAAATATTTCTATAAGTAAAAATATGGTTTAAAATAAATTTAAGGTTAATATGCAAATTGTTAGGGTACCCTATTTTGAATATGATTATCTGAAATCATTAGTCGTAAAGTGTTACTTAGGATGTGTTAATCATAAACTGTATGTGCAATGAATATAATACACTCATGTCCATAAATGTAGGAGGCGACGTCGAAATAAGACTGGAAGCACTCCTACGGTTCTCAATCACGTTTATTGCTCGGCTAAATATAACAGGAGAACTATTTACAAAAGAAAGGAGAGATATTGCAGAACATGAATAAGTGGGTTCGTTAACAGGGATAGGTTTCCTTATCACACAGGAGCCACTGGCCACCTTCTCGTGGTCGTTCTGGAGTCGAATCGCCTACGCGCGATCAGAGAGCTACGTCCAACATCGCTCCTACGCGAGCGTGGTCTCGTTCGCATCTGCTGCCTCTAGCTCCTAGACTCTGATAACCTGCGGTTTCTGTAGACGTGAGGTTGTGATGCCATCTGCTGGAGGGTTGCGCCTCTTGATTACCACAACGCTCGGCCATCGACGTGTGAGGACCTCCGAACCTGAAACTTAAAATGAAAAGAAAAAAAAACGAAAAAGAAAGAAAATAATGATTAAAAAAAACAAAAAGAGATGTTGAGAAAAGGAAAAAAAAGTTTGTAGTAGGATGATCTCAAATTGCAGTTCCAGTAGACCAGGGTTTCATGTGGTCAGCTGAAGTGGAAGTTGCTTCCGGTCCTTCATGAGATCCTACTTTAGCTACATCGTAGCGGTCATGTGGTTTTATTTTTATGACTTTGTACGGTCCTAAGAACTTGGGTCGTAGTTTCAGACCTCCTCCAAATTGGGTTTTTTGGATTGCTACCAAGTCGTTGACTTTATAGACAGGAGCGGTTTTGCGGCGTCGATTGTATTGCCGTCGGTTTTCTTCTTGGATTTTTAATATATTTTTCTTAGCTTCTTCACGTATATTTTCTTTCTCCTGGATTGTGGATTTCAGGAATTCTTCTTCAAGGATTTCCTTGATACGTTGGTCTTCTTTTTGTTTCATTTTCACACCTATCATCAATTCGAATGGAGTGAACTTGGTGGATCGACTAACAGTGCTGTTGATGATTCGTTGGACATCTGGGACGAACTTGTACCATTTTGTAGGATCTTCAATCGACAATTTCGAAAGAACTGGGATGAGAATTTCATGCATTCGTTCAATCTGGCCATTGCCTCTTGGCACTCCAGTTGTGATCGATATGTGCTGAATTCCTTCATCTTCACAGTAATCTGCAAAATCCTTTGACGTGAACGCAGATCCCTTGTCGGAAATAATTCTCGAGGGATTTCCGAAAACACATTGTTGGGACTTGAGTTTCGCTAGAGCCTCTGCTGTAGATGTGGTCTTGACTGGATAGAACCAGTTGAATTTTGTGAAACCATCTACCACTGTAAAAATATGTTGGTAGTTCTTGTTTGTGGATGGTAGAGGACCTATAAAATCAATGTGGTACGTGCTTAGTGGAATATTGTCCTTTGGGATGGGATTCAATAGACCTTCTGCTTTGCCTCGTTTTTTATTACAGAGGATGCACTCCACACAGTTCGTTATGACTTGCTCTATTTTCTTTTTAGCATTCGAGATATGGAAATCTCTTTTCAAAAGATCTTCAGTTTTCTGTACAGCAAAGTGTCCTTTGTTATGGATGCCTCGAATAATCTCTAACTCCATTGCTTCCGGCACAACGATAAGTTCTCTACCGTTATCTTGCAGATATAACACATTATTTTTTAGCAGGTAGTTGTCTCTGAGTCCTTTCTCGACTAGAGTTTTCAATAACTGAATACGCTCATCGGCATCTTGCGCTGTTGCGATCTTAGTGGTGATTTCACTTTGCGAGCGGGTGACCATGCACACAGCAGCTCTACTCAATGCATCGACGTGTCTCATTTGTTGATTTGGTCTGTGGATGACTTCATATTCGAACTCTTCAAGTAATAGAGCCCATCTGGCTATCTTCGGCGATAAGTCTTTCTTCTGCATTGTTTTCTGGAAAGCGTTACAGTCGGTGACTATTTTAATTTTCGTCCCTAAGAGGTAACTTCGAAATTTTTTAAGAGCTTCGACGATCGCAAGCACTTCGAGCTCATAGCTTGACAATTTTTCTTGTTGTGGTGATGTTTTTTTACTCATATAATGGATTGGGTGGAGTTGCCCATCATCTGCGCGTTGAAGCAACACTGCACCAAACCCATGACTGCTAGCGTCCGTGTGTAATTCTAAAGGTTTTCCTTGCTGGAAGATGTGAAGAACGGGGCTTTGGCTCAAAAGTTCTTTAAGATGATCAAAAGCCTGTTTTTGCATTGGCCCAAAAGTAAATTCTACACCATTACGAAGCATATCGCTAAGTGGTTTTGCTATTTTAGAATAACCAGGTACAAATTTTCTGAAGTACCCTGTGAGACCGAGAAAGCGTTGCAGTTGCTTGACATTCTTAGGTTGAGGGAAGTTTTGAACTGCAGTCGTCTTATTTGGAGATGGTCGAATCGTACCTTCTTCAATTATGTAACCGAGGAACTCAATTTTTCGTTTTAGGAATTGACACTTTTTAAAGTTGATTTCTAATCCGTATTCTGAAGCTAACTTTAAGACTCGTTTAAGTTTTTCTAAACCTTCTGTTTCATCACGGGAAGGTATGATGAAATCATCCATGTAAACTACGATTGTATTGTCCCTTATTAATTCCCTGAATACTTGATGAATAAATCTTAAAAATACACTAGGACTTGTGCTCAGACCAAACGGAGTTTTCTGGAATTCATATAACCCTGCATGACAAATGAATGCTAAATATTTTGTGCATTTTTCCTCAACTGGCACGTGGAAAAAGCCATTTTTCAAATCCAAAGTTGAAAACACTTTCGCTTCCCCTAAATGATCTAGGACTTCCTCAACTTGAGCCATAGGAAAGGAATCTTTCACAACTTTTTTATTTAGCTGTCGAAAATCGACACATAATCTGTGAGTACCATCGCGCTTTTTACATAACAGTATTGGGGATGCATATTCAGAACAAGATGGTTTAATTATTCCATTTTGTAACCACTCATCTATCTGTTTATCAACAATGCTTTGTTCTGCAAATGATAATCTCCGAGATCGTAGCGATACTGGAATGTCATCTTTTAATACAACATTCAATTTTAAATTGGTGTCTTTTATTTTGTTCGGTTTATAATTATTA
The DNA here is from genome assembly GCA_038373885.1 of Cheiracanthium punctorium. Taxonomy (NCBI): domain Eukaryota; kingdom Metazoa; phylum Arthropoda; class Arachnida; order Araneae; family Cheiracanthiidae; genus Cheiracanthium; species Cheiracanthium punctorium. Next base: position 30,688 of record JAWZYV010019114.1, on the reverse strand, counting down.
ACCAATAGTGATAAATCCTTTCTAATATTTACATCAGTAACATGCAATAAATCAAGATCATATTCATTAACTACATTTGCAACATTTAATAAAAAACATTCTTCCACAGGTGATTCGCTTTGAAAATCATTTCCATTTTTAGGAATTTGCGTTACAATTTTTTCTTCCTGACTGACTTTTAAAAGTTGAGAATAAATATTCGGTGTTAAAATTAAAGGAGCCGATAGTTGTTCTACCACAGCGACAATGATTTCTAACTTAGGCGAATTTCGCTTTAAAGATAAATCTACTCTAGCAATATTTGCCTCTTTTTTCTCTTCAAAACATGAACTAAGTATTATTTTACCCTCCAATGGTGATTTTATTTCAATTAACGATGAATTTATAACCGGAATTTGTGCGCCTGAGTCAATAAGTGCCTTTATATTTTGACTGTCAATGAATACATCAGCATATTGCAACTCGTGAATAAAACTGACAGTATTAACGCTTGTTTTGTTTTTCAGTCCCGTCTCCTTATCTGATTCGGTTTGTTTATTAAAAACTCTTGGGCAGTTACGAGCGTAATGGAAGCCCCTTCCAGTCGCCCCACACACGTGGCAAGATTTCGGCGACAGAGATACAGATTGCTTTTCGCTTTTGCTTAGATTTTTGTTTCGCCAGGATGATTCACTCTTTAAAGCTTCAGCTTGCTGCGTCTTATGAAATACTTTCGTTTCGTGGGAATGAAATTTGGGATTATTTATTTCCGATAATGATTTCCCGCGGGATGAGAAAAATAAATCGCATTCACGTCCTAATTGGGTCGGATTGAACCATGTTTTTCCTTCGCGAACACTTATGTATTCTTTAGTTTTGAAATCTAGCGTTTCATATAATTTATCTGCAACAATTAAATCACATAACTTTTTATAGTCCTTCTCTATTTCTCGAACCTGACAATAATGTTCGAATGTTGCCGTTAATCTTGAGGCAAACTGAACATGGGATTCGTCTGCTAAGCGATGAGCATGTTTAAAATTGTGCAGAATTTCTCGAGCTGTCGGCTGAAATTCGGCTAAAAATAAAGCTTTAAGTTTTTCGTAATCCGACAATTCTTCTTGATTTGCATACGTTAAAAGATTATTAGCTTTGACCCCTAACAAATTAATGAGTATTTCTGCTTTTAAATCTGGTGGGACATCTTTCGTTGCAAACGCTTTTTCCAAGGAAGCGAAAAACAAATGAAATGCCTCTGGCCTTTCAGGGACAGAGATTGTGAGCGTTTTTATGCTTTTAATCAAATTTTCAATGTTACTTTGCGCATTTCGTTTTTCGCCAGACATTGATTGACTTCTTAATTTTTCTAGTTCTATCTGTTTCTCGATTTGCGCTAATTTAAGGCGCTCTATTTCTAACAAACATTCCTCGTTAGTGGATTTAGGCGTTCGATCCTCCGTGATCGATTTTAAGACGCCTCGAACATGTTCAGGATTGGTTTTAAAAATATCTGAATTCTCAATAATTTTTCTTATATCAGCTTTTTTAGCATTATCTGGAACTTTCGCTGCTATTTTTTCAGCGAGGTCCTTTAAATCACTTTTATTTAAATTATTTAAGAAACTCATATTGTAGTGAAATATGAACAGCAAAAAGTAGTACTATTGTGAGAACGAAAAAATTACAGTACCTGAGCCCCCATGGTTGTAGGAGGCGACGTCGAAATAAGACTGGAAGCACTCCTACGGTTCTCAATCACGTTTATTGCTCGGCTAAATATAACAGGAGAACTATTTACAAAAGAAAGGAGAGATATTGCAGAACATGAATAAGTGGGTTCGTTAACAGGGATAGGTTTCCTTATCACACAGGAGCCACTGGCCACCTTCTCGTGGTCGTTCTGGAGTCGAATCGCCTACGCGCGATCAGAGAGCTACGTCCAACATCGCTCCTACGCGAGCGTGGTCTCGTTCGCATCTGCTGCCTCTAGCTCCTAGACTCTGATAACCTGCGGTTTCTGTAGACGTGAGGTTGTGATGCCATCTGCTGGAGGGTTGCGCCTCTTGATTACCACATAAATTAAGGATAATTCAGAATCACACAGAAATTGATCTCTAAAATAAAAATTTCACCTGTGGAATGATCACACACATCTTGAAGAAGAATATGCAAATTACAGGAAACCACCAGATGGCGTGGATGGTACGTCACAATGACGAGAGTGTAAGAGAGGGGTATATAAGGAATGGTGGCAAAGAAGTAAAATTGTTCACAAGCGCTGTGAAAGCCTTTCAGTGCAAAAACCGCATAGTTATGGCACAAAGGAGGCATTTGGATGATGTTTTACGTGGCAGAATTATCGGACGACTGGAATGTGGACGTACCCAGCTGGAAGTATCCGAGGAACTTGGAATCGCCCAGAGTGTCATCTCCAGGCTTTGGCAACGATTCCAAGATGATGGTAATGTGAGTAGAGGTTACAGCACAGGTCGCCCCCGAGTTACAACGCCGAATGAGGACCGCAATTTGGCAGTTACTGCCAAAAGAAACAGACGGAGTACAGCATCAGACCTGTCTCCTCAGCTCTCTTCAGCTACCGGTACGACAGTTTCAAGGCAGACCGTGTACAGACGCTTAGGGCACATTGGTCTATATGCTCGTAGGCCTGTCAGATGTGTTCCACTTACCGCAACTCACTGTCGCCTGCGATTAACCTGGAGTAGAGAGCATGCATTGTGGACACCGCAACAGTGGTCTTGTGTGATGTTTTCCGACGAGTCCAGGTTTAGTTTGGAGTCTGATTCTCGCCGGACATTCACCTGGAGAGCGCCAGGTACCCGTTACCACCAAGAGAACACCATTGAAAGACAGCGTTACGGTGGTGCAGGATGGCTCGTTTGGGGAGGAATTATTCTTGGTTCCAGAACTGACCTGCATGTTCAGAGTGTAACGATGACAGGCCACATCTATCGGGATGCCATTCTGGAACAACATGTACGTTTGTTTCGGGGCGCCATGGGTGCTGAATTTGTGTTTATGGATGACAACGCCCGTCCTCACCGTGCAAACATTGTAGACGAATGCCTTCAATCGGAGGATATCACCCGTATGCATTGGCCAGCATACTCACCGGACTTGAATCCAATAGAGCATGTGTGGGATATGCTTGGCCGACGAATTGCAGCCCGTCAACCCCCTCCCACCTGTCTACCGGAACTTCGGAGTGTGTTGCTTGATGAGTGGTGTAATATTCCCCAATATCAGATTGATCATTTGATACTCAGCATGCCTAGGCGTTGTCAGGCCTGTATTGCATCGTCCGGGAGACATACTCCGTATTAACCATCCTACTAACCATGTTATACTGTTTTTTGTAAATAGGTTCTTTTTTGAAATTTGGTCAAGGGAGTAAAACTTGCAATTTTTATTAATTATGTCAAACATATAGCATCTTTTTTGCTCTTTACTTTTTGTTTAATAAATAGACTTTACAAATAAGTCAAATTTGTTTTGCTTCTTTCTCTTTCTTTGCCTGAACTTCATTATCCTTAATTTATGGACATGAGTGTATATAAATATAAATAAAGACATGTCTGAAAAAATATACCATTTATTTGAGTAAACAAAATTTCAGGATTTAATGGTATTCATATGGGGATACATTTCAGGTAAGATTTTATTATTTCTCTTATAAGCACAGCGCAAAATTTGTACTAACCATTATAGTGATCATTGGCTCCCCTTTTAAATAAAAGCCTAAATAATCTGCCTAATAGGCGTCCCCATAATGAAATGACCAATATCTGCGGCCCTCGTTGTGGTCAAGACTCAAGTAAGCCGCTGATCCGACCATTGCAAAGAAAAAAGAAAGAAATCTTCTACTCCAATCCAATCGCTTCCTGTTTCCATAAAAATCAGAATTGCAATTTCGAAGATAATGAACATAAAAAGTAAGGGTAGAGTTAAAAATTTCTTTTCAGATCGTAGTGATTCCCGTCTAAAACTGTTTTCTGCTTTGAACTTTAAGGAGAGGGTGGAGAGAGAAAAACAAAGGGCATCTTTTAATACGATTCTTTATTCATATCACACGTGGAAGAGGATCTTCCCCACGGTCACAGCGATCATTAATAACGCTTTACTTAATAGCCCCATTTACCAACCATCATTTTACTGCGAGAAAAATCTGACGGAGATAGAGGGCCTGTCAACAGATACGGTGGCAAATGATGCACTCCCGTTCAATTATTTATCATGAATCAAAACTGATGGACTATGGACACGATGCCGAAGTTCGACAAACCCCGTGCGAGAGCGAACAGCAACCTGTGAACATGTTGAAACCATAGACTTAGTAATATATATATATTTCTAAGTCTATGGCTGTAACTTTGGGGAGAGCAGCCAGCATTCTCTCCTCACTTGCTGATGTTTTAATTCTGATGCACAACACCTGCTGATTGCGATGTACTACAATAAAACAAGAAAGATAAATGATGCCAAACGCATCGTTTATAAAACACTTTTCAACACAGCTGTCTTTCTTTTACGCTAAATTTTGTCGATGTATCGATATGTGGTGATGAGTCGTCGACAAACTCGGAGACATTTTGGGCTGCGTCAATATTAATGTAATTTTGTAAGGCCTTGTAAAAGAACTTTAAAGGTTCTTTCTATCTTTTAAATGAAGATTACCTGATGGGACATCTGTTTCTAATTCATTCGATCAACCGGGAATTCGAGCAAATGGCCCTTCCTCATATTGTGATGCGTAACATCAACCAATCAATTCTGTTTCGTTCAAAATACATGAATGTGTATAAAATACGCTTTAAAGAATGACTGCTTCTAAAACTTAATGCATTGGATTGATTATGAGTGCTCCTGTGTGTGTAAAAGAATTATAAATGCTACTTATACCATTTTAATAGGGTACATGGTATAATACATATAGGTATAACTTACATAGATTTCGTAATAACTGATTGCAGTAATGCTAATGCAGTAATGATTGATTCGTAGTAATGCATATTTAGGGTAGTTAGAGCACGGACGGACGGACAGAATCCTTAACACTTTTCTGCTTTGCTGTAAAGTGTTAAAAATATGAAATGTTGAAAGCTTATCTGAACAACAATTAGAACACTTTTCTGCTTTGCTGTAAAGTGTTAAAAATATGAAATGTTGAAATCTTATCCGAACAACAATTAGAATACGAAATATTCATGCATTTAGTGGTGAAACGCAAGTCGAAAAACACGTCCGTCTCGTGCTGCTCTCTCTCATTTCGCAAAATACCTATATTGTAATGATAAATTAATAAAAATTCTGAAAATCTTTGTTTCGTCTCGTCTCACATCCATCCCTACTTCTATTGATATGAAAATATCGAACGATGAAACGAAAAATTAATTGAGGTAGGTTTTCATACTATGCCGGGACTATGCAACAGCATTCAAAAAATTGGTCCATCCAGTAGAAAAAATTGCCATTTTAACTCAAGGAGGTTTGCCTGATTTTCATCAAAATTTAATTTGAAAATGCTTTCAACTAAATGTTCGGGTGTTTAGTCTTAGAGAGAGTGTTTTACATTATACACAAAAAAGCAGTTTATAATATTTGAAAAATTATTCGAAAAGTTCTGAAGTATACGGAAACTGTGTCTGAAGTGCTTAAACAATGCCAGCAACTGAAGGGTTTGCAGCAAAAAAGAGGTAGCTCCATCCTATGGAAATCTATAGTTACATGTACTAACAGCTTGCAGTTAAAATAAATAAATAAATAAAAATCTCCTTCGTTTGGACCAAAAGAATGTAGCTCCAGTCGTTAGTACTTGTGTTACTCGAGAAATGAAGCTGCCTGTCTCGTTAGTTTGTGATGAATCCTCAAACGTTCCTTAAAATTTTCTACAAACTTGAACAGCTGGAGCTTTTTCTTTTTAGCACCAAGCCCTTCAATAATGATCATCAAATTGAGCCAATCTCTCATACATGAAATAAAAGCTGTGTTACTGATAATCTCTGGAAGAACTGTTGTTTTCTCTTCGCACTAGTAAATTCTCAATCCTTTGAAAGTGACAGTTGGAACAAAAAAAAAAAAAAAAAAAAAAAAAAAAACAAGATCCGGTTTGTGATGAAATCTTTTTCCAGTCACATATGTCTGAAGAAGAGGAAATTGTTAAACACATTAAATTCTTCATTTGGGACATAGTAATACATAAAATTAACACAGTCAGAAAAGCACGTGAGCCTCACAGGTCATAAACACGGCCCTGTTCATCACAACAAAAGTCTTCAAAAAGAAAGTCGGTAAAGCACATGGGAATCGAGTGCCGAAGTGGTCGAGACAGTACCTTCGAAGTCAATTTCGGTGACAGAAAGTTTGAAAGGTTCTGTTTCTCTTTCTCACCATTGTGATAAACTGAAATCCGGTTGTGGGAAAGTACAATGTTTGCTTTCATCAATCGAGAGAGCACAAACCGTTTTTGTTCTTTCGAATTCTATAAAATACTCGAAAATTTAAAGTTTTCGAAATTCGAGTTAAACATTTAAAATTTCCGCAATTTGTCAAAATTATGTTCTTTTTTTTAATGATATCCTCCCAATGCGAAGAGGGCACTCAGCTAGTTTGAAATAAAATAATAGTAATTGATGCGTGAAAGGGAATAAGTAAGTATATTTTGTGTCGAGAAAGGAAGGAAAATCAGGGATTATTATTTATTTTATTTTTAATATAAAAGATAAATTTTATAATATTGTCCACATTATTTCCTTGCAATTTATTTAAAACGGTTTTGTCGTTTCTTGAATAGCTAGACTTATCACTTTGTCACGATAAAATTCATTTTGAAGGAATGGACTGTCAATCATACTTTTAGGCATTAGCTTAAAGACATTTTTTTACAAACATTTACTTTTTTTTAACAATCTGTTTACTCTTTCCTACGTTCCATTTAACAAAGCCGTTATTTCCAAACAGCCTCCTTGTTTATTATCTTCCTAAATTACTTTTCTCTCTCCTGTATCAATATCTCATAATTCCTTTACACACCGACGTCAAACTCAATTATAATCCAATCTCAAGTTTTCAATCATCAATCAATTAAAAAACAAAGAAAAAAATGAGTGCCGTCATTTCTCTTTTCTGCATAGTTGTATTGTATAAAGAAATTTCAAGCTTATATGATAGTCTTTGATTACAGTGTGCGTTCTATCTTTTTAATCCAAGGGGTCATCGGATAGAAAAGGATGCAAGTCTTTTCATTGTTCGATCATAGTTCACTAGTGACCCCGTTCTTTCAGCGCTCGGCTTTTTTCTTGTACGGGATCCCGTAAAATGCGTTGTAATTGATGCTTTGACTCGTAAGGCAAAATTCAGCTGTAATCTGAGGTCGCGTGGGGACCATATTAGACTGCATTGAAATGATACGGTGCGCACGCGTTCGCTGCGCAATTTAGATGTCAAAGATCCTGGAGGTCGTTTCGTTGAATGTGTTTTGTAATTTCCCTCTTAGGATGATTTTAAGTGCGCAAGGGAACCCTTTGATCTGTAATTTCAGGCTATTCTATTTTTGATTTTATCGTTGTCTATGCATCTTTTAAAGCTTGTGGTAAAGTGTGCGTGCAGACGAAATTTGAACAAACTTGAATAATTATCTCGCAGAGGAGTGAAGTAACAGAATAACTGTAGTCCAGCAGTGTATTTAGTATATAAGCTAATTTAAGGGGAAGTATATTTCGTTGGTAATGTAACATAATAAATACACACTAATGATTATCATGTCTATAGTGAAAAGAATGCTCATAATTTAGAAAGGTAGTTGCCAAAAATACACTCATGTCCATAAATTAAGGATAATGAAGTTCAGGCAAAGAAAGAGAAAGAAGCAAAACAAATTTGACTTATTTGTAAAGTCTATTTATTAAACAAAAAGTAAAGAGCAAAAAAGATGCTATATGTTTGACATAATTAATAAAAATTGCAAGTTTTACTCCCTTGACCAAATTTCAAAAAAGAACGTATTTACAAAAAACATTATAACATGGTTAGTAGGATGGTTAATACGGAGTGTGTCTCCCGGACGATGCAATACAGGCCTGACAACGCCTAGGCATGCTGAGTATCAAATGATCAATCTGATCTTGGGGAATATTACACCACTCATCAAGCAATGCACTCCGAAGTTCCGGTAGACAGGTGAGAGGGGGTTGACGGGCTGCAATTCGTCGGCCAAGCATATCCCACACATGCTCTATTGGATTCAAGTCCGGTGAGTATGCTTGCCAATGCATACGGGTGATATCCTCCGATTGAAGGCATTCGTCTACAATGTTTGCACAGTGAGGACGGGCGTTGTCATCCATAAACACAAATTCAGCACTCATGGCGCCCCGAAACAAACGTACATGTTGTTCCAGAATGACATCCCGATAGATGTGGCCTGTCATCGTTACACTCTGAACATGCAGGTCAGTTCTGGAACCGAGGATAATTCCTCCCCAAACGAGCCATCCTGCACCACCGTAACGGTGTCTTTCAATGGTGTTCTCTTGGTGGTAACGGGTACCTGGCGCTCTCCAGATGAATGTCCGGCGAGAATCAGACTCCAAACTAAACCTGGACTCGTCGGAAAACATCACACAAGACCACTGTTGCGGTGTCCACAATGCATGCTCTCTACTCCAGGTTAATCGCAGGCGACAGTGAGTTGCGGTAAGTGGAACACATCTGACAGGCCTACGAGCATATAGACCAATGTGCCCTAAGCGTCTGTACACGGTCTGCCTTGAAACTGTCGTACCGGTAGCTGAAGAGAGCTGACGAGACAGGTCTGATGCTGTACTCCGTTTGTTTCTTTTGGCAGTAACTGCCAAATAGCGGTCCTCATTCGGCGTTGTAACTCGGGGGCGACCTGTGCTGTAACGTCTACTCACATTACCATCATCTTGGAATCGTTGCCAAAGCCTGGAGATGACATTCTGGGCGATTCCAAGTTCCTCGGATACTTCCAGCTGGGTACGTCCACATTCCAGTCGTCCGATAATTCTGCCACGTAAAACATCATCCAAATGCCTCCTTTGTGCCATAACTATGCGGTTTTTGCACTGAAAGGCTTTCACAGCGCTTGTGAACAATTTTACTTCTTTGCCACCATTCCTTATATACCCCTCTCTTACACTCTCGTCATTGTGACGTACCATCCACGCCATCTGGTGGTTTCCTGTAATTTGCATATTATTCTTCAAGATGTGTGTGATCATTCCACAGGTGAAATTTTTATTTTAGAGATCAATTTCTGTGTGATTCTGAATTATCCTTAATTTATGGACATGAGTGTAGGTATGATAAAATATTGTATCTACTTATATAATACTCTAACGTATGCGGTACCAAAATCGATGATATTTCCACGCTGCGAATAGAAACATCTAGATGTAAATATTAGTGCGAAAATCCAAATTAACAGTTCAATGACGTCAAATGAAGCAAGTGTTTCCACTCATATAATAAGCTAACGTATGCGGTACGAAAATCGACGGTATTTTCCCCGCTCCGAACGGCAAGAGTTAGATGTAGCTAGTGCAATAACAATAACGCATGGGCAAACTGACAGTTCAATGACGTCAAATGTAGCAAGCATATGTTACGCAGTAGATAGATTACAAAATAACAATAATGGATACACAAAAATGCAACATCTTTCGGATTTTTTCACAGCTTTGAAATATCGAATTTACACCTGGGCCATTAATCGCCCACCTTATCCATTTGCTGTTTCAACATCGGCTTTTAGGATGACACCCAAAATGTGTAGCAACCCTAACCTACATAAAGTTAATGACAAATACTGTTAAAACAAAGAAACATGATTTTCATTGAAATGAGCCCAGAAATGTAGTCAACACTGCACTGAGTACTAAAGAACAGTAAGGTATGGGCGGCTAGTAGTAAATACAGTAAAATGATTAAATGGATAATAAGAAAGTGGATATAAACAATTATTTCAACAAATCAATCAATTTTATCTTTGAATTTTTTTTCGACTTTTGATTTTTGAGATATCTAATGCAATTTATTTTTCATATTTTTTAACATTATTTAATTAATCTTTTCAGAAACGTTGATTAAAAAAAAACACTTACAGAATAGTAGAATATTAATATATGTATACATTGATTACTTAACGTGCAAGATAATATAGAACGCGCATGTCTGAACAGGTTATAAAATAAATAAATTACGCCAGTTAATGAAAAATATTTCTCCATAAAGTGCACAATATACCCTTAGACAAATAATAAACGCCACTTTCTTTAAACCAGAAATTAAATAGACGATTGTACTATAAAAAACAGGGTTCATACTCATTTTTCAAAATGAAAATTAAGGAGTATTTAAAAACCCCCAAACTTTTTTTAAGAAGTCCACTTTTTTTCCAGACTACTGATGTAAATATTCGTAATCACTGTCTGTTCTAGCGGTTACGTCGCCCCAGACAGAAAGACAAATTGCCACCTCTTAAACATGTTCTTTTAAAAAATTATATTTCTTTATCTTACACAAGTCAAATCGTTTTAAATTATTATAAAATCATATATTTAGAAGAAACATGTAACCTTAGTTCAGTAATGTTGGAGGTCGCAGATAAATTTTAGTTTATCCCTTTGAGGCGTAACCCTTTCCCAATGCTTAAAAAAGGGCAGCCGTTGCCATCGCTCGACTTAACTACCAGCAAGATATTGCCTTTTTTGACGACAGCTGGCTGTGTGCGAGCACAGCCAGCTGTCGTCAAAAAAGGGTCTCTAGATCTGTGGCACGCGAAGAACGTTTCGATCGTCCGCCATCTTGGTGGTAGTTACGTCGAGCAATGGCAAAGGCTGCCCTTTTTTCAGCATTGGGCAATCTATTTCAGCTGTTCTCGCGCTCTTCCATTTCCCAGCAGATGCCAGTGCTGTTAAAAATAATCGTGGCAATTTTTTAAGGAAAATGACGTGCTAAAAAGTAAAGGATTCGCGTGGAGCTATGTCACCCGCAACTATTTTTAGAAATCAAATCCATTCTTCGTGACTGGCAACAGTCAAAACGTCAGAGTTTGGTGTCCTCACGGCGAGGACACCGCGCGTTAAAGGATTATGCAGCCAATGGCAGCAGATTGACACAGAAAATTCTGCTATTGGGACTACCATATAATATTGGTGTATTCTTATTATACACACAACGTTCATAAACCATGCGTCCACTGTTGAGTAATGGGCGTTGAATGCATTTAATTAGAAAAAGAATTTTAAAATAAGCTATTTTTGAAACAGAAATTAGAATTAAATACCTTATCGGAACTTACACCCTTTCAATGTTGTGTACTGTAAGAAAAACTGTATGAAGTAAGAAGTTAATGGTCATCTGTCATTAAAACTACAGACTTAATTTTTCAATGTAATATGAACTTTTATCTGTTCAAAATTGTCATATGCTTGTATTTTCTTGCTTTGAAGTTTTAATACAGTGGGCTACCAATGAAAATTTCACTTTGCTACCAAATTAATGGGCTGTTATTTTCTTTTTAATAGGCTACTGTGAACTTAGGTATATAAGAAAATAAAACTAAAAACTATTGGCCTACCAAACTGGACTTGCTAATTTAAATTTTTTTATGTAGGTTTTGCGCAATATTGTGAATTACAAGCATGTTTTAACAATTTCAATCCAAACCGGTTGCACATTTTGTTAATCGAGAACATCACTTGCTGCTGTGAATGTAAAATTAAGGAACTTTTAAGGAGTGACACCTAATAGTTAGGAGTTTGTAAGGAGTGTATGAACCCTGAAAAAGTGACACGTCAGACAAATATTCTATGTTTATAGATTTTTTTTTTTCAAATTTCCATTAGATTCTCATTGATTTATCGTTTAGTAAAGCTCATAATACCGTTTTTAGGAGGCATACTAATGGAGATATTTTAAGGAGACAAATATTTCTGAATCTCTTCTTAAAATGTTCATTAATTATGATTTTTTTTTCTTTTTTAAGAACAACATTGGCTAATTCTACTAAATGTACATTCTCCCTCCCTATTGCTTGTCAGTGCTTGTATAAACTGCCACCGAGAGATATTTCACCCCACTGATTTGATATAACCCTTTAACGCGCAGTGTTCCCGCTCTGGGAACACCAAACTCTGACGTTTTGACTGTTGCCAGTCACGAAGAATAGGTTTGATTTCTATAAAAATAGTTGCGGTTGCACAGCTCCACAAGAATACTTTCCTTTTTAGCACGTCACTTCCCGTAAAAAAATGGTCACGATTATTCCTAACAGCACTGAAATCTGCTGATAAATGGAAGAATGTGAGAACAGCTGGATAGATTGCCCAATTCTTAAAAAAGGGCAGCCGTTGCCATCGCTCGACTTAACTACCAGCAAGATGCGGACGATCGAAACGTTCATCGTGTGCCACAGATCTAGAGACCCTTTCTTGACGCAGCTGGCTGTGCGCGCACAACCAGCTGCGTCAAAAAAGGGTCTCTAGATCTGATGCACGCGATAAACGTTTCGATCGTCCGCCATCTTGCTGGTAGTTAAGTCGAGCGATGTGCAACGGCTGCTCTTTTCTCAGCATTGGGAAAGGGATGCGTCTCAAAGGGTTAACGTTCATGTTAACCATATATACAGAATGATTGGACGAGCCGAAAATTCAACAGGAGCATTCATACTCCAAAAAAGAGGCCGCTTAAATAAATCTAATAAGAAGTAAAATAGAAGCTCGTCATAACCAAAACGCTACGGGATGAGTTTGAAAGGAAAAAAACTGCTCAATCATACTTTCAATCATCGTCTGCAGCTAAAATCACTATCAAGTGGGTATTTTTTTTTTAAATACAAAGTCTGTTTGTTGACAGCTGCACATTAGGTCAAGCAGCGCTTGTCACTACAGCTACCATTTGCGAAATGCCGGACCACCCACTTGTTAGAAACACAGTAGTCATTTCTCTCAGATATCGTGAATGACAAGACTGCGGCGAGGAGTCGATGATGGCATAAAAACAATCGAAAACGAGGAGCTAGAACACAGGAATAGAAACACCCTTCAAGCTGACTTCATGATTATTAATCTGCTCGCATGCGGACGAGGCTAGAGTTTCTGCTACAACATTCTGAAACGTCAAATGGAATCGATTATTACACATGTTTTTTTATGCTTCACAAGCTGATGTATGAAATGATATTGCGAATGCTGATAAAACTGCTGCATATATTCTTTAATCCGTATTAATAGATTTTTAGAAGTACCAAAGAAAAGTACAAAGAAATCGATGGGTGGATCGGCATGACATTCAAATGTCTTGGACATTTTCGTGATTGGTATGCATACTATCAAATCTGAGAGTTACATAGGGAAATAACATGATAGAATCTGGAGGAACCACACACTTTTTTAAAGTTACGAAGGAAAGAGAGGAAGAAGTATCTTGAAATCCAAAAGCTGTAATAGCATCACACTATACTGTGAACCAAAAGTGTCAGAAATGCTTCCTTTAAAATACAATCTATAGCAGGTATGGTTTGCAAACACGTATCAAACATTTTTACTTCTATAAACGGCTGGCACCAGGGTGGAATTTATTTCATTTTACCTTCTGAAAATAAATTTGTCTCATATTACATAAGAATTTTCACAGAGTTGATTTTCCGAAACAGCAAATGTTATTGAGCAAATAACATGCACATTAAATTTTGCTTTTAAAATGAAATTTCTGCTACAAAGACATTCGAAATGTTGCAAAACAAAAAATGTTGCTCTTTTAAACACGACTGTTTATCAAAAGCAAAAATATTGGATTGGTATAAAAAGTTTAGGGAATCCGTCGTAGGTGATCCAATATCTGGTAGACCAAGACCATTCACTTCAAACTAATGCCCAACATATCCATAACGTCAGTGTATCATCTTTTATATTCGATATAATTTCTTCTTTAAGATATACAAAATTCAGGCATTTATATTCCTCACTCTTAAGAGAGCTGTCACTAATGATTTATAAATACAAATTTAAGATACACGAAGTTTCATTCGATCTAAATAATAACCCAATCTATGAAACTATTTCATGTCTGATAATTTAATTCTAAAAATAATTGCGTCAAATTAAATAAGTTTGACATTCAAATTCATCCAACACTTAGACAGCCAAACAGGTGTGTCCATAATGTAATATTTATGTAATTCGATCGAAACTATTATACTGTTTCGATATTCATGAGTGAAATAGAGGAAGGTAGATAGCACGGTTTCGCACAGTAAGTTTACAGGTATCATGCGATTAAGTTTGAAACTTCATTTATATATTCATTAAGACCATTTTCAACCCATTTCGCTGCGAAGTGGTCGATCGCCTCAAATTCTATATTCTGACTCATTTCTTATTGCTTTTCTATTTCAGTTTAAAACGCAGTAATACAAAACTTGTTTGAATGATTCTCCAGTTGGTAAGTCTTGAATTGATCATAATGATGAAAATCCCGATGTTTTCATCAAAAAATTGATTTGGCAAGAATAAAATGCACAAACTTGTATAATATTTGAAATAGAGCAATTTTTGAAAAATTTCCCGTGTTCTCTCTTACATCGCATTCTGCTCAATTTCATCTACACCTACAATTCTACGATGAGCTTTATTTCTTTTAAAAAAGGGTCGCTTAATCGTAATATTTAAAATACAAAGTAAACTCGATTTCGACATGATGGCTATATACATTTTAACGCTCCAATGACAAACACTTGCCATCCAGACGTCGGCTACTACTAAAGACGGAAGGGTTTTCTATGAGAGCACCTAGTAGGCAGCCAACTATACCCCCTATGAAGGGACGGACGATTTAAAAATATTGTCCAAGCAGATAATCGAGCCCGGACCTATGGTTGTAGATGTAGACGGTGGTACGCTAACCACCATACAAATCTGGAGCGGGGGGATTATTGTATTAACTTTTAGTTATGAAACAAAATTTAAAGCTATAAAGCCAAGTTGATGCTTCAGCTCTCTTTCAACATTTTCTTTTTCTATAAACTTTAGCAACCACATAGAGACATTAGTTAGTCAAGATTGATCCACATTATGAAGTGAAAGTTACTGATATCATATTTCTTTATATTTTCACATGAGCAAGCAACAAAAATTCTGAAGATCTAAAAGTTATTTGATATTTTAGTGATGCAGATAAAATTTTTCTCTCCCGACATCTCTAAAGCTTAGGATCCGCAGATATTTCGCGACAAACAAAATATACACTATTTACTCTTCTTCTCTACTTATTATAAAAGAAGGTGTCTGTCTGTGTGTGTGTGTGTCTGTCGGCAGCGTTACGGACAAACGGCTACACCTAGAAACACCAAATTTGGTACTCGGGAAGATGTAAATATGTAGTTGTGCACCTCGAAGCGATTTTTTCAAAATTCGACCTAGATTTTTTTTTTATTTTATGTTTTATGCGATTTTTGGCATTTTTTCTCGCCTAATTCGTAATAACGGCGGAAATTACGCTCGCAGCAAAACGGCATTTGTATCATCGGATAGAGGAAGAAATTTTCTTTTAAAAACAGTTTGTTCTGAATATGTAACATGATTTACCGATTTTTAGGAATTTTTTTACTAAACATCTGCTTCGCGATTTTTTTTCGTAAAATAATTTTAAAACTGTCGCATCTTGAATTCTATCCGTCATAACTTTTAGATATTTTGACAAATCGTGAAACATTCTTTTCTCCCTCTTTTAAAATAAAAACGAAAAAATTATGTAAATTAAATGATTTTTTACGAATTTTAATGCAGCCTCATGTTTAGAATTTAATAGCATCAACGCGATCTTACGCCATTCATTACATTGCGATCACGGCACGAGAATTTATGTTCGGTTGTTGCCACAGAAAGGATTAAAAAAAAGGGTTTTTTCAACCAATCGAGTTTTTAAATGGGATATCAGAATTTCAATTCGCAAGTGAGGATCTATGACGTCAAATGCTTTAAGATACGTAAAAAATACGCCATAATTTTAACTCATTTATTCCAGCTCTATTTTCAACACAGGGAGACGATATTTTGATTAAAATTTACTGTAGAAATAAACTAAGAAATTCACGATTATTATTATTAGAAGTGGTAATTTAATCCGGTGCTCATTTAAAAATTGAAATGTTTTCACGGCGCTGAAAATGTTCATTTTAAAAGTTACAAAGTTCGTTTCAAAGCGCGATACATTAAAAATTTTCTATTTACTGTTTTTATTTTTGGCATTTAATTTAGCGCAGGCGTTGCCTAACATACGCATGCAGGTTGCGAGTATAGTTTTATTTTAACGTTGAATTACGTTCCTCCATAAAGGTCCAACGCAAAGTTTTAATGATACCGTTTGAAAACAATTATGCGAAATATCGAAATTAACTCCCTCAACCAACTGGGGTATCCTTTACTAGAACCCCTTTACACACAGGCCGACTGATCGGCCATATTGGGTCGAACTGCTGAAGCGGGGGGTTGTTTCGCTTGGCGCGCTATCGCGTTGTTGGCGTCGATTTTCTTTACGAGCTCGCAATCTTTCTTGTATATTAGTTTGCGCTCTCAGTTTTGTGTTTTACGCTTTTCTTTTCTTGAACATATTTACCTTATCGTTTTGGTATAACTTTAAGAAATTTTTTTTAATAGTTACATTTATATATATATATAATTTATATAAGAATTTTGGTCTGATTATTAAATTTCTATACATGAAATAAATTTGTATAACAGTTATTAAACACTACCAATTATATGTTGAATTTTTACTATAATTAACATACAACGTCATTTTATAATGTCATTCGATGAGTTTAATTTATAAGAAGAATAATTCAAGTGATAAGTTAAACCAATTTTATTACAAATTACAACTATCGCGATCGCGTATTGATTTCATTTTGATGTAGATTATATGCCGCCAAAGTTTGGCGCGATACGATCAATCCATTTATCCCGTAATAATTGAAAGAAAAAGCTAACACATGCTTGTATTTTTTTAGTAGCAGGATAATATATCAATAACAATGTCGTATTTACTTAGAGTAACGAGTAGAGTAGAGAAAAAACAATTTTTCAAAATCAAAACAAATGTCGGTTGGCGACAGTTTGATCATGAATGTTTACGTTCTTATAAAAGACAAAATCTAAATAATCTTTACTAATAGACCATGAATATTGTTGTATTATTTTTTTAATGTAAGTACTAATTTAGTTTTATGATATCGGTAGTCAAATTAACGTAAATATTACATGCTTTCAAAAGGTAATAATTACGGCAACCCTAACAGTAACAACACGAGAAAAAATAGCGTATAATATATATGAATATAATAGTTTAAAGGAAAATAAATAGTTAGATCACAGATTTATACACTTAACTGCAAAACTAAAACTACATTTTAAAATAATTTCAGACTTGCTTCACATAATCTTGAATTCGCAGTTGGATTCCAACTCTCCCTTCTGCAATTTATAATACATTTTTTTCTTCTCTCAGGATTTGCAGGGAATCTAAAAAGACGATAACCCTTTTCCGTGCTGTTTGAACAATTCACGGCACAGCATCCAACCATTTTTATTGATCTTGAACAACCACAAAATATAAATTTTATGACATAGGTGTACGATCCAATATGGCGGCCTGACACAACTTTCGAACCAAAATTCCGGGCAAGTCAGCTCCCCCCTATAGTAGCCTTATCCTTTACGGCAGTCAAACAGTGACGTCATAAATTAAAAAAAAAGGGGGAAATTTGTAAACTCTACAACTCTAACGCCCTGTCACAATTAAAATGGGAATAAGTAGCTCCTCGCGTTTACACAGTTTGATGTTTTTCAGGAGACAGGACTATGGAGGATATAAAAGATATCGCTATATTAGATACATGGATATTTAAAATGGCACCCCTTGGATATTTTCTCCCCACAGTAAGATGAAATGGTTTGCGGCGCTAAATACGCCAATCTTATAAAACTATGTATAAATTAAATATATATGGAGAGTTTCCTTAATGGCAACCATTATGTGAAATGATTATTATTTATGCTAATGCGTAAATTGCAAAGAATCGCCACAGAATCACAAGATCCCATTGAGGCCAAATAATCTAAGCTGTTTCTTTTAAGGGAGCCTTGAAGAGGGAGAAGCGAGTATAGATAGTATTAATGTACGTAATAGGTAGTATTATTAGATTTGTAAAGATAATATGAATAAATCGCAATGTACCACGTTAATAAATATTTCATGAAATTAAAAGTGTTTATCCTTTTCAACGGTTGTCTTACAACCAACTAAATGAAAAGTAATTCTAATTTGCGTTAATATATCCCGCAGTCATTTCAACAGAGGCGATTACTTGAACTTTTTTAAAAATGAAATTCTGTTTTGTCACATGCAGATATGATTTTAGTAGTAAAATATTCCATTCTTCCCGTATGAAGAGCGGGTGCGCAGCTATTTTAAAAACATCTCTTGAAAATAGCATAAATGAATTCAGAAGACCTCAAAACGTGTCAATACACCAAAATCTCGAAGTCGAATTTTTTCATGATTACAATACTTTCCTTATATGGTACATGTTCGGAAAGAAATAAATGGTGCTCCATTTCATGTAGTGTCTTAGGCAGGCGCGTAGCCAGGAAAAATTTTCGGGGGGGGGGGGAGATATACACCTGGAAAATTTTTCGGGGGGGGGGATATGAACTTATATGTGTATAAATAGACGGAATTTCATCACTAATCAAAAAATTTCGGGGGGGAATATATCCCGATATCCCCCCCCCTCGCTACGCCCCTGGTCTTAGGTATTTAATGCTACAACTTGAGCCTAAAAAACAGTATTATGTAGAAATAAGACATTTTGAAGGCCAGGAGTTCTCTGCAAACCATTCAGCTTTCCACATTTTTGATAGTGAATGACACTGACGTAGTTTTTTGAGTCATTATACTGCAATGATCAGGTTAGTACTCATAACACAAACTTTACATTAAGAGTCAAATAATTTTGCTTCTTTTTTTTTTTTTTTTTAATTCCACATCACGAATAATTTCGAATTACACATGTAAGGAAAATTTTCGTTTCCTACCGTGCGAAGAACGGGCACGCAGCTAGTATTTCCATAAGATTAAAATCGTATATTCAGAGACCACAGAATGAAGCTCTTCAAAACAATCCTTTTTTTAATGAACAAAAAAACATAAGGGAAAATTCCAGTTTCATCCAATTTTTGACATTCATGGTCATTTGCATTTTTCTTTAATGTGACAAAATCGATTTTTTGTTTTTCAGCCTCAGTCGTTCAATTGTTTCCCATTATCTGTTCGATCTTCCGTTCAAACGGGCCATTAATCACTCGTTCGAAAAAATGTTTCATTTAAATGGGGTGGGAATACCCCGCCATGGTTGTTTGTGGATGTGGTAGGCGTTGCCGCTTCCCGTAAGTAAATGGTCGTGGATTAAAGTTTTGATTCTTTCAGTAGAAACAATGGTCAAACTAAATTGATGGGTAATTTTTACAGACCTCTGCAGCGGTTGCAGATGATTTGTGGGATTTTTTTCTTTCTTAAGTCTGGTTAAATGGTTTCGTTTAGGAATGCTGTTAAAATTTATAATCAAAAGAACATGCAAGTGCCGTAATCGTAAGAACATTGACTTTATTTTTTCCAATAAAAATAGAATCAAAGATAAATGAAACACTGTGAAGTACTGGATCTCCAGGAGACGAAGATAGGAAATACGATCTGCATTTCTTAACAAACATACATTACAGAAAAAAATAAAATAACACACACACACAAGAAAAGAAATTCATCCTCATTAAGAAAATCTGAGAGCGATCATCACATTCCAAACTACATGGATGCACGCAGGCGCGTAGCCAGGAAAATTTTTCGGGGGGGGGGGATATGAGCCTGGAAAAAAATTTCTGGGGGGGATATGAACTTATATCTGTATAAATAGACGGAATTTCATCACTAATCCAAAAATTTCGGGGGGGGGATATCGGGATATATCCCCCCTGGCTACGCTCCTGGATGCACATATAGTTCGGCTGGTGCCACTTCAGTTCTTTTCACTCCAGCAATACTTCCGCACAACAGAAACCCGGTATTCCCGCCTAGCGCCAAGCCAAGACTCCAGAACGCAAGCATTCAAGCTTTCTCGGTGGAGAGCAGAATCAGCTTCAAACGACACTCCTTAAACTATAAATGGTCTTGAAATACTTAAAATGCAAATAGAAAGTGCCTCAACTCACCCATTCAAGCAAAAATAAATAAATAAATACAAGTTAGAAATCCAAACTTGAAAGTAATTCATTTAAAGATGCCGCGAAATAAATGGAATATAAGCAAGAAAAATAATCAAGAGAAGAAAAGAAACGAAACTCTAAAATTATAAGACAGTAAGAAGAAAATAACAAATTCCACGGAAGACATCGATCATACGCACCCTAAACTTTTTAAGATACATCATTAATTTTTTTCATACACAATCTACGTAAAATTGATTTCAACAACACGCATAATAATCACTTGAATAAATGTAATATCAAGGATTACTAACAACAACAGCAGTACTAATTAACGTGTGGAAAAAAATCTCTTCAGATCAATCATTTTGTGTTCTAATCTTTAACCAACACTCACTCTCTCTTAGCACGCCCACCAACGTCGTCCGACTCGTTAGGCCAATTCACACCACGCTGACACAAGAAACAGCAAACAACAAAATAGGAGAGACCTCCAACGGCAATAAAGATATGTTTTTTTGGCCGTCGCAACTGACTCATTAAATATGCCTTGGTGATTCAGAACTTTGTTTTGCGTGTCCGGCACCGTCCACCGAAAAAGGTGATGGCTGATTTTCAAGTCAGTTTCTGCAAAAAAATTAACCGCGCTAGAGGCAGGGGATGCGATTTTTTTTCACCCGGTTGCATGTCAAATAAGGCCAAGAAGGAAACCGTGGGGTCAGATGTCTGGTTCGTTTTCGACTCTCACTTAATGAATGAATATATGAATACACTTGTGGAGCTGTCGCTTTGATTAGACGTTAAAGACTGTCAAGCTAATTAAGGTCGGACACTGTAAAACCGAAAATAACTGTTATAAAGTCATCAATACGTAAATACCGAAGAAAAGTAGATTTTGTTTTTAAGAAAAAAAAAAAAGCAGAAATAGTATTCCATGTACAAGGAATAATGTTAGTAATGCTGCTACTGCCAGCTCAAAAACCTTGGATCATTTTACACAAAAATAAAATGAGTTGAATTCAAAATACCGAACTGACAATTAATTAAAACCTGTAATGCTTCTGAATGTTTGTATCTATCAAATGTAATTAACTAATGAGTTTAGGCAAGTTTTTTATTGCAATCTTTATTAAAGTAATCTAATACATAGTAACACAAACTTAAATTTAAAAAGTAAAAGAGACAATGAATTCAGCAATACAATATATGAAGACTTTGAGCTGCCTAACTCATATCATAATACCATCAACATTACTTGTTGCAATATGCTAAATTTTAGCATGAAAAGATTAACTACCTTACCCATGCCACATGCTATTTTTTAGAAGTCATTTCCTACAACATGGGTAAAAATAATACAGAAATCCATTTTGTATTTCAAGTGACTAGGACACTGGAGATTACTATTAACTGACCTCTTCAGATAATACTACTAGTGATCCCATATTATAAACTATTCGATCATCGGGAATCTCTACAGACAGTTAATCAGGGACATAGCAGGAGGTCGGCCAGAGGAGCCAGGGGCACCCCTGAAATTTCGAATTTTGTTACTAGATGTCAATAATCAAGCTTTTTTTGAGAGAAATTCTACCTTTTACATACTTTTGGACCTCCACGAAATTTCTCGTTCCGTCCCTGTAGTTTATAAATAAACTTAATTACATAAAATTATAATGATTCTATTAAAATATTGACCCAACTATTTGCTCACATTTGCTTACAGTAATTTTTCTACTGGACATAATCGGCAGGATGTGGTGAACGTGGTTGGTTGAATCTTTCAACATGGTCTTTGCGGGTTTAACAAAAATCCATTAGACTGAATAATTAGAATTTGAAATTAATAATTTCAAAGAAGACCGTTACTGAAAAGCGGGCCTTTGCATAGAATCCCAAGTAAGTTCAATGATACTACAGTGGAACTCCGATCTATCGTTCCCGCATTCATCGTTTTCCCGTATTGATCGTTTTATTTCTATGGTCCCTGCACAAATTGTATTTACATAATGTTAAAGAAACCCGCATTTATCGTTCGTCAAAAAGTGACTTTCCCGCGTTCATCGTTGTAAAATTTTTCACCTTACCAAAACGAATTTGAAGATTAAGTGGATCCATACGGCATACACACTTTAATTGCTTCTTGGTATGATTTCTTGGTTTGATGATAATCAGATGAACAGTGGTGGCATGTAGCAGAGGGTATGCGTACTGTGAAATTTCATGATTATATATCCATTAATCAAGACGTCGTGGCATGCGGTACTCTAAACATGGAAGAAATGTGTGATTATGCAAAAAAATTAAAATAATGGCGAAGCAGAGGATATTGTTCATGCCGATGAGGTTGAGCCACACTATTACGAAGCATCTCTAAAGAAATAACGGATTTGAAACTTTATGGACTTTTTTATACAAACATGTAATCGCAAAAAAGGACCAGAAGAGTATAGCAAATCTTGAAGATTTTCTGTTGAACTTAAAAAATGCTGAAAAACTTAACATGAAATTACTGATTTTTAAAAATAAATATCACTTATAATTTTCATCTTCGATTTATTTGTTTTACAATTTTGTAAGAATTAGTACTTGTTGGTGTACAGTCGTTGCGTGTATGCATAAGCATTGTTTTCTTCGTATTTTGACTTTAACCCGCATTTGTCGTTTTCCTGCAATCATCGTTTTTTTCTACCCTCCCCATGAAAAACGATGGATCGAGGTTCTACTGTATTTGGGCGTAAATTCTAAAAACGCTAAACGACTCAAATGGATTGGTTCGAGACCACCCCCCCCTTTATTTTTTTGTTTCATTCCTTTACAGGATTAAAGAAAAGGAAAGGTAGAAAATGGAAAGACTGAAAAACCTCAAAAGCTCAGAAATACTGCCGCCTGAACATGCCTTAAAACTTCTACTACTCAATACCACAGGAGCAGCAGTTTGTTCAATAAAAGACTCAAAATTCTTCGTATAATATTGCTGTTGGTTGCAGCTTATTTTATTTTGATCATATCAATGCAAAATCAGATTAATGCCAAAAGAAGACTTTCAGTAAACAATGTACAGGTGAAATCTTTTTGGACCACAAAAGAGCTAAAAATTAACACTAATTCATACAACAAGCTCGTAGTTAAAGTTTAGTTCTCTGAGGCTTCAATGTTCCTTACAAATTGTATTTATAATGATTACTCATACAAACTATACAACTTTTTCTACTAAGCCCATATTAACTTTCCTGTTACTTCACAACTTTTCTAATCTTCTCTCTCTTCACTTTTTTTAGACACTGACCACTTTTTAAAATCAAAAGTAATACAAAATATTAGTTCCCCCCCCCTGGTAATAAATAGATAATTTTACACGCAAAACGATGTAACCATCAGCAGAATCATATTTTAAGCGATATGCATTGAGGAATCGTAAATTTATGCTGGATAAAATTTATTAACTCCAGGGATAGTAAATATCAATTTTAGAAAATATAAAAAATATCTGATGTTTTGATATGTATTGCATATTTTCGAGAAAAGGTTAATCTTACTGTTGATAAGTATTTTAGGACGCACACGCAATTTAAACATTATAACGCAAGATATTCCATGTTATGTTTGTTAATATATATATATTTTTTCATATAACAGCAATTTTTTATGAAATAAAATAGAAAGCAGAAACAGCTTTCTCAAAATTTAAATATGTTCCAGTTCCTTGTACTCTGCAAAATGTAAGATTCAATCTCAGTGTCAAGAGAATAATTCATTTTTTAAAATCCCTAATTCTCTCTTACTACTGAGTTATTTTGAATTCACAATTAAAAAAATCTTAAACGCTTTTCAACAAGATTGAAAAGTGTTTGATTTCGGTTTGTCTGTCTGTGATCTAACCTGCTGTAAATATGCATTGATTACTGTGAAATTTACATATGGCATTTCTGTATACGGAACCATATAAACTATTAAAAGTGGTAAAATAAATAAAAACTTTGGGAAAAAAACACATAAAATGTTACTTATAGTACGTGTTTTTTCCACAAAGTTTTTATTTATTTTATTGTTTAACACCAGTATTTTGAGTGCTTTTTACGTACTAAAAATGGTGTTTACTGCATTTATGTTCCTTTTACAGGAGAACCCAAAAGAATTCGAAAAGAGTGATTGTTTAAAGTGCATTTTATAGATATTTGTGATTTTGAAAGATAATAAAATTGATATGTATATGCTATTAAGGATAACAAAATGATGCTTTCCATCTAAAATAGTGAATTTAGCATTTATGGTTCTTTTACAGTAGCACTCAAACGAATTTCAGTACATTATAATGTACGTCAGCTTAGGGAATTGCAAACAAAATAATTGTATAAACGTTTATACCAGTTTAATCTTCATTTAAAGATTAGAAATAACATTTATTTTATGGGGGTCTAGCAAAATTACATTAATATTGATATATAGCTTTTTAGAGGTAACATAGCCAAATTTGGTACGGAAAAGACTTTTGTTGGAAAGTGTTTTTGTAATAGATGCGTTTGGTTATTATTTACCTTTCTTCTTTATATTAAAAAATGTAATCAAAAAAGTGAGTTTTCCTGATTTTTAAGTCTGATGCTGATTCTGTAGTTTGGACAAGATTAATTTAAAGATTTGTTTCTTCAACATTCATTCTAGCGCAGCTGCCAAAGCATCAGCTGTAATTAACAGTTTAGATGTTTTATCTTTCATATGATACTATATCTCGGTAGAATTCCACCATAGATTCAGCAGTCTAAAAAAAAAAAAAAAATAATAATAATAATAATAAAAACATAGCCATGGGTAAAGGTTCTTTATCCACAGAATGTATAAAATATCAGCTATGTAGGTTTGATTTTTCACCCCCACCCCCTCCCCAAAATATCAGTCGTCCAACAAATCTGCTGGTGATAAAGACATTTGCTCTTTTTTGAGAATTTTTATATATCTTTTTATCCAAATGCTTCTAATTTTTGCTTTAATCTGCACCAAATTTCCCCGCACTGTGCAGTCGAGCATCAATTACTTTCACTTCATCAAGAGCAATTGCAATAGGTACTAAAATATCTATAATCTGAACAGTTAATGATTAGATTTATGCTAATTAGATGTTCAAAATGTCGTTATCAATTTTACAAACCTTGTCTAAAAATAACAAAAATATCATGATCTATATCAACGAACTCTGATTAATTCTTTTACGAAAATTTTAAAGTGTTATTTTTTAAAGCAACACAATATGGATAAAACAAAATATGGATGTTTCACGTTTTACTTCTTTTTACATATTTTCAAAAATTCGCACTTTAAATGCTAATCAAGCCTCTGAATTTAAATAATTAATGCTTTTAATTAAGGACAAATAATTAAGATTTGTATCTGCAAATTTCATCGTTATTAAAAGCCACAGAATTCACAGCTGTCACCATAAACGAGCTATCGTACATACGTTAACTTTGATATGGATTTCATGTCAAAACCTCTTTAAAAAGCAATGAAAATCCACATAAGATAAGCGGTATTTTTCGACAGTGCAGTACGTGGTATTAATCCTTAAACACAAATTCATTTAATTCAATTTAAATTATTCCTTTTTATTCTCTTGAGAAAATTTTACAAGGCTATACTTTCCTTCCAACCTAATTATGCGTTTCACTTCTCCAGACAGAGCCCTTCAGATATGAATGAAAATAAATGAGAAATTCTGAATTCAGCTATGAAAGTTATTCCATCATCTGCTGACAAGCAACAAACCAAGCGATTTCCATGCCACCTACAGGTTCAAATTTTCGAAGCTGGGAATGAAAACCATAAAGGAAACATTCTCACGGAAATTAAAAACCATTGAGTCAAGGATATGCCAAAATACGCTTACAAATTAAGCGGCTCACACGAACATTTATTAAAGACTACAATAAAAGAAGGAAGTGCACGTTTTCCTTACAAAGACTACCGTGTGCAAAATTTGAATGCATTGTGTAAACAAATTTCAACCGGTAGGCGTGGATAAATCCAGTACACTCCCCCCATAATGGATAAATTCCTTCGATTTACAAACACATGGGCTTGCTTTTGAACTGTTCCAATTTTCATTTTCGTAATATGTGGCATGTTCGAGAATCCATTCAAGTTTTTCATATCCGCATCAAATTCTATAAAAATATAGACAAACATACCTGAATATTAAAAGTCTATTTAAATTTCTGGCTTTAAATTAAAAAAAAATATATATTTGTAAGCTTCATGCTTTACAAGCGATTCTCGCGAACGTTCTTTTATAATTTTTATTCAATTTAATATGAAGTTTTCATACCAATAAATGAAAAGTGAAGAGTACTTAAATTTTTGAAATCTCAATTTAAAATTTAAGCACTCATTTTTTTTAAAATAAAACAATTTGGAAATCTGTTTAAGGCAATCATAGTATAAAATAAGATTTTATGAAAACTTATCATATGATGATTATAATATAATTAAAAAATATATACCAAGATGTCTAGTGAAATTAAATTAAGAAGAAAAACACATCTCACTTAGTAAATTTGGATAAAACTAAAGAAGCAATAATAATACTGGTGATGATTATAAAATTATTACGTAGTCGTAACCGCACATCAAATACAGATGTTAACACTCAAGGAACTTCCGTTTTATTCTGCATTGTCATTAAGACATGCAAATCACTATTAATCATTACTGAAGTCACGCCTCCAACGCATCCAACAAGAACTAACACGTCAAGGCCACATTTCAGTTTTAAATATTTCAATTTTAAAGGTTTCTAATTAGTCAATACTTTTAACCCTTTTCTAATGGAAATTAGTTTTCCATGAGAATAAATTAAACGTATTATGTTTAATAATCCGAGATTTCAAGTAGTTCTTAATTTCGACAACTCTAGATATCGTAACTAAGTACTATTACAGAAAAATTATTTCCCGTCAGTTTTAATATTGCATTACGAAGACGGCTATTCCATTAACATAGCCAAAATTTAAGGTAACTTACAAACGTAAATACGGGGTTTTAGTAATAATGATAATAAAAACACGGATCAAAGATTTGATCCTTTTGGCAGTTTTTATTTTTTATTTCGGAGATTTTTTATTTTTTTAAATTAAATTAAATTAATTAATTAATTAATTTTTTTGTTGTTGTTGTCAATTTTTATTAAAGGCTTTGTCCTTAATTATGGTATTTTTTAGCTTTGAAAAAAAAAATTAAATTAAAAAAAATTGTTTGTTATCCCGTGAAAAAAAATGATCAAATCTCCGACACTTAATTCCTTGCCTATGGAATCTTGATCACTGAAACACAGATATATTTAAATGTTTTAAATTAAGTTTTTAAACATCAAATTTACTGTTGACTATGTAAAAAAGTTTTAAAAAAAGAGAGGCAGTTGAAGAAAAATCTAATTAATTACTGTTTAAAAATATTATTTTTCATATCAATGATTTCTTTAACTCAAATTAATTCCTTCGCATCTAGACAGCTTTTTCTGAAGAATGTACTCACCAGCGTTTAGTGTAAATTTGTGAATTCGTTTTAGTTTGTTTAAAATTAGTGAGAGACTGCTGTCGAATCAAAAATTAGTAAATAATATGTCTAACAAAACCAGATTTTCTTCGAAGAAGGGAGAACCTAATCAGAAAAACGTGAAAAACTACAGCTTTAGCTAGCTGTAAACATCATTTTATTTTTTACAACCATTACAAAATCCTCTTACAATATTTTCTTGCAAAACATCTTTCACTAAAACTTTAGAATACCAAAATTAGGCGAATTACTGGATAAATGAAAATCGCGCGCTCGCGCCATGGAGTTAATTGGGTGGATTGTAACTAAAAGGATGACGATGCTTTGACGTCATTTTACGATTGTTTGGAATTAATTTTTTATTTTCTTGGGAAATTGAATTCACATTCATAAGGCAAAATCTTCTTTTTAATTTTTCCTGCAAATAAGGAACTTCCTTTTCTCCTCGAAACCGTAAAACGATCAACTGATTTACATCAATACACATATTTCGTGGATCTTCATATGTCTCTCTTCAGAATTATAAAATCCTTCTTGTTCTGCTGAATCAAAACCACTTTAACTTGCCTCACTTTTTGGAGATTCAGTGCTTTTTTTAGCGTTGTTTTTGTACATTAGGGTGGAGCGAAAATTTTTTTTTCTTGAAATTCACATTGCCTGAGTCATTAAATGGTGCGAAACTGATTAGAATAATTTGTCTCCAAATTTCAGCTCAAAATATCGCCATCTTCAGGTTCCACACCTCAAGCGAATATATTCCTAGTGTCTTTTATGAATTTCTATTGAAATAATTACGTTTAATTAATTAATTGAATAATTAATACTCCAATACACCTGCTCTATCAAGAACATCAGATCCTAAGTCGACTTTTGAATCTAAATCTACGATTTCCAGCACTGCCATGTGATAATAACGTATTAATACAGCAATTTAATAATGAAAACATAACTAATTAATTCAATTAATTAATTAAACATTATTATTTTAATAAAAATAAGCTAAGAATATATTCGCTTGAGTTGTGGAAGCTGGAGATGACAATATTTTGAGCTGAAATTTGGAAACAATTTGTTTTTATCAGTTTCGCACCATTTAATGACTCAGGCAGTATGAATTTTGAAATAAAGATTTTTTCGCTCCACCCTATTGTACATACTTCATACAAAAAAACTTTTTTGACTTTTTATTCACTTGATCCCTGGCAAGGTCGGCCCGAGAGGTGGGAGTTTGTTGGCGGTCGCCTGAGATTCCGCACTGAGTAATACAGCTATTATATGTCTAATTTACATAAAACATTACTAGAGAAAAGAGTCTCTGTTCTTTAAATTCACCTGGCCCCGTACGCCCCTCGGCCCAACATTTTCCCCGGGATCAAGTCTTCCCATTTGAAGGGGAATTGTGTGTCTAATGCATGTCTGTTCCAAAAAACTTTTTAAAGTAAACGAATTTGTATTAAGATTTGAATAACATCATTTAAGCAGTAAGGAATGTTCGTGTATTTTATTTATAGCGTATCCGCCCATAAATTGACCGACCTTTATTTTCGCAACCATTAGTCCAATATATTCGCAACCATTAGTCCGTAGATGCATGCTTCGAGTTATAAAAATGATCAAAATTTGACTCAGAGTGAAAATATTAAAAGTTCGAAGCGGAAAAAAATATTTAAAAAATCTTGCCCATGAAATAACAGTGTAAACACATAAAAGTAGTTCGACATTATGACCAATATCCACCGAGATATGAAACATGGCGTTTAGCGACTTAAACTACTTTACACACGTGGTCATTTTCACATTTTCAGAGGTTTTCAATTTTAACACAGTTTCCCCTCAAAAATAATAAAAAGGTAATAAGCAGGGAAATGTAATTTTCTTCTTTTCAAAATGCGAAGGAGAAGCTGTTGACATTCGATATTTCAATTTCTTCGATTTCTACGATTTTCAATTTCTTCGATTCAACTTTTTTGACGCAGCTGGCTGTGCCGGCGCACAACCAGCTGCGTCAAAAAAGGGTCTCTAGATCTGTGGCACGCGATGAACGTTTCGATCGTCCGCCATCTTGCTGGTAGTTAAGTCGAGCGATGGCAACGGCTGCCCTTTTTTCAGCATTGGGCAATCTATTCAGCTGTTCTCGCATTCTTCCATTTTTCAACAGATGTCAGGGCTGTTAAAAATAATCGTGACCATTTTTTGACGGGAAATGGCGTGCTAAAAAGTAAAGGATTCTCGTGGAGCTATGTCACCCGCAACTATTTTTATAGATATCCAATCTATTCTTCGTGACTGGCAACAGTCAAAACGTCAGAGTTTGGTGTTCCCAGAGCGGAATCACTGCGCGTTAAAGGGTTAAAACGGTATTCGAAGATTAGTAATGCGAAAATCAAATAATTAAATCCGGAAGAAAAGCAAGAAGAGCCTAAAAAATGTTCACTACAGATGTTCCTCAACTATCATTTCAATGATAAAGGAAAAAGGCAATACCTACGTGTCTGCGCTAAAATTTTGAGCTGATCGAAGATAATAGATTTGTACACAACACTGTCAGACAAAGAGATTTTCTCGTATGTATAGATGTGTGAATAAGATAATTTCTCGTATGTATTGATGCACAAGATAATGCAGTAAAAGACACGTTTTACAGTCCCAGGAAATCCGTAAATTGACAGGAAAGTAAGTAAAAGTAAAAAACTGCTAACTGTTGCTGTTTCTACTCAGAGAAAACGATCGATTACCGTCCGGGATTTCAGGACGATATTTAGAGAATTTTAAATAGCTGTTTTTCTTTATTCCTATTCATAGTGTTAGGTCAGAAAAATAAAGACCCGGAACAAGTGTACGCCGCCAGAGCAAATAAATAATATTAG